>CAHIKZ030005198.1:447500-567500 GCA_903632075.3 Acanthosepion pharaonis | reverse complement strand
AAAAATATAAAACTGCATATGTGGCTTTTAAATGTATCATGTAAATGCATTGCTAATGATTTTACTTGAGAAATGTATAGTAAATGATGTGAAATGGCATTGTCAGTAATCCGGATTTATTTTAATGCTAGCTATATACATAACTACAAATGCAGATGGATGTATACCTGTGTTTTATATATTACGCAAAGGCATTTCATAAAGTATGCTACAAAGATCTGTTGGACTTCTCAACAACCTTGACATATTTGGGAAGGATATTAGAATAATCAAGAACCTATATTGGCAGAAAACTGCCTGCATAGGGATAGAAAATGAGATCAACCAATATACAAAAATAGAAAGGGGTGTAAGACAAGGTTGTGTCTTCTCACCGGACTTATTCAACCTATACAGTGAGGGGATTCTGAGAGAATTAGAAATCCTATCAGGATTCAGTTTTGGCAGCCACAATTTTAACAACATAAAATATGACACAGTGTTGATAGCAGACACAGAAAGAAGACTACAAAAACTGCTACAGAAGTTAGCGAAAGAAAGTGAGATGAAAGGTTTAAACATCAACTGTAAGAAGATGCATTGTTGTTAGCAAAAAGATGAGAACAAAATGCAAATTATAAATCAGAGATGCCAAAATTAAACAAGTACAAAAATTTAAATATCTGGGAAACATTTAAACTGAGGATGGAAAGTGTGACTCTGAAATCTGAAGACACATTGAAATAGCCAAATATTCTGTACAAAAGCTAAGCAGAATATTAAAAAATAGAAACATTTCATTGGAAACAAAGAACAGAGTACTAAACTATTACGTGATATCTATCCTCCTGTATGGCAGTGAATTGCTCAACAATCTCCTCAAAGATGAAGAAAAGACTTAAAGTAACAGAAATACAGTTCAACAGAAGGATGATGACAATACCGTGGACCAAACATGTGAGCAATCACAAAGTTTTAGAGAAAAGGAAAACAAAAGGGAAACTTACACTTAACATTAGAAATAAATAGTTGAAATTTCTAAGGCACATAATGAGAAAAGAAGGCTTGGAAAAACAGATACACACAGGACAAATTGAAGGCAAGTGGGATAGAGGAAAACAATGCATAACATTCTTAGTGAGCTTGAATAAATGGATCGTGAAACAGGGTTTAAGAGGGATAACAGATAAAATTTATTAAGAGGTACAAAGGATAGGAAATCATGGAGAGCCATGATCATCAATGTCCTGAAGAGACAAAGCACATAGAAGAAGAAAAGTGAGCTTGAGTAAACGGAACAAGGTTTAGGAGAAATAACAAAAAGAGAGAATCTATTAAGAGCTATAAAGGATAGGAAATCATGGAGAGCCATGATCATCTTTATCCTGAAGAGACAAAGCACATAGAAGAAGAAAAGTGAGCTTGAGTAAACGGAAGAAGGTTTATGAGACAAAAAGACAAAATTTGTTAAAGGAGAAGAAATTGTGGAGAGCCATGATCACCTACGTCCTGAAGAGACATGGTACATAAGGAAGAAGATGATATACATAACCTATGATTAAATGTCCTTTTGATTCTGTAGATAAATAAATATAATTACTGATATAGAACATGGTTATTAAATGCATTATTCTTGAATTGTAGTTTTCTATTTTCATTATTTCTGTATTGGTGTTCATAATCCACTGCACTTTGATGTCTGCTTTCCAAGTTTTATCATTGCAGACATTTGGTTGCTCTTATTTCTTTTAATGTTATTGAGTCGTGATAGATAAATCATGTCAGATGAATGAATGAATCAATCTGTGCCATTCAGTGTCCAAAATACAAGATCTTGGAGATTTTCACATAATCATTTCATCTATCCAATAAGTTTGGACTAATTTTATCCTCATGAATGTGATGATTCATTTATTATGAAATCTGGGAAAGAAAGTTCCCACTTACCAATACTCACAATCCTGCAGTGGGTTGAATAGTCCGTCTTAGACAACCAGGCTTGGAAAAACAATGCCCAGTTTCTGCATCAGTAATTACTGTTAAGCTACCAAAAGTATATGAGGGTGGGGGAATTTTACATGATGAACTGAATGCAAGTATCCTGTTTTTATTTTCCTTCCTTTTTTTTTCTTCCTTTCTTCTTTTATTTTTCTTCTTTTCTCTTCATCCTTTGTTTCTTTATTTCTTTTTCTTTCTTTCTTTGTTCCTTTCTTTCTTTGTTCCTTTCTTTCTTTGTTCCTTTCTTTTTTCTTTCTTCTTTTATTTCTCTTCTTTTCTCTTCCATTCTTTTTTCTTCATCCTTTGTTTCTTTATTTCTTTTTCTTTCTTTCTTTCTTTCTTTGTTCCTTTCTTTTTTTCTTTTTTTCATTTTCTTTCTTTTATAAGAATTCAAATATTTTATCTTTGTTAGATATTTTTAGGCATCTTCAACCAAATGTATTTATACTACATTCAGCCATATAAAAAACTTCAGATTTTAATCTATGTGTAAATATTATCTTTGTCTATCTGGGTGTATGCCAGCAACTATGCAATGATGAACTATTTTCAATCACACAGCAGCCCCATTATCACAGATAAAACATTACATACCTATCACTACTTTATCACAATGTCCATGGCAAATGTTCAGATAAGCTACATTCCTTAGTTCCAACAGTTCAGACCTTAACAGTGAGGACACACCATGCAGCCTACACAGGGTTAAATCATCCACAAGAAACTATGTCTATTATTTTGACTCTTGTGTGAGCTGAACCTATGCCTATTATTTTGACTCTTGTGTGAGCTGAACCTATGCCTATTATTTTGACTCTTGTGTGAGCTGAACCTATGCCTATTATTTTTGACTTTGTGAGCTGAACCTATGCCTATTATTTTGACTCTTGTGTGAGCTGAACCTATGCCTATTATTTTGACTCTTGTGTGAGCTGAACCTTTGCCTATTATTTTGACTCTTGTGTGAGCTGAACCTATGCCCTATTATTTTGACTCTTGTGAGCTGAACCTATGCCTATTATTTTGACTCTTGTGTGAGCTGAACCTATGCCTATTATTTTGACTCTTGTGTGAGCTGAACCTATGCCTATTATTTTGACTCTTGTGTGAGCTGAACCTATGCCTATTATTTTGACTCTTGTGTGTGCTGAACCTATGCCTATTATTTTGACTCTTGTGTGAGCTGAACCTTTGCCTATTATTTTGACTTGTGTGAGCTGAACCTATGCCAATTATTTTGACTCTTGTGTGTGCTGAACCTATGCCTATTATTTTGACTCTTGTGTGAGCTGAACCTATGCCTATTATTTTGACTTTGTGTGAGCTGAACCTATGCCTATTATTTTGACTCTTGTGTGAGCTGAACCTATGCCTATTATTTTGACTCTTGTGTGAGCTGAACCTTTGCCTATTATTTTGACTCTTGTGTGTGCTGAACCTATGCCTATTATTTTGACTCTTGTGTGAGCTGAACCTATGCCTATTATTTTGACTCTTGTGTGAGCTGAACCTATGCCTATTATTTTGACTCTTGTGTGTGCTGAACCTATGCCTATTATTTTGACTCTTGTGTGAGCTGAACCTATGCCTATTATTTTTGACTCTTGTGTGAGCTGAACCTATGCCTATTATTTTGACTCTTGTGTGAGCTGAACCTATGCCTATTATTTTGACTCTTGTGTGAGCTGAACCTATGCCTATTATTTTGACTCTTGTGTGAGCTGAACCTTTGCCTATTATTTTGACTTGTGTGCTGAACCTATGCCTATTATTTTGACTCTTGTGTGTGCTGAACCTATGCCTATTATTTTGACTCTTGTGTGAGCTGAACCTATGCCTATTATTTTGACTCTTGTGTGAGCTGAACCTATGCCTATTATTTTGACTCTTGTGTGAGCTGAACCTATGCCTATTATTTTGACTCTTGTGTGAGCTGAACCTATGCCTATTATTTTGACTCTTGTGTGAGCTGAACCTATGCCTATTATTTTGACTCTTGTGTGAGCTGAACCTATGCCTATTATTTTGACTCTTGTGTGAGCTGAACCTATGCCTATTATTTTGACTCTTGTGTGAGCTGAACCTATGCCTATTATTTTGACTCTTGTGTGAGCTGAACCTTTGCCTATTATTTTGACTCTTGTGTGAGGAACCTATGCCTATTATTTTTGACTCTTGTGTGAGCTGAACCTATACCTATTATTTTGACTCTTGTGTGAGCTGAACCTATGTCTTTTATTTTGACTTTGTGTGAGCTGAACCTATGCCTATTATTTTGACTCTTGTGTGAGCTGAACCTATGCCTATTATTTTGACTCTTGTGTGAGCCTATGCCTATGCCTATTATTTTGACTCTTGTGTGTGCTGAACCTATGTCTTTTATTTTGACTCTTGTGCAAACCAAACTTATGTCTATCATTTTGAATCTTTTGCATACCGGACTTCTCAATACAAAAATTTAAAATTAACTCAACCTTCAGACTAAAACTGAAATATCTTCCATTAAATAAACTTGAAAGAGTTGAAGTGCCATAAAAAAAATAATTATTCTAATTAAAAGCAAGAGTGTCCAATCACTAAGTATCAGGGAGAAAATGAAATAAAACCAAAAAATAAAATAATAATAATGAATAAAAAAAAAAAAATTAATTAATTTTCCCATGATGCAAGTTATAAAGAAACTGGAAAGGGCTTCTGATCACATATGTGATTTTATGACCTCACTTACAGAAGGGACAGGATCTTTCTCTTTCTCCTCTTGGCTTAAAGATGTGGACCATGTAATATTGGGTTGGTGCATAATTATCAGGTGTTTTTAAGCAATATTTATTATGAAAAAAGAAACCTAACAATTCAACAATAACATTTTTAAAGGAGTATGATTATCAACATGTATATTTTTATAATCTGAACGTAAAATAATATTTTTATTAAAAAAAGTAAACAAAACAGCAATTTTTATTAACAAATAATTCGCTTACAAAAACGCTTGATGCACCAACTCACTAATAGCATTCACACTGAGGAATGTTACTGTTCCTGGTTCACTGGTGACTCAATTTTTTCCACTTACCAACAACATCATTAAACATGTTTTAGCAGCCCTACTCATGAAGTAGAGGTTTGAACTTCCCAATTCAGCATGAAGCTGACTTGAGCTCAACCATGTTTACCTGTTCATATCATTACTTCCCATAAATCATTTCAGAAATAAAAGCAAAACAGACATAGACAAGAGACCTTTTAACTTTGTTTCAATGCAGTCAACATAAGAGGAATAAATGTCTGTAGCAGAAACAAGTTTTTTGAACATTTTTTTTATCTCCTTTGTTAACATATTGAACATGTACCTTCACCAAAAAATACACAAAAACCCCACAAGTTTGTTATCATCCCTAATGTAACATATTCAGCAATGCATTCAGGAAATATTGATCATTTATGATAGCTGTATGGATTTGAACAAGTCCAGAAATTTTTGCCACAGATACAGAAACAATTTAAGAGACCTCAATAAAAACTAATACAGACACAGTTTGACAATCAAGAACAGAGCCAGAAACTTAAATGGACTACAACATCCCTGTACAGATGCCAACTTTCAATGCTGAATTTCATTACTCAGTGGGTCAAACACTGAAACTCTGATTTTAAAAAAATTTAGAAAGCTCTTCCAAAGCAAATTTGGTTAAGTTTGCCAATACCAAGAAATTCCAACACTTTATTTGAGACAGGAATGATTTGCAGATTATAACATCCCTAAGCATTTTCAAGACATTTTTTTGAAGCAGCTTGAGTTGTCTATTTGGTGAACAGTCAACTCTGTTCAACAGATAATATCAGTATTTAAACTGAATAATAAATTATCACAATGATTTTGCAACAGATGTTGGCAGGGTAACTGAAGAATACAAGTGCTTCAAGCTTCACAGCATGATTGGGAATCAGTTCAAATTACTAATTTTCATTTGCAGATGCCAGTCACCCGATGATTCAAACCATGTTACCGAACCAAGTTGAACAAGACCATGAAATTATCCTCCAGGTACAAACTACAGAATGTTAGCAACCATTAATTCTAAACTATGACTCACTGATTCTCACAATCCCCACCCCTGATTCTATTTGCACTGTCAGTGTCAATTCAGCATACAAGAAGAGAAGTCATACGAAACAAAAATACAGGGTTGTAATAAAGACTATCAACAGCTTGCTAGCACAACCAAGAATAGCATTTTGTGTTAATTCCCCCTCCAAAAAACAAATGCAGATACAGCAAATCTGGTCAAAAAAGGCTATAAAAAACATTGCTATCAGCAGCAGTGGCACAAAACAGAGTCTGGCAACCAATCAAAATCAAATTTGCATGACAATTATTTTGCTAATTTGCATGAGGAATGGTAATCCTTGGTCATCAATGAATTATAGCTGATCTGCCGCTATAGCTACAGGTATATAAGACAGTTATTATTTAATGTCAGGAGGGGGGGAAGGGTCAGAAGGTGCTGACGTTTAAGAGAGCACTGCATGGATTTGCAACTGTTCATCTTGCTACACCTCAGAGTCATGGCTACTCAGATTTGCCACTGTTCCCTTTTGCTACAGTATATAGTAAGTACAGTTCAATCATAGTCCAAAAATAAATATACTGTATATAGTATTTTTCTGACTAATATTGAACTATGTATACTATATGTAATAATGAGGAGCTTAAAGGTTATTAGCACAGAAGTTGGAGTTAGCAAACTGAGTTCAAATTCCAGCTTTGTCTGTTCACTTTGCACTAAAATCTTACAAAAAAAACAATTGGTATTTGCTACAATTACTTTGTACAAGATTAATCCTGGTTTTGCCTAAACAGAAAAACATGGCTATTTGTATGTGTTTGCTTACTTTGGATGTTTTTAATTTTGATGATTCAAAATACAAATTTCTTTCTTAGATGTGATAATTTAACTGAATAGATAAAAATCCTAAATTACTTTTGCAGAAAATATAACCATGCCAAAAACGGCTTAAAAAATAATTTCCATTTTTTTGTGGTATGCTTAAACTAGTTGATTGTAACAGCTAATGCTTCATCTAAGAAATTCAGTCAACTTAAAATGATTACTACTTGGTGGAAAAGCAAGAGAAATAAGATGAAAAAATACTAATCAAAAATGAATAATAATTGCCAAGGCTTCATCTAAGAAATTCAGACAACTTAAGACTATTACTACTTGGTGGAAAAGCAAGAGAAATAAGATGAAAGAAATACTAGTCAAAAATGAATAATAATTAACAAGGCTTCATCTAAGAAATTCAGACAACTTAAGACTATTACTACTTGGTGGAAAAGCAAGAGAAATAAGATGAAAGAAATACTAGTCAAAAATGAATTATAATTGCCAAGGCTTCATCTAAGAAATTCAAACAACTTAAGACTATTACTACTTGGTGGAAAAGCAAGAGAAATAAGATGAAAGAAATACTAGTGAAAAATGAATAATGATTGCCAAGGCTTCATCTAAGAAATTCAGACAACTTAAGACTATTACTACTTGGTGGAAAAGCAAGAGAAATAAGATGAAAGAAATACTAGTCAAAAATAAATAATAATTGCCAAGGCTTCATCTAAGAAATTCAGACAACTTAAGACTATTACTACTTGGTGGAAAAGCAAGAGAAATAAGATGAAAGAAATACTAATCAAAAATGAATAATAATTGACAAGGCTTTGTTTAATAATAAAATTCAAGATAATCATCTTTATATTTAAAAAAAAATATTTTGCTTGGTAATATTTCAAATAAATAAATATATGAATGATACACTTGAAACGTCTGCTTTAATTCCAAACAACTTCTATGATTCTCGAGCAATTTCCTGTTCTTCTTTTGAACTGCTCAATATTCATAGCTTCAAAACTATTTGCAAAGGAGAAGATTTCACCTCAGAATAAACCCTTAATCTCATTTCCCCCTATCTCTGCCACCATATTTAAAAACCATTTTTTCAGAGGTATAACATTAGTGGGACCACTTTTAGGTGCATTCTATATTCTTCATATTCTTATGACTTATAAAGGGTTCATATCTTCTTCATTTCCTTGATGACATCTGTGCACCATTCTTTATCTGTAGTTCTGTGCGATGAATAGATAACAACTTCCAAGAACATTTTTATTTATGTCTACAGAGGATTCTGCTTCACTGATCTTAAAGAGTCGGCCATTTATGTATGACATTTTTTTATTTTTGTAACAACCAAAGCCAAACCTGTCATGGCAGCTGCTGTTTGAGCTGTTAGATGTCTCATGCACTGAGACATGATTTTTTTTTCTCTTTCTCTACAAAAGAACCAAAGGTTTTACAAAATGGAGCCTAGCTAAAATAAACCACTTTGCCAGGAATGTTTGCTTCGAACATATCTGTTTCGAAAGGTATATTGTCAAAGTATCAAACAAGAAATCACTTGAAGAGTGTATTGACTCAGTGTTAATATAAAAAACACAATAATAAGATTGAATAAAACTAGTCATAAAATAAGTGATAAGAGTGTATAGAGCCAGAGTGTTGGGATAAAAAGCAACAATAATAAGATGGAATAAAACTAGTAATAAAATAATAGTAATAATGAAGAGTGTATAGAGCCAGAGTGTTGTGATAAAAAGCAACAATAATAAAATGGAATAAAGCTAGTAATAAAATGGATGTAAAATTCTTAAATATTTAATCCATTTTGAAAACCTTTTGTTGTTACTTGCAAAATTTAAGCTATATATATACCCCTTTTTTCTAACAAACATTAAGTTCTACATTTAAACATTAATGAACACTTAGCATATTTTTCATGATCATCTGTATAAAATCTACCATCTGTCCATGCATTGAATATTGCTACCATGTCTGGTCTTATGCTTCTGCTATATATTTTGAGATCCTTGAGAAAATCTAAAGAAGAGTCTATAACATTATCTGTCCTGACCTGGCATGAAGACTTCAGTCACTTTCCTACCACTGAGATGTGGCTTCCCTCTAAGTTATCTATAAATATTTTCATGGCTCTTGTTGAAATTAATTCTCCTCCTTGGTACCTCAATCTTGTGAATTTATGCGTACTATTAGATGGGCTACAAGTTTTCATCGTTTTACTGTTGAATTAACTCAATGTAACCGTAAGTTCTGTTCTAATAGTTTCTTTTGTCACACTTCTCACCTGTGGAATTGTCTTCCAATTTCTTATCTCCCTGTCACCAATGATCTTCAAAGTTTCAAATGCAACATGAATCATCTTCCTGAAACCTGTTCTTTTATTGTCCTTTCTCCTCACTAATGTCTTCTCATTCTCTTTCACTCTCTACAACAACTGGCATCTTAATGGCATTATGACCTTGCTTGGGGTGAAATGATTAATATATATATATCGTCATCCACAGTGTTTCTCTGTATCACAGCTTATCAGTGTGGTTAGACATCCGATTGGTTCAAGCTGGGATTGAAACTCAACCGATTTAGGATTAGTCAGAGATTCTACCTCTAAGCCATCAGTGCACAGCAGAGAAAGGGAAATTTTAACATATTATATACAGATTTATACAAACACCAGCAGCTAGAGGTATCAATTCATTAATGAAGAGCAGTGCATTAATAGCAGCGGTGGTTACTCTTTGGAAATTAACCTTTTCTCTGTTGTGCTCAATCAAATAACAAGAGCATAACATAGTCATGCACACTGTTTCACTGTATCACACCTCATCAGTGTGGTAGACATATGTAAATATATGTGTATAGATATGCATATTCTTATTTTTATATGCAAAAAGCATAAAATATTTAGTTTTTATATATAATTTGATCTGCTCTTTACTATGCATGGAAAGTGTGAAAATATCAGTTTGCACGTTAAGGCAGTTTTCAAAGTTGATATAAGTCTTGAATACATTTGACCACTTAAAGGAATGAAACAGATGCTTCTGCCCTAAGAAAATATCTACCAGCCATTTCTGTGAAGTGGTCATTTATGAGAAGTGAATTACAATTGTATGTCATCCTGACCATGTAAAAGCAGTCATAGATATACTGCTTGACCATTTATGAGAGAAGCCATTTTAGAGTTGATATTGGTGTACATAGCACTTTGGCAATTTTCTTTACTTGTATGAACAAACATCACATTTGTGTGATGTGGACATCATTTTGGCTTTAGATTCTGATATAAAATCTCTGGCATTGTGCTCAACTGAAAGCCATAAATGGTTACTTAGTATGTTCCAAGGTTAATATATCTATCTTCTCAGTTTGTGAAATGTTTGCTGTTTTTATTCAGTTGAATCTACAATTAACAAAAGTTAATGAGCACAAAATTGGAGATAATAGAAAAACAAAAAGAAGTGCTTTCTGGATAGAAATAGTAAGAAGACTTGTTAGTTTTAAAAAGTCAAAACCAAGTTCATGGCTGCTGACTTTTCATGTTTTTAAATTTTCTTAATTCTTTACATTATTCAGACTGTTATCCCCATCTTCATTGCTATAATCATAATGTTTTGGCTATTCTACACTTTAGCTTTCTTCAGGTGATTGGAATTTCAAACTGAACCCTTTATTTCGTCCATTGGGGTAGATTGTTCCAGTTCCACATAACATGCTGCTTCTGGATGTCTCAGTTATTTCCCTTTAGCTCAACTCTCCAAATTTTTTTGATCACCACTGCTGTAGCCTGGTATTGAACTCATAACTCTTTTGGGTCTAGTCACTGGATCTAACCAACTTCTTTATCCACTTCATACACAGATATCCTTGAGGATAAAATAAATTTCTAGGACTTATAAACCTAATGTTTCAGCAACTGTTTTTTTACTAGTGCTCATATTGCAATTTTTCTGTTATTATTATTGCATATTTTTTTTTATCAGCGCTTATATTGCGAGCTTAAGCTTTATATACAGACCTGTTCTCCACAATTTACTTTGTAAACTAAACTCTGTTACCTTCTTGATGTTTAGCATTGAATTTATTATTTTATTTTTTTAATTTTTTTGCTAAATTACTTTGTTTCTCTTTTTAGCCATGTTTCTTTCAACACAAAAGAAATTAATTTTCCTGGTTAGTTTACTTCTTTAATTTTTGGGTACAATGACTAGTTTGTGTTTCTTTCAGTCAAAAGCATGAGAAAAGCAGTAAGTTCATTTTAGTCTTAACAGTTTTACCAGTTCATAAATTTTAAAATTTTATGTATTTTTATCAAATAAATCTTATAAATTTCAAAGCTGATTTAATTAGTTGGAAATAAGTTTTAAAAAATTTGGCAAAGTTTAACATCATCATTTATTCAGTTAGCACATTGTTTTTTGTTTTTTTTTTGTTTTTTGTTTTTTTGCATTGCTGTTGTCACCACTCCCCTCCATCTCACTCATAAGTTAAAAAGGCATGACCTAAAAGGCAGCAGGTGGTTTGAAATCAGAATTTTCCTTCTCTTTGACTGGTTGACAACCAAGGCCCAGTCTGTCTTGCTATTTTAGTTCTTATTGGTACTACTCAGTTATTGCTTGCCCATTTCCTAGTAGAGTAAAGCATTGGTTTGTGTATTTGGTGACATAGTATTGTGAGTTCAATCCCTGGGCAGGGCAGTGTGTACTTGGACTCAGTGGAAACCGTGTAAGAAATAATTGAACAGTACTAAAAAAAAAAAAAAGAACAAAACGTGCTATCCCTAGACATGGACAGTGGAACAAGAACAGTCTACTCTCACAGATTGAATAAAGAGTTCATTTCAGAAATCCCTGTATGTTACCCAAATTGATATACACCTGATGAAGGCTGGAGAATACAACAGCTGAAACTTTGTGATAACAACAACAAAGATGAGGACAAAAGTCCGAATATAAATAGCATAGATGATATAGTATTTGTTTTGAGAATTTTTGTATCTTTTAAAAAGATAGGAGACTAACTTTACCATTTATAAACTTTTGTAAGTTTGTTTTAATACTTTGAATTGGCAGCCATGAAGCCTAAGCAGAAGTAATGAAATGTGTATTGTAGGATAAGCCATTAACATAGTTGCCTACTGCCCTTTACTTTGGCTTTTATTCTGTTGGATGCTAGTTTCTTGTTAATGATTCTCACTTGGGTGTCTTCCCTGTTTGTCTCTCTTCTCATTGTTTATCTATTTTAAATGTCATAAGCCACTTTCAGTCAGAGTTCACCTGTCAGTCATTTTCTTACAACCTTTGCACTTGTTGTAAATGACCTTAGTTGGAGAATTGGGGGAAGAAAGTGCTTCTTAGTCAACAGACATGCTTGTTTCTCATAATTTGATGCTTCCTGGTTTTGAAAGAATTCAAATGGTTTTGTTATTATCTTCATTTATATCTCTTTTCTGTTTAATTGTTTATACATCTTCAGTCTTTGTTTATATAGCCACCTTTTGTTCTACTGTGTGTGTGTGTGTGTGTGTACATATATATCTCCATATCCACCTCTTCTCTTTGTTTATATACCACTGTTTGTCTTTGCTTATATACCCACATTTTGTTTGTGTGTGTGTGTGTATACTAGCAGTATAACCCATCTTCAACCAGGTGTTTCATTACTGGGAACTTTTGCCATTCATTTGGAGCAGTTTAAGTTTAAAGTCAGCCCATCTGAAAATCAATATTAGTAACAACAATTGGGTGCAACTGAGGCACATCCCCAAATGGAGGGTTAACAATTTGAATGTGGGTGGTCCTGAAAAGGCCCGTTTTTGCATTCTCAATCTTGCAAGGTAGGAACCTCTTCTATGGACTGTCATAATAATAATAATAATAATAATAATATATGATAATTTTTATTTATAATATAATTTTTTTTATATTTCTAATAATCTTTTGCGGTAGATTTCAACTCTCTAAATTGATTGTATGCTGTTTTTTACAGACATTAAATTTTGCTTTGATTTTTGTGCAAAATGTAAAAAATCAGTTCTTTCGATTTTTCACCTTCAAGATTGTAATTTTTTCCAGCCAATTTGACCTCAAAATTGGCACTGAAGAATTATCTATCAAGCAAAAAAAAATTTCCTCGAAATTGAATGAAAACTGTGGAAACACATAAACAACATCCAATCACACATACATGTTGAGAATTATAGATATAGATACACACACCCAGCTTTTCTTTATATACCACCCTTTGTCTTTGTATGTATATACCTGTCTTTTGTTTATAGACCTTTTGTCTTTGTTTTATATACCCACCTTTTGTCTTTATTATTACAAATAAATTATTTTTCTGCTTCAGTGTAGCATATTTATATTTTTAAACTTAAATTTAGAATCTTAATGACAAGAAGAGATAATAGAATTTGACTAAATTGCTTTAATGTTTATCATTAATACAATAAAAATGTACCATAATATTTTGCTTTCTTTTGTGTTTTCTTTTCTCAGTGTTGTAATAATAATTTTCTAGCCATGAGATAAGGAATTGTATTTCTATTTAAAAGTAAGATAAATGATTTAATTTTGGGCAAATTTTACTATAAAAATAAATGTTACATGTTCTCATCTCTATTAGGTATATCATACAATAGGAGGAATAGTTTTCAAGCTAGAATCACTGCACTTGCCCAGAAGCTAAGAGAATAACTGAAATGATGAACTGGAATATTTATTGAACATTAAACAAAATACTATATATACTATACATTGTATATACATTGTATATACAATACATTGTATATACATTGAAACTGTGCAGTATTTATTACTTTAGCCATTGCACTTTATCATATTATCACAACATTAGAAGGTTATGAGTTCAAATCATGTTGAGGTCACTGATGTTAAAAATAATCTGTTTTAGCTTATAATAACTGTTATAGGCTCAAAGGTATGGTGGAGTAATGGAAAGCAGCTTGGATTGAGGAATCAGAGAGCCAAGTTTCATATTCCAGTCGTTCATTATATTAACTTATGTGCTTGGGAAAGGGATGAATCCAGCTCTTCTCCCCTCAGCTATGGGTAAATAGAAGGACAGTGAAAACCAGTATAGAAGGACAACTCTGACTTCAAAATCTGAGGGCCTAGTGTACAAACTGAGGGGGGAAAAACTACCCACCACCACCAACACCAACACTATATTCCATAGTCTTCATTATTGGTCTATTTATCAGAAAATCCACTGAAAGCATCATGAGGAAGAAGAATCAAAGTCTGTCTCTTCTGCCCTTAACAATTGAAACAGTCGCAGGATTAATGATGATGATGATGAGCTGTTATAGCATAGATTATCATTATAATTACTGTTAGTGTTAATTGACAATAATTAACTGGTGGTATTAACGAATAATATATATATATATATAAAGCTAATTGATAATCCATATGGATAATTCCAGGGAGGATATAAATCTCAAGAGCTCAATGTAGTAAACAGATCAAGTAATAATTAATTAACAAATCAAAGACTTTAGAAAGCCATTGCTTTCTGAAGTCTCCAATTTGTTAATTATATATCATTTTACACCAAGCAAGGCAATAAAGCCACCAAGATTCAAGGGGTTACTGAGTGTTAGAGAATATGAAGAAAATAAACATTATTAAAGAAAAACAAGATTAAGAAGACAGAAGATAACAATTGACATTGCATTTAAATTTTTGAAGATCAAAGTTGATTGGGAAGCCAGAAGAGAGTTCCACAAGTGAGAAGTGCAATAGAAGAAACTGTTAGCATAGAACTTACAGTTACATTTGAATTATAAAATGGTGATACCTTGCTGCTAATATAGTACTGTGCTTAAATTCATAGTCTAGCTACCAGAGAAGAAAGTTCATCAGAATAATTACCAAGAAAAGGTGCAGGGAAGCTGCATTGCAGCTGTAGGAACATGACTGAAGCTGAGATGCCAGGTCAGGACCAATAACATTCCAGATTCTTCTTAGAATTTTATCAAGAATCTCTAAATACATAGAAGAAACACCAGACCAGATAAGACAGCAATATTCAATTCATGGATGAATGGTAGACTTAATATATAAGAAGGCTTCTGGAGAGGAAAATTATCCAGCACAACACAGTGAACTAACTTTCCTAGCAGCAGATCTAGCAATTGATTCAATATAATTTTTCCACTTCATGTCAGCAGAAAACGTTAGTCCAATAAGGCGCAATGAGTCACTCTCCTGAAGGTTAGCATCAGCCATGCTGATGGAAAGAAAAAGGACAATTAAAAGAGAGCAGTTATATGACTACTAAACTTCCTGACAAATATTACAGTTAAGACTGACGTGATAAAAGAAGTTTCATGTTAAGTAAGTTAATATAAGTTAAAGTTGCCTACCTTGTTCCCCAGCTTTTGCACATCAAAGGCCCCATTTATATCACTCGTGGGCAAGTCACATTGCCTGGAACCAGGTAACATTTCTTTTCCTCAGTTCTTCTTTAACTTTAGTGTGCCATGTCATTTTAGGGCAACCACTTAGTCTTTAGCAGACTTGAGGTATCCAGTTAAAAGTAACTTTGGCTGGGTGACTGTCAGGTAATTGTAAGTTATGGCCAGTGAATTGTATCTACCTATCTGCCACCAAGGTAGTGGTTCTCAAACTTTTTTTTCTCTGGGCCACATTTTCTGAATTAAAATTTATTTGTGATTCCCCAAATTTTATGTGATAAAAAGTAAATTTGAAAATTAAAAAAAAAAAACAGAGAGAGAGTTAAAGGGAGATAACCATGGATTCATAGTCAGAACATTATTATTGATAACTTTCTCCTCTAATTTGCAGAGCCTAGTTACTATGTTCTTAATACTTGATATAATGCAAAAATATCATACTGATAAAATCAGTCAATAATTATTTATAACTATTTATACTGGGACTTATGCTTACAATTACAAGTAATCCATAATAATATTTTAAATTTTGAAATCATATTTATTTTTGGCATATGAATTTTTTTAAACTGTTTCTAAATTATTTCACCTACCCATTATCCTCTTCCATCATACCATTCAAGAACCACTGCACTAAGGTATCTAGAATTTACACATCTTAGCACTTTCTTGTTTCTATCTCTCTGAGACCGCTTTAGAATTTTGCGAAGACATCTTAAGTGGAATACATCTAAGAGTTTGGTAACTTTTGTGATAGATTTCCAAGTTTTGCTTGTATATTCAGAGAGGACAATAGAGTTACATAATTTTAGACTTTACTTGGTGACGAATCTTACTTGAGGACCAGACAGTATGGAATCTTTTAAAGTTATAGAAGGGGAAATATCAATATTCTTCATCAACTTGAGAATCAATACTAAGAAAATTATTAACTATAACACTTCATGAATGAAAATTATTTTGTTCCGAGTCTAGTGATTGCAATAAAAAAAAAAAATTTAATCATTTAAAAGAGACAGAAAATGTGATTTAATAATCATAGTTATTTAAACTTAGTGGATGTTATATTTTACATCCAAACAAATCTTTTAGCAGGAGCATAGCATAAGAAAAAATATAGAAAATACATTCAAATATTCTCCTTGATGGTAATGCACGAATCTATATATAAATTCTGTGACTTCTGTCAGTATGTTCATCTGTCACACCCTCTAAAATAGCCATACATTGACTGATAGAAACCAAATTTTGGAGAGAAGTGCAAACAGGTAAGGAGGTACAACTTACAGTTGATTTTACTATGGTGTGTAGCTTAGTACAACAAATTTTCATTCATTTATTTTTTTAAATTTTTATTATTTAACATACAAAATACTCCTATTTTAAAAACAATTTAATGATTAAAATAACAAATACTTATTTAATAAAAATGCAAGATTATTTTTTTTACATATCTTTCCTTTAAGTATTTATATATACAAGAATCCAGTTTCCAGTTTGCCCTGTGTTTGTGAGAACTAAACAAATCACAAGGTCAAATGCTTCCAAATGTTGGAATTTGTCCCAGAAGGAAATATTTACACATGGCCAGTTGTATGATTCATGCTCAAGAGTAAGAAATCCTAAGAATTTATTCTTCACTGTTAAAAAGGAAAAAAATTTAAAAAAATATTGTATACTATGAAGTCCTATAAAATTAAATAGAATTTTTTAAAAAATACAAATTTTAAATATTTTCTTTATTTTAAATGATTGAGTGATTTTAGGGAGCATTCAAAAATCTTGGTCTCTGCTCTGTGTATGCGTGTGATTTTTAATCACTGAGCATTTTGTTTTTGACAATTTCTGTTTTCTTATTTAAAGAAGAGCATTCTATTATAACAAAGATTATGAGCGAGTGTCAGCATCTGTGAATCTTTTGAAAGGAAATCAGAGAGAATGATTCCCTTTCAAGAGTTGATTACAAGAACTCTCACCATTGTCACTTTGCATAAAAATGTCTGGGTGTTGTGCATTTGTACATTTTTTTTTCTTTTCTTTTGCCATATTAGAGGCTTATACTCCAAGAGCAACTTGATCCAAAAAATCTTCCTTGCAATTTCAACCTGAGTACAGAGCATAACTATAGAATTTCAGCATGATCTACCTACCCTTCCAGTCTGTGCTGGCCTCACATCTTGTTAGTCTTGTTGAAAATGGTGGGGGGGGGGGGCTATATATGTAGATTTGCCTAATCAACTGCAGGTGGAAATTTAACCCCAAGAAAAGAAAAAACTTTCTACTGTCAGCTCAGTTAATAAAAAACAGACTTAAATCTTTTTTTCAGACAGGAGATTTCTCTCTCTCTCTCTTTGCTTTTCTCTTTCTCCCTCCCTCTTTTTTGTTACTTATCTCTCTCTTTTTCCTCTCTCTATCTTGTTATCTTTTTTCTTTTTTTTTTTTTTTTTTTTTTGTTACCAACTGAACAGAAATCTAAATTATGATACATGAGAATTTTTTCCCATATTTTCAACACAATAAACTCACTTAAAGCCTTGGAACATAATTTAACAGCTGAGAAACTTTGCCAACCTTAGCCTCACTTGATGAGTAGAGGCCCATTTATTGTTTATATAACATCAAATTGTATCTCTTTACTTTGTGACTCATGAAAGTGTCTGAAATAGTTTTGTACAAGGTCACTATAGTAAATCCCCAATGAGGATTAAACTTATTAGCAATTTAGTAATAGCCATTACTCTACGGGAAGCACTCAGAGGATGAACATACATCATTTAGTCTACAGCCTAATGATGAAAACTATTTTACACATTTTTTTAAATACCATGTCCCTTCTGAATGTAATTAATCATAGCTCTTCACAGCTTCATTTTCTTTTATTATCTGTGAATTGGCATGACATCTTGGGCAAGATAGTGGAGTTGTTTCCCATTGCACTCTGAAGAGGTCACTCCTGTCTCACCACCAAGGGACTAAATTTTGACCAAGCAGGGTGCTACCTTATATATTGCAAGATAAATGGGTGCCTAATATATGTGTGTGTGTTTGTGTGAGTATATTGTATATTTAAATATATTTAAAATCACTCTTTCTAAACTGAGAAATGTTCTTACTTAGTAGAAAATAAATTAATTTTAAGCTTTCTGATATCAAGCAGGCTGAAAATGCTAGATGCAAAATGTTTCAACCAATCATGGACAAACTGCAGCCCATTTTATTTTTCCGAATGGCACACTTTATTTCATAAAGAAAATAACGTTTCTTAAAATTTTGTCTTGTTTTGTTTTCACTTGTTCACTCACACACTCTCTCATACATAGCCATGTGCATAAACAATTTATTAAGTACAATGTTACTTGGATTTTCTAAACTTTTTGGCAAAAGTAAACATTTTCATCATTTTATACCATTGGTGATTTTCCCTAAGGAAGATCATACATGTAAACAAATTCTGCTTTTGAAACGGGACACATTCATAATATTTTTTATTTGGAGAAAAAGTATACTTTGTTTTATTTACAAATGAATAAATTAGAAATAAATCACATGCAGTGACATGTGTTAATCACACTGTCATCAGTGAGAATATTATATTAAGACATTAATTTTTTAATTTAGAAAAATCTTTTCTCCACCCCCAAAATCAACTTTTCCTTCATTTCTTATGCATAGGGTCTTCCATAGTGAAAATAACTAACTTAGCTTGAATCTTTTTAGTAGTGTGGACCCCTAGTGCTGAGCCATAGATCATGTGGTGAACTACTTATGCTTGGTTTAGACAATACTTACATTGGATTTAAACAGGTGTTCTTGTGTATCGAAATAAGAAAAGTCAATTAAGATACAAAAATTATCTCTTTTCTTTAACTAATTATGCTCATATTTCCTTCATGAACAAATTGTTGGAGTTTCATTAGTAAAGAATAACCAAACAGCTTCTCTAATTAGTGCAACAGTTAGCAACTTCATCAGGCAACAAAGTGATGGTAACATTGTTCAAGATGACTAATTTTAGTAAAGTCCTACAACCATCTATATAGATACATTGATAATCCTGAGTATGATGATAAACTACATCTGACAGCATGAGATTGGAGCATGGAACCACCTCTTAAGTGCTGTTGTTCCCAGGTTCATCCTGACCTGGGGTGGTAGCACCTGTTAGGGTTTTAGTTGTAGGCAAATAGTGACTGCCCCCCCCTAAACAAAAGCAAAACATTATGAAAGTCTAAAAGTACAAGCAATATATCTTTATATAAAAAATTATCAACAATACCTATTTATAATAAAATGACCAGTAACACATTTTATCTGTAGTTGAAGCCATACAATTTTGTTCAAAATATTTAGATTTTGGCATTAAATAACCCATAGAGATTAATATATACCACTAAACAAAACCAACCAACATAAAAGAACTCTTTAATGACATAATCCATACAATATCCTACAATTTCTTGAATCAAACTCTATTCCAAAATATAACTTCAAACATAAAACATTACCGCCTCTTGTAATTATGTCTGCCCAAACATGCATATGTACAAAAGCTGAGTATCGTCTACCATGTATTCAATTGTGAAAGCAGAACGACATACTTTTATTACTTCAAAACTCCCAAGAAAATTAAATTTTCGCATTAAATAACCCATTACCAGTTGATATGCTGTTAAACAAACAAAACAAAACAAAAACATACATTGAACATTGATCTCCTATGATTGGACAAATATGAACTGGATGTAAAATTAGTAATTACAAAGTATACTGAATTGAGGAACTTTTAAGTTCTTAAATGCATCGCTCACCAAAAAAAAAAGAGAGAGAGGGAGGTGTTAAAATTATTAAATTCTGTGTTAACATTGATACACTAAATAGAAAAATATCTAGAAAGATGGTCTATTTTAAAGACTGATAAAATGAACTTACAGAATTGATTTTTAGAATCATTTACCTGCAGATTAAATGAAGGAAGCAATATTTGAGTTTAATTCTGGTTGTAAGATAAATTGCTAGGGAACAAAATTAACAGGTGAGAGAGAAAACTGAACCTCTAGTAATGATGATGATGACGATAAAAATATTATGAAATTGCTGGATTTTGGAATGAGAAGCTGGACAAAAATGAAATGAGTTTCATAATTTAATGTTTAAAAAAAGCCTTTCAAAAAATGAAATTTTAACATGTATATTAAGCTTTCTCTAAATGTCTATTGAACACTTGTTTCAAAAAAGCTATATTACTCTCTTTACTATTTCAGAGTGTTAGGATAAAAAAGCAACAATAATAAGATGGAATAAAACTTGTAATAAAATAATAGTAATAATGAAGAGTGTATAGAGCCAGAGTGTTGGGATAAAAAGCAATAATAATAAGATAGAATAAAACTAGTAATAAAATAATAGTAATAATGAAGAGTGTATAGAGCCAGAGTGTTGGGATAAAAAGCAACAACAATAAGATGGAATGAAACTAGTAATAAAATAATAGTAATAATGAAAAGTGTATTGAGCCAGAGTGTTTGGATAAAAAGCAACAATAATAAGATGGAATAAAACTAGTACTAAAATAATAGTAATAATGAAAAGTGTATTGAGCCAGAGTGTTGGGATAAAAAGCAACAATAATAAGATGGAATAAAACTAGTAATTAAATAATAGTAATAATGAAGAGTGTATAGAGCCAGTGTGTTGGGATAAAAAGCAACAATAATAAAGTGGAATAAAACTAGTAATAAAATAATAATAATAATGAAGAGTGTATTTGACTGAGAGTGTTGGGATAAAAAAAGCAACAATAATATGATGGTGGAAAACTAATAATGAAATACAAGAAGTGGATATTGAAAAATTCTTGACCTAACCCAAAGTAATTTAAAACAAAATATCTGATGTTAGATTTTAGGAGTGAGTTGGGTTACAAATTTTTCACCATCTCCTTGAATAATAAACCACTAAACACAGTTATGCCAGTCCTGGAGATTGCTCCAATAATTTGTCTTTTATTCATTTATAAATTCGTAATGGAATTTGGTCAATTTTTCAATAATATGCTATAATCTTTTGAACATATTTTTTACTTATGCAGTTTTGTGCATTCAGTACTAAAAGAGATTCTTAACGATATCAAAAATGTTTCTGAATACAAAATCTATTTATGTTTAAGTAATATGCATTTATGTAATGTAATATGTAGATTTTATGCATTTATGTATTATGTAATATGTAGATTTTACAATGGCTCTAAATAACATTTTGATAAACATCTTCATGAATGATAGAACCATAAAAAAAAATCAAATCTTAAAATAAAATATTTTAACAAAAGATGTAATTATCTTTTCCTAATATAATGAACAAATTTCTATTTATGGAACAGCATCTGAAGATCAAACATTAGTTTATGCCCAATAAGTTTAGACAATAGAATTTTAGTATGCAACTCATTTATAGGGGATATTTAATATCATATGAAGTACTCAGGGAGGGGTAAACTCACTTACCAGTAGTAATGATGAAACAGATTAGCTTTGCTAACCATTACCTCACACTAAAGTGCCTGGAAATGATTTTACTAGCAAAATGCCTTGCAAGTGGTTTTATAATGAAAATGCATTGCAAATGATTTTATTATGAAAATGCATTGGAAGGAATTTTATAATGAAAAGGAATTGCAAATGATTTCACCATAAAAACATATTGCAAGTTATTGGTATTGCAAAATGATTTTTACTATAAAAATGCATTGGCAAATGAATTTTACTATGAAAATACATTGCAAAAGATTTTTGTTAGCTTGGTTTATTTCAGGACGTGTCAATTCTTGTTGAGTTATCTAATATTGAATCTTGTAAGGGGCTCCCAATGAAAGTTGAACTCACTAATTTAGTGGTAATTGTCAAACAGAATAACCCCCTTAACCATTGCCATCAACTTACAAGTCCGATTGAATGTAAGTTCTTTGCTAACAGTTTCTTGTGCTTCTCACTTGTAGAACTCTCTTCTGGCTTCTTGCTTTCCAGTCAACATTAATCTCCAAAAATTTAAATGCAATGTTGATCATTATTTTTTATCTGGTTGCTCATCTCTTGCATCCTTGTGGTAGACTTAGTCAATTCATGAGTATGAATTTACTTTCATTTTTTTATGGAAACAAAGACACTTTTACTTAGAAAGAGACAGGTGAAATTTCTAGGACACATAATTAGAAAAGAAAGCTTGGAAAATTTGACACTCATAAGATATATACAAGAAAAGAGGAACAGAGGGAAACGGCAAGTAACTTACCTAATGAGCTTGTGTTAATAAATGGTGGAATAAGAAGTTGGAGGAATAGGAAAAAAAAAGACAAAAATTGCTAAGAGCTAGAAAAGAGTGGAAGTTATGGAGAGCTATGATCACCTACCTAACAGGCTTATTCAGAGGGATGGCATAATGGCTAGTGTGAGGCATGGTAAAAAGAACAAAAATTGCTAAGAGCTAGAAAAGAGAGGGAGTTGTAGAGAGTTTTGATCACCCACCACCTGAAGGGACATAGTACATAGAAGATGACGACGATATACCATATACGTATACTTTTCTGATGCTCCTGTCATCTATGACATTTTCAAAGTTCATTGAGTGCATCTTTATTTAGCTGTGCACCTGTTCACTTCCTTAAAGCTAGGATACCTCACACGTTTATTTCAGAAAAGCAGCTTCTAACCCATCAGCCCCGGTACACACTCAAGTCAAGACAGCAGCCAGAGTAGCAATCCCAATTATTTCACAATCTCATCTCTGCCCTTCCCAAATCAAGTTTGCCTGAATAGGGATATGGCTGTCACTCTACCTTCCACCATGCCTCTCCAGACAAGAATCAGCTTCCTTTAATTGTATTCCTACATGGGCATTTCTGGGTGCAGCAACGTCCAATGATAGGTTGCTGACGGCCATCTTACAAGCATCTCCTTTCCATTCCTCTGTTCATGATGGATATTCTTAGTCCGCACTATTCTCTATGCTCTTGGCTGCTACACACCAACTTCCTGTATTATTTCCATTACAATATGTTTCAGGAATTGCATTCCAATTGTCTTGCAGGCTCCCAGTATTTCACACAAGGTCGGTCATCATAACAAAAGAGTGTCACTGAAAAGTCCAATAAAACATGTCAGAAAAAGTTAGCACTTTACAAAACACATGCATGCGCGCACACGCACACACCCATGCTTGTGTGTGTAGAATGTATTCTTTGTGTAATAACTATAAAGTAATCATTGTTGCATGATTAAATATGATGCCTTCCATCTATACACTCAACTCAAGGATTTACATGTAGCCGATAAGTGAAAGAATTGTATGTTTTATTATATATATATAAATATATATATATATATATATATATATATATATATATATATATATATATATATATATATATATATATATATATATGTGTGTATATATATATATATATATATATATATATATATATATATAATGTGTGTATATATATATATATATATATATATATATATATATATATATATATATATATATATATATATATATATGTGTGTGTGTGTATATATATATATATATATATATATATATATAATAATGTGTGTGTGTGTATATATATATATATATATATATATATATATGTGTGTGTGTGTGTATATATATATATATATATATATATATATATATATAAAATTCCCAACAGGATAGAATCCAGGTAGAACTCAATGTCCAGGACAGAGTAAGAATATATATATATATATATGGGTGTGTGGCTGAGTGGTTAGAATGTTCACCTTCTGATCATGAGGCCTGGGTTCATATCTTACTATGGTCTTTGAAAAGTGCCTAAAACCATACAAGTGGTTGACCCAAGCCTTGTGAGTGAAATTGGGTAGATGGAACACTTGGGGGCCATCAATAGCTGTGCTAGCACAAATTCACAAGTCATCGTGACCAAGGTTTTGAGTGTGCTTGTGTTCAGATTGTTGATCATTCTAGATAATGGGTTCTCTCCCAGAAACTTTAAATAAGGTCTGCTCAAAATAGTTGCAGTATGAACCACAGGTTGGCTCTGTTGGTGTTGAACAAACACAAATGTGCCTGAGTTAGTCTGCAATAGGAATTAGTAAATATATAATTGTGTATTTGGGCAGCAATCCCTCTTTTAAGCAAGTTTTATTATTCATTAAAAACAACTGATAAGGTACTACAATTAGGTTTTTTATTTAATTTTTCATGTGTTTTCTGGATGTAAATTATATACAAATTGTCCAAGTACTTTAATGAAACTTGCATATATATATATATATATATATATATATATATATATATATATATATATATATATATATATATATATATATATATATATATATATATATATATATAAATCCCGTTCCCGTCGGGTTCGACGTATGAGGGTCAAGCAGATCAGTTTCCAGGAAACTGACAGCCCGACACCGGCACATGAGATTCGATTATAGTGGTGAAGGTTTCATGCAGGACCATCCACACTTTTTGAAGGGCTGAATACAGAGACCTGGTGCACTACGTGCCACAAGGTCCCCAAACAACCCCCCTCAGTTTTTGAATTCAGAGTTGTCCTTCTTCTAGACCAGTTGCCATCCAAGGCTATAGAACCCAGTCTGTCCTGCTATTTAACCCATAGCTGGAGGGAGAAGAAGAGGATTCTCACCTTTCCCAAGGGTATTAGCACGTAAGTGAATGTAATGGATCCACTCTTCTGCAGAGAGCTATAGCTTGGGCTTTCACGACAATAGGTTGGGAGGAGTAGATATGACATGTAAACACTCTATCTGTAAAATACAGAAGAAAAAAATTTCAATTATAATTCTTCTGCCACTACTTAATTTAAAGACAATTTGATGTATGTAGGTCCTTACTTTCCATGCAAACAACTATTTTTATTTTGAATGACTTTTGCTGGATTTCATAATTCCAAAATTCATTTCTAGTTATAAAAATTCTTATACAAAAGAATTTGTCACAAAAATCACATAAAAATATTGCCAAAAAAAATTGCAGTAATTAAAACTTAGGAATCCAAAATTTCAGAATTATAGGTCTGGATCTAGCCTGGAATGTTTTTAATTTATTCACATCTTATTATTGGATACAGTTTAGTAAAACATCAGTTTTACCAAAATCCTTTTTATTTTAAATACCAGCTGTACTGTTTGACTAGAGTAAATGAATGGCCAGCAGTACATACACTAATTTTATATCTCATGTATGATGTAACCCCATTAAATAAAACTTCAAAATTAGGTTGTCAAAATCGCATGATCACATGATATGCAAGTATATATGTCCAAAAAAGAAGAAAATTATAAGAATACAAGAAAAATTAAATAAAAAACTTAACCACACTATCTTGTCAGTTATTTGTAATGAAACTTATATACGCACGCACACATATATAAAATATATATATATATATTTATGTATATATCTTGTAAACACATGGATATAATCTCATATGTAGATCTTTGGAGATTTCTTTTTTCTTTTTCCTTTGCTTATGTCGTTGCAATCTATAATAGAAGCATAAGTATGCAAATATATTCAAAGAAGTGAATTCTTAGCAAATCATCAGTCTTGCTTTTCTTCTATAAAAAAAAGAAGCATACAGGAGAATGGGAAACAGAAAAGAAAACTTGATTTATTTTCTATTAGATAACACATTGTCAGCCATTATTAATTTTTCACTTGTGTTCGCTTCATCTTAATTTCACTTGCTTTTCACCACAACTGTCAGTTACATTTTTAAGCAGCTATAATTAAGATGAATGAAATAGTAGTAAAAAATTAATAATAGCTAACAGTTTTTTTCTCATAAACTAAATCAAGATAATGTTACTATTACTAATACAACTAGTATATATAAAAATATAGTGTAATAATTCTGATATCTCTTTTTCTTTGTTAACTCACAACACCGTTACATCCTGCCAATACCTTATAAATAATGGACCATTTTGGTTATGTGGAAAGACAAAAGATGTATCAGAGATACTACTTGGTTTCAGTGAAAAGAAGAAAGAAAAACAGACAGCAATGTTTAATGCTTCCTGCTAATACCTTATAAATAATGGACTATTTTGTTTTGATTATGTAAGAAGACTAAAGATATAGCAAAGATGCTACTTGGTTTCAGTGAGAAAATGAAAGAAAGAGGGAAAGATAAAAACTGTTTAAATAACTGTTTCACTGAAATGAAAAAAGTTATCATTTTCATTTGTGGAGTGAGTGGCCATTGTTAAATGTAAAATAAATGACAGAAGTGTCCAACAAACAGAATTGACAAAGTTTACAAGAAAAAGAAAAGAACAGGGCAAAAAATAATATAAAGCAAGCAAACGATATATGCAAAGCAAATTAACAGTAATATAGCCAAAAGTTCACAAACTAAGAATTGGGTTTGACACACAAAATCAAGTTTGGACAAAGAAATGTAGCATTTCGACTTCAAAACAAGACAGACTGGGACTAAGTTAGATTAAACCAAGAACTGACCTATTTTATTGGCTAGGGAAAACTCCCAGCATGCATTTGTGTGCTTCTGCCTGTAAATTGGGGAGGGGAAAGTATTTTACAGTCATTCCCCATACAGATTGGAATCAACATCATTTGTACCTCATTACTATTTAAAATAACAACCAGCAATAACAATCATAAATATGAATATTTATGATCGTTATTGCAATATTTTGTTAAAGTTGTTAAGCTCAAATATTTAATGATGTGATATAAGTATTTCTATGGATATTTTTTTTTTGTTGTAGAACTCACTATAAGCTTCTTCAACCATTAACTGATGAATTAAGATTCATCAGAAATTTCAAATAGGAAAACTGAAATTTTCACAGGCTAAAACTAGCAATAACAAATATGACATCAAGATATCAGAGGAAAAAAATAAAGTTTAACTCTGTATGGTTGAATATGAACTTCTGTCCATTTTAGCCAGATGGATAACTAGGATTCTTGATGAAAAGCAATGTAATTTTTTTTTAGTTTTGTTATATTCCGTGCTAATAGGAATATATACTTGAAAAACACAGGGGATCAAATTGTACAAAACCAATACAATAAGAATAAAGGTAACAGTTATGCACAAGGTTGTCGCAAGTCAATCCAGTAGTGAGTGCTACTATTGGAAGGTTGGTAGTTCTCGCATAAGTCTGAGTTGTACTCAACAGATCCCAGCTAGTATATTTAGCTACACCACCATGAGGGTTGCATGTGGCACAAGGCCGGTTTAACGTAGATTCTCCGAGCCCATAAGCTCAGCCAAAAATATTCCCTTTCAAACCCGTATAAACGGGTTCAGGGCAATCTACCTCCCCGAACGAGACTGTTCCCTTCAGCGGAGGCTCGTCCGGGTTCCTCTCTGCCCACAGAGAGTTTGACTGTTTAGCTGGAACAGATCCCAGCTAGTTTCTGTAGTCCGTTGACTTACAGATACTTATAGGTAATTACTACCTATAGTGTAGTCACTCATGGGGGGTGACAGGTTATTCCATTACATTATTTTGCCAAGAGCTTATTTCTTACTTCCAATTGGCACTCATGATCTGAATGATTTTCATGTAAAGTAACTCTAATTAAAAAAGATAAAACTCTGAAATTTATAATGGTCTTTTTTTTTAGCTTTCATTGCATCCGCTTCTATACAAATACCTTCTGAAAGGAGAGAATCCACCTTATTTCTCTCTAGCTAGCAGTGCGGACTGAGATCTCTAGCCTTGGTTGGCAATCAGCCTAAAAGAAGGACAACTCTGAATCCAGAAACAGTTGGGCATCAAACTAGTAACTGTAATTATATACATACTACAGAAATCACAGCAGAAACACCCAGTGTGGTGAAGCAGTGGCCATGTATTTCACAGTGGAATCTACAGGGTTAACATGCATGACTATAATAATGACTACTTAGAGATATTAGTGATTTGTGGGTTTATCTTTCTTTGCTTATCCAGATTGTAACTCCACCATGTAAAAACCTACTTGCTATGGAAACCATAGTGTAGTGAGATTGTGGCCATATATCCAACGAGAAATCTACAGGTTTAACATCCAGATATTGCTTTTAGCTGTTCACTAAATTAGACTTCATGTTCAAGCACATATGATTTTTAAAGCAGATAATGCTGACAAATTTGAATGGTTTTTGGCCAGATTTATTCCTCTGGGAAACCAATTGCAAATCTTTGAATGTTATTTGTACTATTCTGTCTCTTTGCTTTCTCTTTGTCTACACAAACAACATGAACAAAAAGTAGACCATTTTCTTTCAGAAAGTGATTAATCCAGTGAGATTGATTGTCAAAGATTAGATAAATCAGTGATTAAGATTGTGTTCAAATTTGAAATACTAAGCCTCATTGGATTTATAGGAGTTTTTTTTTCTTCTCCTTCAAGAATTCAATCCATACGTAATTGAGTTATTTTGGGTGTGATTTGTACACACTAAAATATTTCCTTTCGGTACTTGCCAGTACATACATACATACATACATACATACATATATATATATATATATATATATATATATTTTTTTTTCACACGTGTGTTAGCACGTGCAATACCTATCTTCATCAGCCGCCCGACCAGGGTGACCTCACAGTTTAGGGTGGCTATGGTGGCACCAGCACCCAGGCACTATATATATATATATATATATATATATATATATATATATATATATATATATAAAAAATTAGTGTTTGTAATCTATTAGATCTTAAACATATATATATATATATATATATATATATATATATATATATAAAAAAAAGATTAGTGTTTGTAATCTATTAGATCTTAAACATATATATATATATATATATATATATATAAAGAAAAGATTAGTGTTTGTAATCTATTAGATCTTAAACATATATATATATATATATATATATATATATATATGCATTTGGGCATTTGAACAGCAATATTTCTTTTATGCAAGTTTCATTAAAAACAACACATACATAAAACAATCCATACATTCAGTTAAAAGTAAAAATAAAATCATCCTTGATAATGCCTAAAAATACCGCTGAAAGCACTCGAACATATAAAACATTAAGACAATTTCTACATAATTTACATCTGGAAATGAAGAAAATTATAAGAAAAGAAAAATTAAATAAAAATCTAACTGCAGTACCATGTCAGTCAATTATAATCAAAAAGCATTTTGTGCTCTGAGGGACCTTATCAAGGCAAATGTTGCCTTGATAAAATCCCTCAGAGGATGAAATCATCGGCTAAGAATAGTTTTTCCGTGACTTTTTATTCATATATATATATATATATATATATATATATATATATATATATACACACACACACACACACAGAGGGTGCAATGGGTAAATTTAGGTACCTCCACGAGATCGCTAAAAAAAGAGTATAGCATGATGAAAAAGACGCCAAACTTGACGAAAACAAAATTTTATGGTCTAAATGTTTGTTATTATTAAGAGGAAAGATCAAAGTATTTTGGGGTATTTTTTTCCATTTTTTAATCGTTCCTAGCACGTCCAAAATTTTGGTTAAAAATCTAGTTTTTTTTTGAGTCAGCAAAATTGACCATTTTTTTCCATTTAAAAAAAAACTGGAAATCTCACTTTGAAATTCTTATAAATATCAATTATCATTTTTTCAAAACTTATTTTAAGAAAATCAGAAATTATAATGTTTATTTAAAATATTTTGAACCAAACTTAACTTAGCTTTTTATGCCAAAAGATGTAATTTGAAAATAAAACAAAGCAGGTCATAAACTTTCGCGTCTCTTGACAGGTGATGAATGATATATTTACAAATTCCATGAGGGATAATTTGTTCTACGGAAGGAGAAAAGTGAAATAACTTACATTTAAGTGAACAAATTATTTACCTCATTATTTTTAATGAAAACTTTCAGCAGTCTAATTTTTTTTTTTTTTGTACTTAGCTTTCACCTTTACGTTTATGATGCTTTATGGAAAATATATTCTAAAGAAATTAAAATAAGACTGTTAAGAGTGACGTTAAATTTCATATTTCTTAAGAAAGGTATCTAATTAATTTATAGGTACCTTTCTTATGAAATTTTATCAGAACTGTACATAAAATACTATAATTTTATATACATTTATTACATTTTACTGTTATTTGTATTTGCACTCATTTTATTATTAATTTTGATATTTCATCTATGGAAAAATGTCATAACTGAGATTAATAAAAAAATAAGATCATATAAATTTCATAAGATGATACTGATACTTGTAGGTAACCTTCTCAGTTGAAATTGAAAAATCAAATTAACTTCTCCACACGTGTTTCGCAAAAGTAAAGGCCTTAACAGCAGAGAACAATGCTTAACTCAAATAACGCAAATTATACGCACAAAATTACATTTCTTAATTACTGCGGATCTTCTGATTAGTCAAAATGATACAATTTACAACGCACTAAAAAAGATCTATCTCATAAGAACACGTAGGAAAGCCGATGTGGCTTTTAACTAATTTTATAATATTTTAACAACTTAAATGTAAAATCTATTATAATTAAAGAAATAACAAATAATTGTATTCATTTTTCATCGAAAAAAATTTTTTGCTTTCAGAAAATATTGTCCATATTCATAAAAACAACTAAAAGCATTTGAAATTAAATATTTGTTTTATTGAGTTTTGTAATTTACAATTCAGAGCTGATTTTCAGGTACTGCCGATCCAATTAAAAACAAAAAAAACATGATTTGCATTCCTCAAAGCCCTGTGCTTTTAATTATTGTAATCACTAAACCCGATGCAATCAAATTTCTAGCGTTTTCATAAAATTAGTTAGGGGGTGGGGGGGTAATAAATATTTTAAAAAATATTTCTACCATGACTTTAATAAAAAAACATATTTATAATAATTTTGATCATCTGTGAATAGTTCCTGAAAGTTTCATTAACATCCGACAATTATTTCTATTTTTGCACGATTTTTCAAATTAATGTGCGTCATACCAAAAAAACGTGCTAAAAATTGTCTATGTTATTTACTAGTTCCGCTGATACAAATAGAAACAAGGTTTTTTTAATCAAAATTTAGAATGTTCTAAAAAGAATGAAAAATTTTAAAAAATAATTAAAAAAAACTTTGGTCTTTCCTCTTAATAATATAAGCATTTAGACAATAAAATTTTGTTTTCGGCAAGGTTGGCGTCTTTTTCATCAAGCTATGCTCTTTTTTAGTGATTTCGTGGAGGTACCTAGGTAAATTGTTGCCATTTTATATTTTTAATTTTGTGTATGCACATTGTTTGTTTTTGATTTTGTCAGCTACACAGCTTAGTCGGGTCAGTTGGGCACCATCTGTGAGAAAAAGTGCAACATGATGCAATTCACTCTGCCAGATATTTGGAAATGCCATGCAGTATTTCTTGGCATTCACAACAGAAATTCCAATACAAACATTTCACAGTGTTTGGATATCAATTTGAGGACAGTGTAGAGGTTTCAGAAAGAGTTGGATGAGTCTAATGGTGACTACGAAAGTGTTTGAAGTCATCACTAGTGACGGTGACATTATGCCTCCATTCATCTTCCCACAGGGCCCCAAACTTAACATGGAAACCTATATCAAGTGTCTTGAGGAGGTACTGCTGTCCTGGGTCAAGAGGGTGACTGCTGGAAAACCTGATGTTTGACAACCAGACTCTGCACCATGCCACACAAGCAGGAGTACCCAGTCATGGCTGTGAGACAATTTCTGTGACCACATCAACCCTTACATCTGGCCACCTAAACTCTCCAAACTGCAACCCCTTTGATTATTATGCATGGAGTGCTGTTGAGCAAGAGACCAACAAAACTCCTTATGGCACCAAAGATGAACTGATGGCAAGGATTATGGCAGCATTCACCAAATTAAAACAAGGAAACTCTCCAAAAGAGTTGCAGGAGATTTTTTAAATCATCTGGAAGCGATTTTTATTGAATAAATTTTTTCGTAATTTTGGTAAATAAGTTTATTAAAATGAGATGTCAGTGTTATTTTCATTTTTTCATAATTTAGATGGCACTTTATCCAGTGCACCCTTTGTATGTATGTATGTATTTGTGTGTGTGTATATATATATATATATATATATATTATATTATATTATATATATATATATATATATACACACATACACACTAGGTGTTCAATAATTAACATTACAAAGTTTTTTGTTCATCTTAAACAAAACAATTTGTAAATATTTTATAAAGCAGAAGCAAAAACTAAATGTCCATAAACTTATTTGATGCACTATCTATTCAATACGTCTTCCCTTTGTGTCAATAACTTGCTGAAGTCCCATGGTGAATGACTCTCATGAAGCACAGATAACACTTTGAGAGATTCCTTCAAGAATTTTGCTTTCAGATATTCCAAACACTGGGTGTGTAGCAGAAACCTGGAGATGATGGAAGTCACTTGATGTTGGTCATTCCAATAAAATTCAACACCCTCTCATGAGAGGGTGCTTATTTTATTGGAATGACCAACATCAATTTTTGAAATCTCTTTTAGTCCAAGGTAACCGTGATGACTCAAGAATGTCCTTCACATAATTTTCTTGGTTGAGTTTAACCCTTGGTTCCACAAAAACCAGATGACTTTTTCTTGTCCCAGTCACAGTAGACCACATCATTATAAAGGCTGCTCCTTGTCTTTGAGTAATCATCCCTGTATCACTGTCTACAATTCAAGGCGAAATTCAATCATTCTGGCTGTTGAATGTCAAATTTCTTCTCATTACTAAACACATGGTTCAGGAGTGTGCCTGTCCGAATGCACTTGATGAAGACTTAGCATCTATCTTGTTGTTTCTCCACAGAGCTTGCAAATAACAGTGGTTTCTTTTGGTCTTTACAAGGAGACATCTTAATGTTTTTATGAAGAATGGTTGGCATGGTTCTGATGGACACATTCATCTCTTTCACAAGATTTCTAAAACCTCTTCAGATTTCTTCTCAGTTTTTCCTAGATCAATATGACAAGCTCTAGGGTTTGAGCAGTTTGAGGATGACATGTCCTTGCCTCTTCTTCATATCCCCAGTCTTGTTGATTCTTTTGATGGTCCTCCAGACTAACATTTTCTTCACTTTTAATGATTTGGCAATGTCCTTCAGAGAGAGCTTTGCCTGGTACATTCCTAAAATGGCAATTCTTTGAGTTAAATTTTTAGCCATATCCAAATCTGATGCCCATAATGATAAAATATGGGTTAGTTATAAAAAAATAATATAACATCCCCAAAAACTGATAAATTTTTAAAATTAAATTAGAATCTGGGTGTAATGATAAGAATTGAACACCATATATACATATATATATATATATATATATATATATATATATATATATATATATATATTGTGCTCAAGTCAGTAAAACTCAGTATAAGATTTAAAATGCATTTTATAATTGGATGTGAAATATACATAATTATGAATTTTAAAAAATAGAAAATCAGTTTCATAAATTTTCAGTTTATGAGGATTTAATAAAATCTATTAAACATGTCATTAAAATTTGCTTTCATTCTTAATCACTGAGAATCTGTTGGTAAATTGTTATAATTTCCTATTTGACAGTCAAATTTGAAGCATAGAATTTAATCAACACTTGTGTCAAACAGATTTTTTACATGAAGCTTTGTCAATTATTCATTTTTGACTAGTATTTTTTTCATCTTATTTCTCTTGCTTTTCCACCAAGTAGTAATAGTCTTAAGTTGTTTGAATTTCTTAGATGAAGCCTTGTTAATTATTATTCATTTTTGACTAGTATTTCTTTCATCTTATTTCTCTTGCTTTTCCATCAAGTAGTAATAGTCTTAAGTTGTCTGAATTTCTTAGATGAAGCCTTGTTAATTATTATTCATTTTTGACTAGTATTTCTTTCATCTTATTTCTCTTGCTTTTCCACCAAGTAGTAATAGTCTTAAGTTGTCTGAATTTCTTAGATGAAGCCTTGTCAATTATTCATTTTTGACTAGTATTTCTTTTATTGAAATCCTTATGCTTTTCTTTACATTTATTCTCTATCGAATAAACAAAATGAATTGGAGAATAAGTATAAGCTTTCAACAAAATTTGAACTGGGATCTCTTATCCTATCACATGTCACCTCAATACTTGAAATGAATTCTCATCAAGATTGTTAGTAAAAAAAATAAATAAATAAATAGTTAAATAAATAAAATATTGGATTGCATTACATTTTTTCCTTAAATGTTTCCAGTATTAGAAAATAAAGATTGTGAAAACCAGAAATTCATGTGGCCTTATATGACTGCTGAATATGAAATAATTTGTTTTATTCAGTAATTTGAAAAACCTGCAGAAAATTCTCTTAACTGCTGTCAAGAGAATAGGAAGTGTTCACCAAATATTTACTAGAAAAGTAAGACTATTACATGAAAAAGAAATAAAAAAAAAAAATCCTTAGAATTCAAATCAAAAATGCAACTGTTGTGTATTTCCTTCAGTGTATTATTCTGTCAGAGTTGCTTTTCAGCAAGACTGCCATTATTCCAGCTAATGTCTCTGATAACTACTGTATTTGGAAAGGTGAAATAATGAATTAAAATTCAGATAAACTCAGGGTTTTTTTTTTTTTTCATTCATTTATTTTCTCTGTTTTCTTCTCTCGATCTTGATGAATCTTGTTTATCAAATCGCTTTCCATCTGAACAAAAAAAAATGTTTTCTTACACATTCGACTTCTGCAAATGTTCCAGCACTGGAGGGGAATCATTTCTCTGCCATAATTTTATTTCTCTGGTTTCCTTTCTCTAAAGAATATTGTTAGAATCTGAATAAATCATTCAAGTAAATTTTATTTAATCTATTAGATTTTATTTCTATTTATTAATATATGGTTCTTTTCTCTTGTGGCTGTGAGTAGATATTTATAAAAATGAACCTTGTCTGGCATAAGGCTAAATTTATATTGCATTCAATAAACAGTTAATTAGCTGTTTCTTAACACTTTTCTCATTACTCATGAAATTTATGATTAATATAAAAAAATTATTCTTTTCTTTCTTCTATGTGCTACATTCCTTCAGGATGCAGGTAGTCATGGCTCTTCTCTATTGCCTCTCCTTTGTAGTTCTTAGTAAGATTTGTCTTTTTTGCTATCCCTCCTAATCCTTGTTCTGCCAACCATTTCCATAAGCTCAGGTGATTCACCGCTTTCCTCTGTCACTCTTGCCTTCAATATGTCCTGTGAGTGTCAAATTCTCCAAGTTATCTTTCCTCGTGATGTGCCCTAGAAATTTAAATTACCACATATCCTAGAATATGGTTCAAGTTTTTATAATCAGATTTTTAACAAAAAATAGGAGATTGCAATATACACAAGTAAAATTTTTTTTTTCTGGAGGGGTTAAGGCATTTTCAGTGACTGTAACCTATTTGGTAGGCTTACATTCTCACCAGGCTCAATGTTGCTTAACTTCAGTGATCATATAAGAACTGGTATTTTAATGTGATATGGCCATAAGCCCATTACATCACCTGCACATCCAAGCTTGCAACACCAGGTCTTCCCAAGTAGCCACTTATGCAGACTCAGTGTTGCTTAACTTCGGTGACCTTATAAGAACCGTTATTTCAACATGATATGGTTGTAAGCCTGTGCGTGTGAATCTTGGTTTAATAATGCTTTAAATCTATTTCCTCTGTTTTGATATATTTTAAGTGTGTATCGATATTTGTAATAAATTTAGATTCAATTCCTTTCTCTCTCCTTTAATTTTTTTTGATATAATTTTATATTTTCATTCAACTTCCTCAAGTCCTCTTCCCTGTATTCCGAGTAACATTCTAGAGGCTTTTCTTGTTCCCCACTCATAAAAGGCAATGTGATTTTATCTTAATTTAGATTAATAGCAAGATTTACAATTGCACATAGCTGTATGAAGTGTATACTCAGTCCATATATGCTGACAATTGCTTGATATAATGATATTTAATGAGAATATCCCTGTAAACAATTTTCTGCTCTTTTGCTGTTCGGAAAGTGCTTGTAAGGAGAAACTAAGGAAGCATGTCTGTTAGAAGAAACATTGAGAAATGTTACAGTTCAAATGAAAGAATGAGCAAAAGATTTGGAATCTGAAATTCCTCTCACCAAACCAAGCTTATTTTTACTGTCTTGTATCTTTTTTTTACCTCTTCATATTAAATTGGAACATGAAAGAACTTTGTTTTATCAGTAATTATGAAATATAATTGTATTATTATCTGATGTCAGACTCTGATTTTCTCTCAATTGTTCCTCTCATTTACTAATAATTTAACTGAAGCCTCATCATAATTTCTGGTTTTTATTTTATTTAATAAATCAACTATTGTTTTTTTGTTATTATACAGATTTATTTGAAGTTGGGACTTCATCTTGTTTATTATATATCACCACCTTTCGGCTGCTGTACTCTTTGGCCTTGTTCAGCTGCTTGTTGTATTTAATAACTCAAAGTAGTTAGGTTTACTGGTCATCCAGTTCACACTCCTGTCCAGTCTTTTGAACAGGAGTAGAGGTTTATCCCTTGTTTACTGTTTAGGATTGGATTTCTTCTAAAGTCTTTTCCTTCTCTTTCACTTCCAGTTGCACCTTGTGTCTTAGTATTACCTTGCTTGGAGTGAATTGATCAAAAAAAAAGTACATTCTCAGTATTTCACACACTTTACAATCTAATCCTGGGTATGGAGATAAACTACATCCAGTAGCAAAGCCTCTGATCAGGAGATTGGAAGTTTTGAGAAGTGTGGAACAACATCTTAATTGCTGTTGCTCCCAGGTCTAGCCTGACATGGGGTGGTAGCACCTGTTAGGGTTCTAGCTATGGGCAAATAGTAAACAAAACAAAAAACAAAACACTATGAAAGTTTAAAAATACATTTTTATAGTAAAACACCAGCAATACATTTTTTATATAAAAGCTTGCCAATATATATATATATTTATAGTAAAATTACCAACAATACATTTTTTAAGTTGAACTACCAACAATACATTTTATCTGTAGTTGTAACCATAAAATTGTGTTCAAAATATTTAGATTTCAACATTAAATCATCCATAGAGACTGATATGCCGTTAAACAAAATTAGCCAACTTTATTCAGTCACAGGGATAGAGTCAGTTATGTGCCATGCGTGATATACGCTTAGGCGGTTATGTATCTTTTGATACATGACTGATGAGGCAGATTTTTCCTACAGTAGGTTGCTATTTCTTTCTGCAGTAGACCAGTTGTCATCCAAGGCTATACAACCCAGTCTATCCTGCTATTTATCCATAGCTGGGGGTAGAAGAAGAGGATTTATACCTTTCCCAAGGGTATTAGCACATAAGTGAATGTAATGGATTCGACTGAAATTTGAACACGGCTCTCCGATTCCTCAATCCAAGCTGCTATCCATTACTCCATCATGCCTCCTCGGGGATAGATAGTTCTCAATATGCTGTTTATGTTAGGGGAAATAATTCATCATTTAACTCTTCTACAATAATTTGTCTTTGTGATTCTGTCTTTTGCTTTCCACTGAAGGAAAATATACAGATTTCACTATCTGAACCAGGGATTGAACTGATATCCACCATGAAACGAAATCAATATATAATTAATTTACAGCATTAACTCAATTCTAATAAAAAACAAAATACAAAAAAATAAACACTTGACAAATTTGTGAAAAATTAACGCCTAATCATTTCATACTCTGTGAACTTGTCAACATTTTATAATTAAGATACTTTTCTTGTCCACCATATTGTTTTTGTGGTTGTCCCAAAGACATTGGATCTTATTATTGTACTTTCATATTTTTGCTGTTATTTTTTTTTTCACTTCATTGCTATATTTTATTATTTTTACCTGTATTGATATGATGTGTGTATATATTCATATCATGGCAGATGTTCAGGTGAAGTACATTCCTTAGTCCACACAGTCCAGTTGTTCATAGCTAGATCTGGCCATAATATATACACTGTCAATTCATCCACATTCCATTCATATTCCATTGGTAAAGAGGAAGTTCATCTCAGACAAAGCTCACAACTATATCACATTGAAATACCGGCTCTTGTTTGATCACTAAAGTTATGCAGAAATAGAGTATTTCTGCCATATGTGGGCTGGAGCTGTCCAGTCATCACTTTCCAACCTTGACAGAGTCCATCTGCCATACTCTATCTTTACAAGAGACAAATCAGACCAAAAATGAAGTAGTGCTGTCATATGTGGGCTGGAGCTACTCCTCACTTACCAATCTTGACAGAGTTCAAAATTGTTTACACAGCCTTATTGTTGAGGAATTATTTTCCACCTTACAACCCTATTCCACACGGACAAAATGTTGCTGCTCACTAACCTATTGCTGTTTTCATGGCAAATATTTGGGTTGACTGCATTCCTTGGTTCGACCAGTTCAGACCTTCACAGCTAAGTCATATCATGCCACGTTCACTGAGCTGACACATACCCAGTCCCTTTGTATTCACTGGTGTAGTTTCACAGATAGCTTCTTCCCCAGAACTGCTGCATTGTGGAACTGATTCCCAAGAGGATACTCCCCTGATTGCTACAATCTCTTCAAATCTAGGGTCATTTGCTATCTTACATATCCACAAAATAGACTTATGGCTACATCATGTTGTAACATCAATTGCCATACAATCATCCAAGTTAAGCAACATTGAGCCTGTTCAGTACCTAGGTGGGTGACTGCTTGGGAATACCAGGTGCTATAAGCTTGGATTTGTGGGCGGTGTAATGGATAATGGCTCAGAAGTTGAAATCAGAGAGCCAAGTTTGTTGGGTTTCTTATATTCACTTATACGCAGATACCCTTGGGATACATATGAGTCCACCACTTCTCCTCCAGCTATGAGTTAATTAGTAGGACTTGCATCAGTAAATCATTATCTACAAAATATTCTTACAATCTAGAAATATTCTCTGCCTTTAAATAACCTGCAAAACGTTGATGGGCCAAAAAAAGTAAATCAATCCACTCTTCCCCAGAACTGTGGCAATGTTGAACAAACTCCTGAGAGGATACAACCCTGATCGGTACAACCTTAACTTTTAGAAGTCTAGAGCCAACTATTATCTATCCTACATATTTCTGTATGCCTTCACAACAACCTCATTTAGTAAACCTTTAGTGACTCTTGGGCCTTGCATTAGATGAACAGTAGTAAAAAAAAAATGTGCAGATAACAAGGAAATTATTTGAAGATAATTTCTTATCTTGTATATCAGTGTATGATATGAAATCTTGCAAACTTTGAATAAAAACTGTAAAGACCATGCATATTGTTTTATAGCAACAGATATTAACTTCATTTTCAGTTAAAGGGTTGACTCAACAGTTACTACAAGGTGTGTCTATTCTCCATCATATAGAATTTAGTATTTTAAAAAGACAAAGATACAGTACAGAACATTTGAAATTTTCTTACCATCAAAACTAACAGATGAATGAGAAGTTCTCTAACAAAAACAGTTTGTGTAACATCTAAAAACACTGAGATTTACTACCTTTACATACATACATATACATATATATATATATATATATATATATATATATATATATATATATATATTTTTATTTATTCAAAAATTATAACATAAACATGTTATAACATCACTACAAAAATAGTGTCTGGTGTCTTCCCAACTGATAACACCATCACTTGAGAAGACACCAGAAGTGTTGAAACAAAATGGCTATTTTTGTAGTGATATTATAATTTTTGAAAATAATATTTGGTCTACTCTGTATTAAGCACTCTTTTAAGAATAGTGTTTTTGGTTATTGTAATTTTATTGTCTGCACTAATCCTATACTTGGATGGATATATATATATATATATATATATATATATATATAAGCAGTAAATTACTGATACCCACTGAAGAGTGGACAAGCAATCATCAACTTAAAAAATTAAGATTCATCAGAAAATTCAAATAGGAAAACCATGCCCTCCTTTAATTACTTTTTTAGTTCACACTGCCACTATGCCTTGCCCTTATTGTGTTGCTGGTCCTGCTGTCAAAAAATCAACTATGACAGAATATTATACTATAAAACACTCACTTAATATTTTTACCTTCCTTAAAACTATTAATTTCAATGAGGAATAGTAAAACCATGGAATTTCCATGGGTACAGCTATTTAAATATTCATCTACTGTCTTATATTTATGCTTTGTTTATATTAATTTCCAAGTTCAGGGAAAACATTAACTTAATCTACCTGACCCATTTTTTTGTAGAGAGTAGTTCTATTACTGAGCAAATCAACCTTGAGTTTGCTATGATGTTTTTGCTTTGAAGATCAAAAAATACAATAATTTTAATGTGAATTTTTGTATTTAATCTTCTTGGAAGAATTTCTTTCAAAAATTTGGTTCTTTATTAATGGCTTTAGCTGAAAAAGAATTCAGTTGGTCATAAACCAAAATTTCAAATATGCCAAACGAAGGCAAAAACTTCATCAGAGGATCAAGTACCTGCCTTTTGATTAATTCCTCCCCCCATACAAATCCCCCACCCCATTAAAATCATAATTTCCATTTAGTCTTCTCAAGGAAGTTTTAAAACTAAAAATGACAGATTTGTTCTTTTAAGCCTTTGTAGAATTCTGCATATAATTTTGACAGTGGTCATGACAATTGCAGGAATTAGTTGGCCATGAGAGAAGAGGCAAGCAGAGAGAGTGAGGTTGTTGAGCGCTTAAGTAATCTGCGGCTGATCAAGGACAATGTTAAGAGCTTGAACTGAGAAAATTCAGTTAATTTAACAATTTTATGCATTGAAAAGGAATTGGAAAGGAATGTTAATTGTGGTAAAGTTATTGATTTCTTATTGGCTGATCTGAAAGCCTGTACAATCATGTTGCATCAGACACACTTCATTTATTTCTATTCAGTCGTTTACTTTGTCTTTACCTCCCCTATCTCTCTCACTCTCATCTTCTGCCCTATCTCTTTTCTTCCTTTCTTCTCCCCTATCTTTCTTGTTCCTTTCTTCTACCCTGTCTCTCTTGTTCCTTTCTTCTACCCTTTCTCTCTTGTTCCTTTCTTCTACCCTGTCTCTCATGTTCCTTTCTTCTACCCTGTCTCTCTTGTTCCTTTCTTCTACCCTTTCTCTCTTATTCCTTTCTTCTACCCTTTCTCTCTTGTTCCTTTCTTCTACCCTGTCTCTCTTGTTCCTTTCTTCTACCCTTTCTCTCTTGTTCCTTTCTTCTACCCTTTCTCTCTTGTTCCTTTCTTCTACCCTGTCTCTCTTGTTCCTTTCTTCTACCCTTTCTCTCTTGTTCCTTTCTTCTACCCTTTCTCTCTTGTTCCTTTCTTCTACCCTTTCTCTCTTGTTCCTTTCTTCTACCCTGTCTCTCTTGTTCCTTTCTTCTACCCTGTCTCTCTTGTTCCTTTCTTCTACCCTTTCTCTCTTGTTCCTTTTCTTCCTGTCTCTCTGTTTCCTTTCTTCTACCCCTTTCTCTTTGTTCCTTTCTTCTACCCTTTCTCTCTTGTTCCCTTTCTTCTACCCTGTCTCTCTTATTCCTTTCTTCTACCCTGTCTCTCTTGTTTCCTTTCTTCTACCCTTTCTCTCTTGTTCCTTTCTTCTACCCTTTCTCTCTTGTTCCTTTCTTCTACCCTGTCTCTCTTGTTCCTTTCTTCTACCCTATCTCTCGTACCCTTCTACTTTATCCCTAACTCTTTTCTTCTATCCCTGCTTCTCTTTTTCTCCCATCTCTCTACATCTTCTCCCATCTCTCTCACTTCGCCAATCTCTCTACGTCTCTCTTCTTCTTCTCCCATCTCTCTACCCCCCCCCAACTCACTCTCTTCTTCTTCCCCATCTCTCTCACTCTCTTCTTCCGATCTCTTTTTCTCCCCAATCTTCTTCCGATCTCTTCTTCTCCCCGATCTCTCTGACCCTCTTCTTCTCCCCGATCTCTCTGACCCTCTTCTTCTCCCCGATCTCTCTCACTCTCTTCTTCTCCCTGATCTCTCTCACTCTCTTCTTCTCCCCAATCTCTCTCACTCGTTTCTTCTCCCCGATCTCTCTCACTCTCTTCTTCTCCCCAATCTCTCTCACTCTCTTCTTCTCCCCGATCTCTCTCACTCTCTTCTTCTCCCCGATCTCTCTCACTCTCTTCTTCTCCCCGATCTCTCTCACTCTCTTCTTCCCTATCTTTCTTTCTCTTTTTATTTTCCTTAAAACATTGTGTCACTCCCTTATTCTTTGATTGGCTTGTTTAAATATGGATTACAATTTTAAAAAACATCTAATCAGTGTTAGAAATCAAATCCTTTGAACTGTTACACTAATCCTTTGTTTTTCATGGATATTTCTTTCATTATTTTTTTATTATTCTTCAGTTGATGATAATCATCATCATATTATTGTTACTACTACACATTTCTGCTACTACTATTACTGTTTTTTTTACATTATTTATTCACTAATTTTTGTGTGTGTTATATTAATTGTGTTTTCACACCAGAAGAATTTGATAGCTCTTTCTGGTGATCAAGTGCTGGGGTTAGTCTCCTCTATTCTCCAGCACTCTCCTCAGTATTCTTTATTGTTATTTTTAAAAAAAATTTTATTATTATTATAATAATAATAATAATATGAATATTTACATCCATAATATCTGGTGGTTATCACTAAATATCAAGTGACAGAAACTTAGTATTCTAGTAGTATTTACTGACTTTTATTGGTGATTAATTGACAATGATAATCCAGCTCTCCGACCTGTATCTAAGCTGAAGTTAATAATCTTGTCATTGAGGTTGTTTCATTTGTTCTTGTGATTTCCAGTTCATCTCATTTTTTTTAACAAAGATCTTCAAGCTGTTTCAAGTGCTACAGTAATGATAGGCACAACTACCACAAGTAAGTAGTCTACTCCCTTCCCGGTCCCATTTGCCTTCAATATGTTCTGTGAGTGTCAAATTTTCCAAGCCTTTCTTCCTCAATATGTGCCCAAGAAATTTCAACTGTTTCTTTCTGATTTTGAGTATAAATGTCCTTTTCATTTCCATTTTCCTTCAGACTTCTTCATTTGCTTACATGTTCTGTGCCTGGTACTCTCAACATCCTCCTGTAGAAACACATTTCTGCTGTTTCTAGTTTTCTCTTCATCTGTGGGGAAATTGTCCAAAATTCACTGCCCGTGTATATATATATATATATATATATATATATATATATATATATATATTCTTCTTGAAAAATCCAAAGAAGAATCTGTAATGTTATTAGTCCTGACCTGGCATGTTGTCAGTTTCAGTCACTTTCCCACTGCTGTAATGTAGCTTTCCTGTGTCTTTTGTATAAATACATTAATGGTAATTTTTCTGAGGGAATTTCCTTTGTGGTACCTAGACTTTATAGACTTTATGAATTTAAGTGCAGTACTAGATTGGCAGCTAGGTCTCATCATTTTACAGTTGAAATGGTTAGATGTAACCATAAGTTTTATGCCGTTTCTTCTATCACACTTCCTACTTGTGGAACTTTCTTCTGACTTCTTGCTTTCCTGATAACTTTCATCTTTAAAAATTTAAATGTCATGTCAGTTATTATCTTCTGTCTTCTTAATTCCCATTCTTTTATTGTAATCTCTCCTTAATAGTATGTTTTTCTCATATTTACTAACACTCAGTTACCCCCCATCGGTGTCTTAGTGGTTTTATTGTCTTGCCTGGGGTGAAATGATTAAAAAAAGAGAAAAAATATATATTGCAGTTTGGAAGTCATTGTTCTTTTTCTAACTTAATTTTACTGCTGTTTTGATGCTTTAATTAACAAAATCAAATATTACTAAATCAGACTTTGATGTAGTATTATTTTTTATTCCCCTCCTCCCTCCAAAAAAAAGTAGTGTTAGTAATAGCAATACCAAGGATGTTCTCAAATAAATCTCCAAAGATATCAAACTTTACAGGAATTAACTGTGGTTTATCCATTTTGTGGGAGTTTTTTTTTTTTTTTTTTTAAATCTAAGATAATTAAAATATATAACCTTAGATTTGAACGTTATAGCACATAAAAGTGGGAGGGCCAAATAAAATAGGCAAGTGTGACCCATCACTTCCTCTGTAGAATTGCTAATGATCATTCATCTTTTTTTTCTAATTTTGCAATCGTTTGCAAAATTTATAATTCCTAAATAGATTAGAAATAAGGCTTGTTTTTTTATCTTTTAATTATCAAATATTTCTTGAGAACCGACTATTGTCAATTTCTTTTATATTGGATTTCTAAGAAAAAATATCTACAAGAAAGTTAATTAATTGCATTATTTGGCTTTCTCAATGAATTGATTTTTGACTGTAATTGGAAATATTCGAGTGAAAATGAAACAAAAAAATAATGAATATTAAAAAAAAGTAGTCACTCAATCGATGAACAACTTGATTTGACATGCAGAGATCTTTTTTTATAAATTAAAAATATTTAACTGATTCAAGTAGATTGCTTTCATATGACAATACATGTGCAAGTGAGTGACCTTCTGTGATTGCATTTAATAATGACTTTTGTTTAACATAAGTATTTTTTGTCAGCTGTTGTTTTTTGCTTGAAAATGAAAAATAGTGGAAACACTTTGATGTATGTAAATTAAACTTCATAGATGAAATCTTCTTAGTAATTTATTAATTATTTTTACTTTTATTTCCTTTGCTTTTAGTTAGTTATTATTATAACACCAAGATTTTAATTCCACAATTACTGGTAAACAGCATGGATCAAAATCAAAGAATAAGCCTTCAAATAAACTCACACACACATCCTCTGTCCTTGGAAATCTGCCTTTCCAATTAAGCTTAAAAGGCTTTGAGCAAGCAAGTGAAACCTGAGAATCTTGGCAAAGACCATTCTTCTTTGAACATAGTGAACTGGTGTTACAGAATCACAAATGAAGAGCTGTACCAAATAACAGAAACCACATCACTTGAGGACTACCAACAGTGGCAAATAATAAAATGTACAGCACATATAACTCACAAGCCTGGTCAGTACCTAGATAGGTGACCACTTGAGAATATCAGGTGCTGTGAGCTTGGATATGCAGGCGGTGTAATGGATAATTGGGGAGCTGTGTTCCAATTTGATATTTTTTGGCTTTAGATAATGTTGTATCCTTAAAAATGTTACAAACAGACAAAGTTGGTACAGAAGTGAAAGGAACAGGCGTAGATGAAAGAAAGAGAGGTTTATCATAAAAGAGAATACACTACTGAAAGACAGGAAGTTGGTTAGCAGGCTAGCAATTCCCCAAAGCCAGTCTCAGGTATATCCTGTGCACACTATATATATTTACTGATATAGTCAGTCCACAATAGACATTAGGGAGGGTAGAACATTCCATTACAACACATAACCTGCAAAGGGTTGATAAGCTTAGAAAACAAATTAATCAATCAACATGTAACTCAGAAGAGAAAATAATGACATAATCAAGATGTTAACATTCCACACTACTTCAAACAAAAGGTTAGGAAGAAAACCGCCATCAATTCTGGAAAGAATAATAGCAACTACTGGATTTGGAAAACTGATTTTCCTGAAAAATTTTTTTAAAAGATAGATTTTATGAATTTCAACTGAAAGCCGTATTAGCTGCTCAGTCAATAAATACCAAATGTTTCCTTATAAGGGAATGGCTAATCTTACCATTACAATGGTTTCTGGTAACAGTCATATAGATGTAGCTATTATTATTTAGAATAATATTACAAACAAAAACCCATTTGAAATGTCAAGAAATGTAGCTAAATATTAATGATTCATTTTTTTATTCATGATTATCCACTCTGTAAACCAAGACTGAGGAAAAGGTAAATCAATGACTTAACACAAATCAATACAATTGTATATTGAAATAATTTCACTTTGTTGCCTTTTAATACAAGCAGACCAGTTTGAAAAATATCAGATATCAAGATATGGAGCAGAAACACTTGCATTTCTTTGAGTTTATTGACCGACTCTTTGAATTATTATTGACTCAAGACTTTACTGGTTGAAGTTAAAGTTTTATTGACAAACTGTTGATTTTTTTTTTTTTAAATCAAGGTGAAAAGAGTACAATGAACTACATTTATGAATGATACACCTAAAAATTTGAGGTTTTATTTGTTTAACAACATATCAACTCCTTATGGGTCATTTAATGCTGAAATTTAATTTTCTTGAGAGTATTAATAATTTCTTTTACAAAAATGTATTGCTGATAATATTTTTTCTTTTTTTTTTTCTTTTTTTATTTTATTAAAATGGATTTTGCTGGTAAAATATTTTTTTCTTACAAAAATATATTTCTGGTAATTCCTTTACTATGAAAAGGCATTGCTGGCACTTCTACTACTAAAATGTATTTTTATACTTTCATAGTTTTTTTATCCCAGTTTTTTTTTTGGGGGGGGGGTCATTATTTGCTCATAAATGGGACCTGAACAGGTGCTACCACCCTGGGTCAAGGTCGACCTGGGAACAACAGCAATTAAGAGATGGTTCCACACTCCTCAAAACCTGATCAGAGGCCTTGCTGTCAGATGTAGCATTAAAACCCAGAGAGAAGTTTTATTTGTAATTTCTTCTTCTTCTTCTTCACTAGCACACAAGGGATTACAGAGAGTTGGAGAGAGAGCAAATAGGAGTGATAGAGGAAAGGATGAATAGAAGGATAGGGGATAGATCGAGGCATCTCAAGACATTGATTGACATTACATTTGAATAGTTCAAGATTATAGCTATCAGGAAGAGGGGAGGGAGTTCCACAGGCGAGAGGTGTGAGGCATGAAGCTATTGGAGTAGAGACAGCTACATTTAACAGTTTCGACAGTGAAAGGGTGTGAGCGAGATGCCAGCCTAGTAGAATGCTTAAATTCATGAAGTTTGGGAACCAGCAAAAGCAACTCCACGGAGCAGTTACCCCGAAAGTATTTGTAAAAAAGACAGAGGGAGATGATGACACATCTGTGAGAGAGCGACTGCAGATGAGATGCCAGATCAGGGCCAATTACATTGCATATCTGTCTCTGGATCTTATCAAGAACCTTGAGACAAACATAAGGAGCACCAGACTATATATGGCAGCAATACTCCATGCAAGGCCGAACGGTTGATTTGTAGATTTGAAGGATCGACTCCGGCATGAAAAATTTACCCCAATGGTAACATTACAAGTTATTAGGTTGGTGCAAAAATAATGTTGTTTTTTGACATTAAGTTGAACGTCAAAAAACGACATTATTTTTGCACCAACCTAATACTTCTGGGTTTTGGTTCAAAAAACCAATTTATCAAATTAAGGATTTTTCACAATCTGACAGCATGTGAATATTGTCACATGTCATCATATTGTGAATCCTTAATTTAAAAAGTTTTATTTATCTGATCTTTTTTTTAAAATAATATTATAAATTCAAATCTGGAATGATCTATATTATTATTCTACTTGTTTCTATATACAACAGTTTGACTTTTCTAAGATCAAAGTGTAGAAGCTGTCCAATCTCTCTTGTCCTTCTAAGCTGGAATTACTTTTGTTTTCTGACCAAGAAACATAAGTTTCACAAATACACGTTTTACTATTTAACCCCTAACTGGGATTCAGTATTTGCATACAAATGAATGTAACAATCCTGACTGGTATTTGAATTTGATCCTCTGATGTCTTATTTTAAGTCACTATCCATTACACCACCTGCACATCTAATTTTATTTGAAGGGATAAAGGAAAGCCTGAGAAGATACAGGCAAAGCATGAAAGAAGAGTAAAGGCTGAGGGATAATCTTAGCTGTTAAAAGACATAGAATTTCTATGGAGCCATCTTGTTAAAAAACTGATTCAGGTTAAAACTAGCTTCAAGAATTAGCATTTTTTAGAGTTGTAACATGCCAGTTTCCCTTTAGATTTTGCTCACGTACCTCTTGAAAGCAATAAGCAGAATTTCTATTTATACAAATGCAACATCTGCTGCTACAGAGTTTGTTTTTTTTTTATTGTTCTTTATTTGCTTGCAAAGTGTTTGCTCAATAGTTTTCACATGTTGTCAAAAAAGACAGTATATATAAACACATTCAAACAGTTCCCCATTGTCATTATGACTCTTCTACCTGGTTTTTGCTCGTGTGAGGGCAATAATTCCTCAGCTAAAATATGCTAAAAGGGCATAAGTAATCCCATTTTTGTTTTTTTAAACAAAACAATAGATTTGAAAAGGTCCTAACTCAACATACTGTATATACTGATCAGTTTTTTTATGCCCAAAAAAGTGGGGGGTGCACTATACACAGGTAATTTTTTTTTGAATAGGTGAAAAATCATGCATTTTCAGTGACTGGTTGTACTATACATAGGTAAATCTTTTCTGAAGGGGTTAAAATTCATGCCACAAAATTCAGGGGTTGCATTATACATGAGGTTGGCTTCTACACGGCTCAATTCAACAATGGAAATACATGACACAAAGCTGGTTAGAACGTTCCCATTCTGTCCATGAGACCCAGGTTCAAATCTCACCATGGTTGATTTGTCTGGAATGTGACTTAATAATCTGGTGGAGGCAATCCCAGCATGTGGCACATTTGAAAAGGGTCTGAAAACCACACCATGTGTTGACCCAAGCCTTGTGAGTAAAATTGGGTAGACAAAACCCTTGGGGGCGATTGATGACTGTCCTAGCAGAAAGTCACAAGTCATTGTGACTGAGGGTTTGAGTGTGCTAGCCTTGTTCAAATTGTTGATCACACTAGATAACACACTCTTTCCCAGAAACTGTAATTAAGGTCTGCTCAGAATAGTTGCAGTATAAACCACAGGTGGGCTTTGAGGGTGTGGAATAAATACAAATGCACCTGAGCAAGCATCTGCAATAGAGATTGACTAGCCACCCTAGTAGATGGGTATCCTTGAATATGAGTGGCCAGCATAATATATATATATATATATATGTCCTTTTGAATCACACAATAGAGACATACACATATATGTTACATACACGCATTCAGAGTTACACACAGACTGTGGCAAACAGAGAATCAGCTCTTCTTTTATATTTCTTATTATTTTTATTATGCTTGTCTCTTCCTTAGTTAGCACAACCATTATGCCCTGCCAATACCTCATAAATAATGGACTATTCCATTTTAATCCATATGGAAAGACCAAAGGAAAAGATAGCTCTGAGATGCCATTTGATTTTAGTGAGAAAATTGAACGAAAAAGGAAGGAAGATAGAAGTGTTTAACATCTCCTGCCAATACCTCATAAATACTTGACGAATCCGTTTTGATCCACATGGAAAGATGGAAAAGGCATACCAGAGATGTGACTTGGTTTCAGTGAGAAAATGAAAGAAAGAAAGAAAAATAAAGGAAGATAGGAGTGTTTTAACATCTGTCTCATTGAAATGGAAAAAGTTGTCAATTTCAAATCTTTTACTTTGTACTCCCTTACTTCTTTAAATAATGACCAGCATTCATATTTATGCCTGTTATTGCAATATTTTGTTAAAGTTATTCAGATAAAATATTTAACAACACAATAGGGGAATTTCTATAGATATTTTACTGTCATGGAGCTTGCCGTGAGCTTATTCAATCATCAATTGAAGAGTTAAGAATAATCAGAATATTTAAATTGGAAAACTGTGAAATTTTCATGATATTTCTAGTTATTATTAAGTTTCAAATCTGCTTGTTTCTTTTATGAGTTGCCTCCACATTTCTATCAGAAAACCTCAAGATCAGCAGATCATGATTGGTGGTACAATGGGTTCAATACATAGCTGACAATCCCAGCATCATTTTTCTTAATTGACTGATGCTGTATAATTGCGTATATTAGTTTAAATTTTCATTAAAATGTATGTGTGCATGTGTATATACATATATATATCCAATTGAGAGAAAGAGAAGATAGAGTAAAAATCCACAGTTATGACCTTATGCCCCCACTCTCCCCCTTTACCTTACGAAAAGAGATAAAGATTTGTTTTTAAATTTCCCTAATAAATCATTTTTATCACTAGTTATTTATCACCTGAAGAAGTACCATCTTAGTGTTGAAACATGAAAGTTTTTGTGTAGTGATGTAAAATGTTTTATTGTAATTTATTATAATGAAAATATTATAATATATATATAAAGTTGTGTCAACAATTTAAACAGAAAGTCTGAAATAATAGAATTATGCCAATGATGTAAAATCATAGAACCTTCAAATTGTGAAAAAGATATCATTGCCAAATTTGTAGTGTTCTGTAAATGTATTTGAATTCAAATATAATTAAAATTATATCTGGACATTATTGCTAAATTTTTTATCATGTATTGCAAAACTGTTGTTATACACTGAAATATTTGAACTAGTGTCTTCATCTTGATTGTTATAGTCACAATATTTTAGCAGTTGTACTTTCTGTTATTTTATTTCAGGTGTCTTTTGTATGTGGTAACATTTATCTTTGTAATGTTACTTTATTTTATTTTTTCCGTCGAACCAGAGTAAGTAACTATCATGACCTTTAAGTAGAGATTGAATTCACAACAGATACTTGAAGATGACTGGAGGGTAGAACAGCTGAAATGTCATTATAACAGATAAGGATACTGATTTGAACAGATTAATGTATACTGTTATTATTACTGCTATTACTATAACTAATAATAATGGTAAGTCCTCATCTTAAAAATTCAGAAAAAGTCAGTTATTTTGAAATTTTTCAGATTATTTTTCTTTTGTGTTTTTTTTTTTTTCAATTTTTTCAATTGTAGATATATTTTTAATCATTTCACCCAACAAGGCAATAAAGCCCCTAAGACGCAAGGGGTTAATGAATGTGAAAGAATATGAGAGAAATCAAACACTGTTAAAGAGCAAGAACAAGAATCAAGAAGATAGAAGATAATGATTGGCATTGCATTTAAATTGTTAAAAATCAAAGTTGATTGGGAAGCAAGCAGCTGAAAGAGAGTTCCACAAGTAAGAAGTGCAAGAGAAGAAACTGTTAGCATAGAACTTACGGTAACATCTGGACATTTCAACTAAAATAAAAATATATAAATATAAAATATATACTATGAAAGGCTGGCCCAAGTTGTAACCCAAGTTTCACACTCATGTGATCTTCAGACGACTTGATCATGTGAGCATGAAATGCAGGCTACAACATGAGCTAATCTTTCATAGGCGTTAATGCTGTTAAGCGTTTTTTTAATGTTTAGGCAATCTAGACCTCAAGCACTTTACTGAGTTTGCCTTTAGGTCTTTTGTCTCTTTCATTTTTCAATATTGTTGTTTTTGCTCAAGACTTTATCTGGATAAGAGTTTTAGGTTCTGGCAAGTTGTCCATTGGTTCCAACAATGGTTTTGTTTCTTCTCTCTCTCTCTCTCTCTCTCTCTCATATATATATTAGGTCTAATAATGCTCAATATTTATTGAAGGCCAACTCAGAGTTTCATAATTTTCCAATCACTGGTCAGGTTTCTTAATAAGAATGATTATATTGCTTACAGAAAATCTCTTTCATGATTTTATAAAAACATGTTTATATGAATAAAAACAAAAGAAAAACTTATGTTAGCTGACATGTTTAGTCTTCTAATGGACTTCATCAAGGCAAATGAGAGGATGAAACTCATGGCTATGGTAAGTTTTTGTTTTATCTGTATTCATATTGTCCTTTTACAGATATATTCTGAGATTTTTAAACATATTTATATACTTCAAATTAAAATTTTACATTTGCAACTGTCAATTTGTGATCTCTCTTAAATTTAAATAAACCAATATGTAGACTATTAAATCCTACAAAAACTAATATCAGAAAAATCAGCCAAGAAATAGTAGAAAACATATGTACGAAGCTAAGAAATATACTCACAATAAACCAATGAAAAAATACAAAAAACATCAAGTGGTTTAACAGTATTAACAATAAAAAAAATTGCTTGTTTATACAATTAGAAATAAATGACTTTTATCCATCTATTTCCAAGCATATATTAGATAAAGCATTAAATTTAGCAAAACAATACTTAAATATTCAAGACAAGGAATTAAACATAATTAATCATTGCAGAAAATCATTACTATACTACAACAATAAAATATGGATAAAAAACATAATAGTAACAATAAGAATGATAACTTTGATGTAACAATGTGCAGTTATGATGGTGCCAAATGTGCAAAATCACAGGCATATATATCTTAAATAATTTATCAAATATTATTAATAAGAAAATAAATAATAGAACTATTTAATAAATTAGGATTCAAAATAGGCATGAAATCTAACTTAAAAATAGTAAATTTTCTAGACATAACATTTAATTTGAATAATAATACATGTAAAACACATAAGAAAGCAAATAATAATTCAATATATATAAACAAAAATTCAAATCACCCTTCTAATATATCTAAACCTATACCAATATCTATGAAGAAAAGAATTGCAACTAATTCTAGCAATATAAAAATATTTAATGAAAATAAAAAATATATGATTCAGAATTAAGAAAAAGTGGTTATTCAACTAAATTAGAATACATAACTAAAAACAATACACATAAAAACAAAAGAAAAAGAAACAATCTGGTTTAATAGAAAATATTTTTTAAATTGAAAAACACTTCCCTAAAAATAGTAAACTATCAAAAATCATTAACAAAAATACAGTAAAAATCATTTATAGTTGTATGAATAACATAGAGAAAATAATAAATAAACATAATAAAAAATATTAAATAAAAACAATAGTAATTATAACACAAATCTGAAAAATAGCAATAATAATTTTCAAAATAAAAATAACTATCCACTTAATAATAAATGTTTAATTAATAATATAATATATAAAGCAACTGTATCAAATAATATTAACACAGAAGAAAAAATTTACATAGGAGCAACCAAAACCACTTTTAAAGAAAGATTTAATAATCATATGATATCATTTAAAATCGATAAATATGCAAATAGCACAACATTATCAAAATATATATGGAGTCAAAAAGAAAATGATATACCTACTAAAGTTAAATGGGAAATTATAAAATAAAGTACCCCCATATAATATTGCCAATAGGAATTGTAGACTGTGTTTAGAAGAAAAATTATCAATATGAACTTTTAATAATCAAATTTAATTATTAAATAAGATAAATGAGATAATGGGTAGATGCCGACATATTAACAAATATTTACTTTGTTACTTTAATAATAATATAACATTAAATGACATTAAATATTATAATTTAATTAACAATACAAATACAACATAAAATATGTAAAAAAATGTGCAAAAGAGGGTTAAATTTATGAATGTACAAGTGTACAAAACAGATTGACAAAGACAGAAAAATATTGGAAATAAAATTTAAAAAAAAGAACTCCTTGAAGAATGGACATTACCTAGAAACTTTGAAGTCAGAGAAAACAACAAAAATTGATATTTAAAAGTAAGTAATCTTTGTATATACTGTTACTGCACTCTGATTTTAGGGAGATCATTTGAGCATTAGGGAGATTGACACTTTGATTCAGGGCTGTGGAATCAGAACACAAGACTCCTCCTGACTCCTCTATTTTTGACACCTCCAACTCCTTTTTATGTAATTAAGTGATTATGGCCTACAAGTCTCATCAAACCTCTGCAGATGTTCCTATATCATTATATCAAAGAATAAAGATATTGTGACTTTTATATCATACCTTTTCATTCTTCAATATTTTCTTACAGAATTAGATACAAATCTTTTAAAGGATATAGAAATAATGATTAAAAAAATAAAAAAATGCTATAATGTAAAACTTTTTACATACATATATATATATATATATATATATATATATATATATATATATTTTTGCAAATAAGAAATAAATACAGAACAAAAAGAAAACAGAAGTTGAAATATAATCTTTTACAGGATGTAAAAGACATAACAAAAATAAAAATTTTATAATGTAAGATATTTTGCATATATAATTTTAAATACAAAATAACTACAAAAAATAAAATGACTTTAAAAAAGAGGGAGTGAATTTCTTTAAAGGAAATCGTAAATATACATTTGAAGAAATAACAATAAAAATTCTATAATGTAAGACTTTTTATATGAAGTGTAAATTCAACTTAGAGTTGTATAGCTTTACTGACTCTTACTCTAGTGACCCCTTAAGTGTTTCTGACTCCACAAGTCCTGCTTTAATCCAATACCCCAAATTTTTTTTTTTAGTGTTAGGTAAATTTAACTTAACAAATTCTTGGGTTTAAGTTTTATTTCATGCTTAGAATATAACCCTATTGAGATTCATAAATTTTAAGTTCTGTTTACAGTCTGCTAATCATTCCTAAGTTAAAAAAAAAAAAAAATTATAATCTTTAGTTTTTATAAAAAAAATTGTGTTAAGAATAAATTCAAAGTACAAAGAACAGGAATTTATTGCAAATCAAAATTTATTTCAAAATTTGAGAATGGTGTAATTTTATTTAAAAAATAAATCTATTTCATTTCATACCCAATAAATTTTTGTAAAAAACTGATGCCTGAATTGGGCTACATTTTTTTGACTAATGTGAAGTTTGTCATGCTTACAAGATTCCTGATAAAAGATAGTGTACTCTGATCTTAATCAGGATTTCTGATCCATGTCATTATTTTATAGATGCTATGCTATTATTTAGATATATAAACAAGATTTTTGTGATAAAATCTTTTTTTTCTATATTGTATATACAAAATCCTCTGCTAACAATTCTGATATAGATTCTAAAACATTATTTACATTATTCGGACTATTGTCCTCATCTTTGTCGCCATATTTATTACAATGTTTCAGCCGTTGTACACTCCGACCTTCTTCAGGTGGTTGGAATATCGAACGGAACCCTTTATTTCACTCACTGGGGTAGACTGTTCTAGTGCCACATGCCACATTTAATGGATGTCAGTTATCTCCTGTTAATTTTCCCCCTGAAAGTTCTCCACTGCCTTAACTGGGTATTGAACTCACACTCTTTGGGTCCTGTCACTGGATCTAACCATGGCCTTTATCCACTGTGCCATGTGTCCTTGAGGACACATGGCACAGTGGATAAAGGCACAGTGCTGAAACATTGTAATAAATATGACGACAAAGATGAGGACAATAGTCCAAATAATGTAAATAATACCTTATCTCAGAAATATAGACAGATATTAGATTCCAAAACATTTTGTCACTTAAAAGTAAAGATAATAGAAAAGAAATTGAAAACAAATTAAAATAGTCCTCTAGACTAGTCATATAATAAAATCATTAACATACAGGGGTAAAGGTTGTTGCAGATTTGAATCAATGTACAACAAAGAAAAAGGCAAGAAAGGTTTTAAATATAAAATCTTTTTATTTTTGTTTAAAACTAAATTTTTCTCGGTGTGTAAATGTCACATAGCTTGGTGAGGAAGAGTGTGTCACATAGCTTGATGAAAAAGGTAGGTGAATGAGTAAGGGAATCTCATTGAAGCTTCCATTGTGCACTGTTGCTGTTCCTTACTCCTTAATGATTTTGTCCATCTAGAGACTTTACTTAAATACTCTTCAAAGGTATCACAAAGCATTTTTAAAAAATTTTTGGCAATCCATTGATTGAAAATGTTAATGCACAGGTCCTCTGACTCAGAAACCATTTTTTGATGTTTGACTTTTTTCCATCTTCACTCTACAAAATTACTACAATTGGCTTTTATGGTTTATCCTGTGTTTTCTGTTTAGGATTAAGTTTCCAGTTCCTTCTAAAGTCTATTTCAACTTTATACTTCTAACATCTCCACCTAAACTCTGAAATTTTATTTACTATTTTTTTCCTCTCCCAATAGGAGTAGATATTCACACTCCTCCCCTGTCTTTTGAACAGTGGATTTTTATCCTTTGTTCCCTGTTTAAAATTGGGATTCGTGTTCCTTCTAAAGTTTTCTCATTTTCTTTCATTTCCAGTAGCCCCTGCGTCTTAATGGCATTATTGCTTTGCTTGGGGTGAAATGATTAAAAAAAGAAAAATGTCTCCTGACATGATGGGCATTCAGGAAGATTGATCATGTGAACAAAATAAAATTATAATGTGCCCAATAAAACAATTACCTGAGAAGAGATTTTCATCCAGGCAACTGAAAGTAACCTTGCCATCTGGCATTAGAATCAATATTTCATTGTAACTAAATAAACCTATAATGTGATGACTCACAGACAGACAGACAGAAGATAAATTCTTTTAGCACATGTTCATCACAAAATGGTTTGGAATTAGCTTTCATCATCTAACAATCTGTTTCTGTTTAAAGTTACTGAAGACAAGCAATCTGGAAAATCAGAAAATATCTTTTCATTTTTATTGCAACGACACACACTGTCTTTTAGGACTTCATCAGATTAAAGTGATGTTGATGTGATTACATATGTGCATGAAGGAGAGGGAGATGCTGAAATTTTAAATTAAAATTTTTTTTTCTGTTTTTGGGATCTATAGTCTAGCTTATTTCATTTAATTTCTTTTCGTTTTTGTTCATGTTTTATCACTTTTCTTATTAAATATTGTGCATTGTGTTAAAAGAAGATCTGTCAAGAAAGATCATATGTTGTAAGAACCTGGATGCAAATTGTAACTGTTCTAATATATAAAAATGTATATATCATTTCCTATATATATAGGATACAATGGATAAATTGTTGTCTAAATAGGCAGACATAGGGTCTTTCAGCAGCCACTCTCTTGACCCAGGGCAGCACTACCTCCTCAAGGCACTTGATGTAGGCCTCCGTGTTGAGTCTGAGGCCCTCACTAACAAATTCAGGAATTCTTTTCTTATCAGAACAGTGAGTTTTCTGAGCTGCCGTGCCTTCATAATCACCATTAGACTCATCCAACTGTTTCCGAATCCTCTACACTGTTCTCAGGCTGGCATCCAAACACTCTGAAATATTTGTATTGGAGCTTCGGGCGTGAATGCCAAACAGTACAGCATGCCATTTCCAAATTTCTGGTGGAGTGAATTGCATCATGGTATTCTTTTTCTTGCTGATAGTACCCAACTGACATTACTATACTCTGCAGTTGACAAAATGAAAAATAAACAACATGCATGTGCAAAATGAAAAATATAAAATGGCGATAATTTACCCATCGCACCCTTTTTGTGTGTGTGTGTGTGTGTATATATATAACAATGCCTTCCAAAAGCTAAAAAAAAGTATTAAAAAGTAACATTTCATTCCAAATAAAGAATATTGAATCTCAATTTAATATCAAACCTTCTTTATGGCATTGAATGCTGGACAATTTCCTCACAAATAAAGAGGAGACAATAGAGATGTGGTTCTACAGAAAGCTATTGAGAATACCATAGACAGATTATGTAATCAATGAGGAAGTTTTAAGGAAAATAGAGACAAAAAGGAGATTTATACTTAGAATCAGAAAGAGTCAGTTGAAACTTTTGGGATGCATAATGTGGACTGAAGGCTTGGGGAATTTGACACTCACAGGACCTATTGAAGACAAAAGAAGCAGAGGCTAACGATTAGTAAACTATTTAACAAGCTTGTGTAAATTGATGGCAGAACAAGGAGTGGAAGTGACTGTAAGAGTACAAATACTGTTAAGAGCTATAAAGAATAGGAAGTTGTGGAGAACCATAATCGCTCACCTCCTGAAGGGATACATCTCATAAAAAAAGAATGAGACAAAATTAACACAAAAAGCTCTTGTGTGTGCAGAGTCCCTTCAGGATCTGGGCAGTCATGACACTCCACAATTTCCAGTCATTTGTAGCTCTTAGTAATTTTTTTCTTTTCATTATCTCCCCATTTTATAAAAGCTTGTTAGGGAAGATTATTGGCTGCTTTCCTCTGTATCTCATGCCTTTAATATGTCCTATGAGTGTCAAATTTTATAAGCCCTCTTTCCTCATAATGTGCCCTAGAAATTTCAAATGTCTCTTTCTGATATTAAGTATTAGTATCCATTTTGTTCCATTTTCTCTAAAACGTCGTCATTGCTCAGATGTTTGGTCCATCATATTCTCATGACCCTTCTCTAGAACTACATTTTTGTTACCTCAAGTCTCTTCTTTGTCTGTGAGGAGACAGTCCAGCATTCACTGCCATATAGGAGGATTGATATTACAATAGTTAAGTACTCTTTTCTTTGTTTCACCAGAATTTTTCCTCTTTCTTAATACTTTGCTCAGCTTTTGAAAGGCATCTTTTTCTATCCCAATGCACCTTCAAATTTCAGTGTCATGTTTTCTGTCCTCTAAGTTAACATTAAAAACCACACAATAATATTTTAATCCAAGGTGGCACTATTTCCTTTTTTAAGAGGAAGTACCAACTTATGCTATTAATTATTTCTCATACCCCTATTATTAATTACTTACTGATAATTACTACTTGTTCAAATGATGGTCATATTGATTCATTTTTTTAACACAAAATAATGATGCCATAATTTTAGTTCTCATATATTTTCCAATATTGTCTTAAAGGTTTCTGCATGAGATTAACCTTGAGTCACACATGAGTTTGATACATACATTTCAGTAAAAAATACATTTTTTATCTTTTCTTTTTTAAAAGTAAAAACTGATTAGAACAATGCTTCTTACATTTTTTATTCATACGCCATTTACCCCATATTTCAAAAATGACATTCTCTACATTCCCAGATTAAATAATAAAGTTAGTCTAGTTGACAATTACTACTGAGTAGTGAGTTTGATCCTCACTAGGTGCCCCATACAAGAATTTATCATTAAATAACCCAAAAAAGGGCTGACATGGTGTAAAATCAGCCCAAATCCTTTCCAATGCATTTTCACAGTGAAATCGTTCCTAATACATTTTATTTTGATTGATTTGCTTTCTACAGCTTATCAACCCATTGTAGGTTATTTAAAGTCAGAAAATAATTTTACATTGTAAGATTTTTTTGAGATAATAATGGTTTAGTGATACAAGTCTTACTAATTAACTCATAGCTGAGGGGAGAAGAGGTAGATTCATAACTTTCCCAAGGATATTTCCACATAATTGAATATAATGAACCCAATGGGAATTGGAACTCAGCTCTTCAACTAACAATTCTATGCCATTATCCATTACACCACCTGCACATCCAAGTTTACAGCTCCTGGTATGCACAAGTGATCAACCATTTAGGTACTGACCAGGCTCGGCATTGCTTAAATTTGATGATCCGGTGTTTCAACATGATGTGGCCATAAGACGTCCAATGTATTTTCACAGTGAAATCCTTTCCAAACATCTTGGTGTTAGGTAATGGTTCACCACAAGGTTAGTCTGGTTGACCATTACTTTTGTGAAGTTGGTTTGGTCCTCAGTGAGTTGCTCAAGAAAGGGTTAACATATAAAATCAATCAAGCTAACCTCAAACAATTTCTAACACATTTTCATAGTAAAATAGATTTTATTTACTTATATAGGTATGTGTGTGTGTTCATACATCATTATAGGTAGATCAATGCAAGATTTATCTAGTTTGCTATTAGTGGTGAGTTCAATCCTCACTGGGTGCCCCATGAAAAAATTCAAATATCAAACAAGTATGTCAAAAATCAACCAACTTAATCTAACACACACATGCACATATATAGATTAAGCTGTTTATATATATTATATATATATATATATATATATATATATATATATATATATATATATAATTTTAAATTTAAAAAATTAGGAGATCAGCCAATCATGTTACCTTGATTTCCACCTTTCAGTATCTTCAGGTGATCCAGACTAAATCTGTGTATTGAGCACTTTTAAATACTATTGTTTCCTGGTCTAATAACAACTGTGACCAATAGCTTTTTTATAATAATTATATATATATATATATAAGCGAGAGAGAGAGTGAGTGTACTGTAGTAGTGTCAATTGGGCACCATCTGTAAGAAAAAGAGCACCATGTCACAGTTCACTCTGCCAAAAATTTGGAAACAGCATGCTGTACTGCTTGGACAGTGCAGAGAATTCAGAAAGAGTTGGATGAGTCTAAGAGTGATTACGAAGATGTTTGGAGTGATCACAACATTATGCCTCCATTCATCTTCCCACAGGACCTCAAACTTAACACAGAGGCTTACATCAAGTGCCTTGATGAGGTAGTACTGCTCTGGGTCAAGAGAGTGGCTGCTGGAAGACCCTATATCTGGCAACAGGACTCTGCACCATGCCACACAAGCAGGAGAACCCAGTTATGGCTGTCAGACAATTTCTGCAACCACATCACCCCTTACATCTGGTGACCTAACTTATTATGTGTGGGACGCAGTTGAGTGAGAGACCCACAAAACTCTTTGTAACACTAATGATGAACTGAAGGCAAGGATTATGGTAGTATTCACCAACTTAAACAAGGATACCATCCAGAAGAGTTGCAGGAGATTCTGAAGTCGTCTGGAAGCTGAGGCTGAAGCCAATGGCAATTTTTATTGAATAAACTTACTCTTTTCGTATTTCAAGATATTTTTTTTTTAAAATCTGTTGAAAATGTGATGTCAGTGTTATTTTCATAATTTAGATGACAATTTATTCATCGCACTGTGTGTGTGTATATATATATATATATATATATATATATATATATATATATATATATATAAAAATGTGAAACTAATCATGTCAAAGACACATGTCTCTCAATCTCAATTTAACTTTTAAAAAATAATAGAACTATAAAACAAGTAAAGTTACTATAAATAAATATTAAAGACTCAAGTTGCATTTTCACCTTCTTTTTCCAGTGCATTTTTACTTGTGTGAAATATAAAAATAAACCAACTTTCTTGTATGTATGTGTATTTTATTTCATTATATATATGTAGGATCGTATATGTGCCTTCATGCATAATTATTGGTTTGTTTAATTTGTTAGTAGTGAGTTCGAATCTCACTAGGTGCTCCATACAATATAACTGAAAAAGTGTTGATGTGTTGTCAAATCAACCAACCTAATCTGATGTCACCTTCCAAGATTTTCTAACTCCAAAATTGTTGTTTTGTAGAAAGATTGCTCTTCCAACAATTTGATTCTGACATTCTGTCATCCCAATTTCTGCCTGAAATTTTTTATTCAGGTCCTGAATTCTCCTCTAGTTTAGAACCTCTGAATTAGAAAATAGGATTTTGTATGCAGCAGAATTAAGTCAGATTGTTAAAGGAAGTCATTTTGGAGAGTGTTTCTATTGAAAATGTGAGGAAGAAAGGCGGTGTATTTTGAAATGATTCCGTTCTGAATACTTTTTTGTTTTGTTTTTTTATTCTTCAGGATGGTGTTGTAACTATTGTATATTTTGTTTCATTTTGATTAATCCAAAACAACAGACACCTGCAAGTCCAGGCCAGCTGGAGACTACATTGGTCAAAGCATTTTAATTAAAAAAACTAAAAAAAATAAGTAATTGGAGACAAGTTTAAATGAAAAGAAATATTGTGCTTAATGTGGAGTGATTAATTCTATTTACACAATTTAGTCTGGCACAACATTATCATTTTTTAGTCTACCAAGTTAGAAACAAATACAATACACCCAGGAATTACTCTGAGAGATTTGCTGACCATTTTCTTTTTATTGACTTGTGAGACACTTAGTGAGGGTTGCTCTCCCTAGTCTTAATGACTTTTGAAATTTGCTTGCAATGTACACTATTGATAAGATAATGGTGAAATTAACCATTTATATACAAGAAACATTTCATATTCATTGGCCAATCATTTAATGTTACTATTGATTGAAGTTATATTTTTTTAAAAACAGTTTTCAGGAAAAAAGATTTCTCAAATTCACTGTTATATCTCTTCTCTCATGCTAATTTCCTTTTAAAAGTTGAAAGTTAATATAGTTAGTATATTATTATTTTCCCTTCAAGTTACATGTGTTACACATTTTTGTTGTTGAAAAGGTTCTAGTGGTGTAGTTTTTGTTATTTGGTAATGATCATTGCTTTGTGATTCTGTACCACCAGTCTACAAGATCTGATAAAGAATTATCTTCTAGAATTCATCTGCTTGAAATTATTCTTAATCATTGCTCTGAGAAAATGCATGTATATAGCTGATCATTTAGACATTTCCAAATTAGCTGGATGCAATGCATGACATCCACATGAGAGTCTTTATCTGACAAGGCTATTTAAGATCATTATTTAAGTTTTCAACTTAATACTTTGGTTTTGTAGCATCTTGCGGTGTTGGGGAAAACTATTCCTAGTGCAACCTGTCTTGTATTCAGTTTCCTTATCTTGTGATCCACAACTTCATCACAAGGCACCCACTGTAGGAATATATATGTGGTTAAATATATAATCTCCTTCCTTGTTAGTGCACTTAATTTACTGGTGAGTATTCACTACATAGATTGAATATTATACAGTAAAATTTTCAAATAAAAATTCAGCTATAAACTTATTGATTCACTCATAGGTTTTAATAAAATTAGTAAGTAATGGATAGCAGCTTGGACTGAAGAATTGGAGAGCGGAGTTCAAATTCCAGTCAAATCCATTACATTCACTTATGTGCTAATACCCTTGGGAAAGGTATGAAGCCTCTTCTTCTCCCCCCAGCTATGGGTAAATAGCAGGACAGACTGAGTTCTATAGCCTTGGATGGCAACTGGTCTACCACAGAAAGAAATGGCAAACTACTGCGGGGAAAAATCTGCCTAGTCAGTCATGTATTGAAAGATACATGATTGCCTAAGCATGTATCCCTCATGGCACATAACTGACTGAAGATTTGAACTCCCCTAGCTATAGATTAAATTACATACTAGTCTAGGAACTTTAGTCGTTAGCGGCAGCGTGTCTGAGAGAAAGACTACTCTGAATTCAAAACTGCTGAGAAAACAGTGGAGGGAAATCACTCCATTGTTTTTTCTCAAGAAGACATTGCAATTTAGATATTAAAGAAAATAAAACTGTGGTGGGTCATGATATTTACATTCTGAAAGGACATAGTGTCTAAAACAATGTAACTAGTTTAGGAGAAGAACAACTGTAAAGAAGGTAACAGGAAACCACTCTACTACCTTTCCCAAAAAATCATGGCAATTCACAGATAATAAAGAAAAGGAAACTATGGAGAACCATGATCACTTCTACCCTGAAGAGATATGACCTCTAATAAAGGGTAACTTGTTTAGGAGAAGGGAACAGGAAACCACTCTACAATCTTTCTCCTGAGAAGACAAGGCAATTCATAGATTATAAAGAAAAGGAATCTGTGGAATGTCATGATCACTTCAGTCCTGAAGGATATGGCATCTATAAACATAACTAGTTTAAGTGAATGACAACTGTGAATTCAAAATCATGGTGAAGGGAAGAGGAAACCACTCTACTATCTTACCTAAAGAATTATGGCAATTCACAGATAATAAAGAAAAAAAGGAATCTGATGGCTTACATCTTGAATGGACATGGCATTTAATAAAGTACACAAGTTAAATATCAAGATAGACTAGGCTCTCTAGCTCTGGCTGGCAGGCAGTCTAAGAAAAGGACTACTTTGAATAAAAACTGCAGAGGAACACTATTTTTCTTGATATGGCATGGCAAGTCATTGATGTGGAGAGTCATGATCATCTATCTTTTAAAGGGACATAGTATTTAATTGGAAAAAGAAAATGACTTGAAAGTACATCTTTTCTCTTCTGTGCTTGTTCCATACATCTATAAACATTAGAAGAACTGATTAAATAATTTTAGTCTATGTTCTACCATACATAATTATAAATACAAAGACTTTTTCTTTCTTCTTTTCTCTCCTAACTTGAGTTAAATCATTTAACTCAATACTTAAATGTATGTGATGTGTGATGTATTTTTGAAAATAGATCTGATTAACAAATTAACTTTTTACAAACCTCATGTTTTCAGCCTTTCTTTAGAAATTGTAGTTAGTCTTTTATTAATTTTCTTTGATTAATAAAGGCTCAGTATTTTAAAATGCTGTTTATAATATGACACTAATCAACAACTAACCATCTTTCATAAATGTTTACTCAACTTTTTTTTTCTTTCCTTCTCTTTATTGCCCACATTCCTTTCTTTCTACCCTGCCTTAATGTTGACCTCTGTACTAGTAGCTTCAATTGACCCTGGGGTTTTCTCATCCTCTTTTCTTTTCCTTCCTCATCAGTGATTTCTGTTTAGCTGTCACCTACCCCAACCAGGCTCCAGAAAAACCTATGCTTCACCTGCATCTATAAATACTAAGCTAATGTCTTTAAATGCCTTATTAAGATTATCAAATCTTTTCTTTCTTTTTTTTTTTACTTTTAGAATTTGCTTTGTTTTTTTGGGGTTTTGTGTTTGTGTGTGTGTGTGTGTGTGTGTGTGTGTGTGTGTGTGGGTAATGAATGAGGAAACCATAATATGTGAAATGGTTAGAATATGTTTAGTGTTCTGCGACTATTAGTAATAATAGTATTCCTAATATTAGTAGTAGTGGTAGTAATTATAACATTCATAGTAATAATAGTAGTAGTAATAAAATAACAGTAATAATAACACTAATAACAGTAGTAGTAACAATAATAGTAGTAGTACTAGTAATAATAACTGTAGCAGTAATAGTAGTTGTAATTACAGTAGCAGTAATAATAATAGTAGTAGCAGTAATAACAGTAGTAGTAATAATAATGGCAATAATCAGTAATAATAGTAGTAGTAGTAGTAATAACAGTAGTAGTAATAATAATGGCAATAATCAGTAATAATAGTAGTAGTAGTAGTAGTAGTAGAAACAGTGATAAGTAGTAGTAATAATAGTAATGGTAGTAATTATAATAACAGTAGTATTATTTATAGTAATAATAACAGCAGTAGTGTTAGTAAACTGCTTCAGCCAACAATGACCTCCGGTTAATCTTGGGGCACTCTTAAAAGAAAAACCAATCAGTGGCCAACACGATGCAATTACTTGAGTGATATTCTTAGCCAAGTGAATGACCCACCCCCCTACCATTCAGTGAGAAGGAGGTGGAGGAGGAGGAGGCAAAAAGGGGTTCACTCAGTCATTGTTTTCTTCCTTTTTATCGCCATTGATTTTTTTAATATTTTGGTTACAATGTTCCCTAATCATTGTCAAACAGCAGCATCCTTCCAGGTGATTTAAATCCTGCAAATAAACATCCCTTGAATTTCCATTTCAAACCTGTCATCAAACTTATATTTAACATTCTTTCATGATTATTATTATTATTATTGTTGTTATTAAAAATAACAACTATACCTGCCTATTGTCTCATTTCCCCCATTGAGATATAACATTTTGTCTGCACAGGTGTCAACAAGATTATATTTCTCTACCTGGTTAGTCAAAGTCAGAAAGCATGTTCTTATCTGTTGTATTTGTTGTTTAATACTCAGTCAGTACTTTTTATTAGTCAGCAATACTAGAATGTAAAAGACTTTTAACAGACCAATTAAAATCCTCTATCAATACTAAATCTTGAAACGGTATGCAATCAAACGTATTGTTCTATAAAATATATAAATACAGTTTGGCAGGTGTGGGGTGTGGGTGTAAATTTACTGTAGGAAAATTTCATTTTGATATTTAAAAAATGCTTTGACTGTCATAATCTGGCAATACTGTGTAGGAAAATGCAAATTCTAATGAAACATATTTAAGTTAAAAGGGTTAACTTAAGGTAATTTTTACTAGTTGTAATGAAAACTTAACCAGAGATCAAAATCTTATTAATTAGAATATATAAATATAATCGATATAAGATAAAGAACAAATAGGAAATGGATATCAACCTAACATGTTTCACTTTTATTAAAGCTTTGTCAGAGATTGAGAGAAAACAGACGAAAAGGCAGAACTTTGGTATTTTCAATTTTGTTTGGGTCAATTCTCATTGGTCAGTCATGTATCGTGCATTAAAACTGTAGATAATTCTATATGTATGAGAGTTTGTAAAAAATCTTGTATGTCTTAGTGGGGCATTGGATCGTAATGTGTATTCATAATTGTGTATGTGTGTCTGTCTAATAGAAGAAGTTCTAATGTCTTCACCCTTGTGCAGGACTCAGGCAGCTTTGTGTTTGTTCAACACCCACAGAGCCCACCTGTGGTTTATACTGCAACTATGATAAGTGGACTTTAGTTACAGTTTGTGGGAGAGAGTGCCTTATCTTGTATGATCAACAGTCTGAACAAGGGCAGTATGCTCAAACCCTCGGTCATAATGACTTGTGACTTTGTGCTGGCACAACTATCAATGGCTCCCAAAATAGTTCCATCTACCTATTTTCACTCATAAAGCTTGGGTCAACCCATGGTATGGCTTTCAGGCACTTTCCAAAGGTGCTGCAAATTAGAATCGCCTCATCAGGTCAATAGCATCATGAAGTTCAGAAAGTGAAAAGTTCTAACCACTCAGGTGAGGTGGTGGTGGTGGGGCATTATCCTGTGCTTGGAGCTTCTCCAAAAGGGGATGTGCTGAGGGGACTTGAGCAATTTTTGTACTGATTTTCCTGAAATTCCACATTAAACTCTGAACTTGTCATATTCTGTTGCAATGTGGGCATGCAGATAAATATCCATATGCTAACATTCTTTTTGTATAATAATCCATCCATATGTATTGAATTAATATAAGTAAAAGGTTTGTCACTTAATGGATAGTGGCTCAGATTGAGGAATCGGAGAGTCGAGTTCGAATTCCAGTTGAATCCATTACATTCACTTACGTGCTAATATCCTTGGGAAAGGTATTAATCCTCTTCTCCACCCCACCAGCTATGGGTAAATAGCAGGACAGACCAGGTTCTATAGGCTTGGATGGCAACTGGCCTACCGCAGAAAGAAATGGCAACCTGCTGTGGGGAAAAAATCTGCCTAGTCAGTCATGTATTGAAAGATATGTGATAGCCTAAACATGTATCACATATGGCACATAAATGACTGACAATATGCACTATCATGTTATCACTAAACATTTAAGTTTCTATATCTTAACTACTGCTTACTATCAATTCTTTCTAATTTCATTTTTGGGTTAATATAGTTTTGTATTTGTGATAAAACATCTTGCTTGGTGGGGGTAGGAAAAAAAAATTTAAATATTTATTGTGAAATAAGTTTTTGTGACTATTTGCTAGCTGTGTGGCATTATCTAATCAGAAATTTAATTGAAATTAATATTTAAGAAAAAGTTGTTGAACTGGCGTTAAAGATGATTACTGCTTGAATTATTTCCAAGTTGTTAATAAACCCAATTATTATATATTTCTCACTGTTTTCATCAATATTGTAGTCAAAATGGTTGTTGTAGTTATATCATTAATTTATTTTACATAGATATTTTTTTTCCTTGTGAAGAAACTAGATTTTGTACTGCCTCTGATGACACAGCTTTCTAATTCAGTGGCCCCTTTCTTACCCACTCTTATTTCGTCAGGAAAATTCTCATCAGGATTACCCATGGCTTGGCTAGTTTAGTTATTTTTTCTAACTTTTTTTTTTTTTTTCAGTATTTCTCCCCTTTCAAGCTCCTTGTTTGGTGGACTGGATGCATCTTTTGTTAAACTTTCTTTCTCCTTACAGTTCAAGGAAAAACAATGCTTCTTTTAAAATAAAAATAAAAAATTATAAGGATGTCTGGTAAAGATGGGGAGAGGATAGACTTGAAAAAAAAAAAAAAAAAAAGCTATGTTGTTTTTTTTTTTTTTAAAGCCTAAAGAAAACTCTTTCTTTCTTTTCTCTATTCAATCTCTCTCTCTCTCTCTCTCTCTCTCTCACACACACACACTGTAAAACACATTATCACAGTTATTTTTTCTTTTCTCCCCCCCCCTAGCATTCGGGGGGTGGGGGGTGTCGTGCTTCCAGTTTTCCTCCCTTCCTTTAGTATTTGGTGTCCTGTCATCACATCTGTCACCCTGCCTGTTGTTCAGCCCTCTCAGATTGATTACTCTCCACCCATTTTTATTCATGTGTCAATAGATCAGTGCAGGGAGAGAACATTGCTACAAGAAGACAGGCCCTTTTTCAAACCCCCCTACCTTTCTTCTTTTAAACAACCTCTCCTTTCACTGCTAGCACTAACTCACATCTCAGCTTTCCTTCTATAATTAAAAAGATCGAGGAATTTTGTTCCAGCCATTCAATATGGCGTTGATGACTGACGAGAAAGACAACCAATGAAAAAAAAAAATTAAAAAATTAAATTTTGAAAATTTCAATTAAAAAATTCCTTTCCTTCGAAAAGGTCAGCTTTAACCATTTTTTTTTTTTTTTCAAAATTTGATATTCATTCAGTCAATTAACCCCCCAAAAGAAATAAATTGACAAAAAGCAGAATTTTTTAGAATTGTATTTCCTTCCTTGTAAATTCCGGCTTTCTTTCTTGTTGCCTTTTCTCCAAATACAGAAGTACAATGATAGTTTTATTTCATGTTACACATCATTGCCAAAAAATATTTCCATATTTTTCATTTTCTTTTTATGGATATCATTTTCAGTTTTGCAAAAAATATTAAAATTGTATCAGATGTGCAAGTCAAGTCAAGTGGTCTCTGCTAAGATGTGTGTAATCTCACAAAAACATGTGAAGAATTTTTATCCATTCTCTGTAATGAGGAACGAACAAATTAAGTAATTTAAATAATCAGTTACTTTATTAAATAAACAGGTTTTGTTAATAACAGAATTATTAAATTAGACAAATGCCAATGAAATGCGAAGGGTTAAATGTAGAGAATTGAAAGGTTTACAAGTAAGCGCCTCCAAAGATTTGATAAAAACATGAGCATACCATGATGAAAAAATGTGCAAAACCTGATAAAGACAAAGTTTATCATCAAAATCTTTGTCATTATGAAGAAGAAAGACCAAAGGAAATTTTTTATTAATAAATTATATTTTTTTCGTCCTTTTTAGAACTTGCAAAATTTGGGTTAAAATTTTTGTTTTTCTGGCAAATTAGTAAGGGAAATTTTCGCGACTTATTTTTGATAAAAAAAACACATTGATTTGGAAATTCTTGTTGGATTTTAATTTTTAATGAAACTTTCAGAATTTATTTACAAATGAATGAAATTATTTTAGAAATGTTTCTTTTTTGTAAAATCTTGATAAAAATATATTTTTTACATTTATTACCTCCTCCCACCACTTATTTAATTACATGAAATTTTGAGAAATTCATTTTTGTAGTGCTTAATGTTCATATTAGTTATAAGGACAAGTCTTTGGAGAATTTAGATCATCAAATTTTTTTGTCAAACAGTATCTCCACTCACAGAAAATCTGCTCTGAAACATAAAATAAAAAATGCAATAAAACTAAAATATTATTTAATGAGAAAAGCTTTTAATTGCTTTCAAGAATAAGACATATCATGGACAGTAATGTCTTAAGAAAAACTTTTTTTATTTTTGACAAATAAGGAATTTTTACAAGAATTTTTTACATTTTTTAAAAATTTAATTACAGTAATTTAGAAACTTTTAAATCTTTGTATTAATTTCTATCAGTCAAGTGATATTGTTATTAAATTAAAACTATATTTATGAATCAGAAATGGAATATCTTACTACAGTTCAATGACCCCCTCCTGTAGTATTTTAAAAAGAATTTTGAATTTATTTTGTCTGTGTACAAACACATCAATTTTTTTGTAAATACTGATGTTCATACACAACATTATCAGGAAATAACTATAGTAAATCTAAAATTTATTTGCAATCTTTTAACATTTGCTTAACAAGCGTCTTCATAAGTAAGACTAAAAAGCCAAAGTACCTAAAATACAATAAGATATTAGAATGCTTGAAATATTTAAAATTTTTAAGATTACTGAGTAATTAAAAAAAAATATATGAAAAAGGCATTTATGTTGTATTCACCATGTAATTTTATTTCAATTATCTGCTCCTTAATTAAATTTCCAAAACATCAAACTGATCTATAAACACCCAGCTCTATGTTAAAAAATGATTTCTTTGACATTTTAAACTAAAAGTAATATGTTGTATAAGAGTAAGTGCCATTGCTGACACTGCAGTTTGAAACTAGATTGCCAGTGAGTACTTGGGTGATTCCATTATTAAGTAGACCATGTGAGCATAAAGGAAGTGAATAAATACAAAGTAGCATAAGAATCACTGTTCACTCCTTCTTGTCTATCCACTATTGCTATACATTCACTCTCCACTCTACTACTATACAGATTACGATTATCTTCTGATCATTATACTATTTGGCGATTACTACTTGAACAAGTATTACTAGTGCAGATATTATTGGAAGATGTTACTATTAGTATTGGCGTCTGCAAAGTAACAAATATAAAAAGCATTTTTGGAAGTGATAACAAGCTTTTTCTTGACATAGCAAAAGTGACAAGTGAATCACAATCACAAAATAATATTTGTTTCAATTCCGATTAATTAAACTTTAAATCAGTTATTTTTTCTTAAATAACATTTCAAGAGTGTATATTTTATTTTTGAAAGAATTTTTTAATAAAGAGAATTATGTTGTGTTAACAGATTTGTCATTATGGGGGTTTTTAAAGATTTTATTGATAATCAGAAAAAACTCATTTGAACCAATTTAAATTCAGTTTAAAATGAAAGTATATTACTTATTAAAAATATTAAATTTAATCTATTAACTTGGAATTAAAACTAAAATAAAAGATTTTAGAAAATTTTTAATTTTTTTTTAAATGCATTTTAAATCTTAGGTTTTCACTTTTTTTTGGTGGGGGTATCTAGGAAGGAGACTGCAATTTGTTTGCTTGAATTCATTGCATGTTTGTGTGACATCACACATTTTTACACAGACTACAGTTTTACCAAATCAAAGATTAATTTATATAATAAAACAAAAATTTAGTTATATAAATTGTTTTGAGGTAATGAAATATTTTTTATCTTTGCTAATACAGGAAAAATCCTGTCCAAACTTCTACTTAAAACGAAGTACAATTTTTATTAAAGGAAAACATCAGTTTTTACTGAGATTTTTCTTCTACTTTTATATGCCATGTCCATTCATAATATGGCATTTACGGCTCTCCACAGCTTCCTATCTTTTACTATCTCTTCGCTTTTGTTTTTTACTATCCATTTATACAAACTCATGTCCTGTGAGTATCAAATTCTCCAATTCCTCTTTCCTCATATGTTGCAGAAATTTCAACTGACTTTTTCTGCTTTTAGTCATAAATATATTTTTTTTCCATTTCCTTAAAACTTCCTCATTGTTTACACACTCCATCTATGGTATTCTCAACATCTTTCTGTAGAAACACATCCATCATCCTTCAAGTCTCTTCTTCATCTGTGAAGAAATCATCCAGCATTTACTGCCATATAGGAGGATTAATATTACACAGCAGTTCAGAACCCTTTTCTTTGTTTCTAATGAGATTTTCTTGTTTCATAATACTTTGTTTAGCTTTTGAAAGGTATCTTTTGATTCTAATGTTTCAGGTTTGTTGCTTACATCTTGGGATACCACTCTTGCTCACATTTTCTTGTCTTGGTATTCTCAACATACTTTTGTGGAAACAGATCTCTATTGCCTTGAGTCACCTCTTTATCTCTGAAGAAATTGTCCAACATTCACTGCCATAATGGAGGATTGATATTATGTAGAAGTTCAGAACGCTTTTCTTTGTTTCTAGCAACAACAAAAAATGTTTCTTCATACTTTGTTTATCTTTTTGCAACTTAGGCTTTCAGAATTTTCTATTATTAAACTTATTAAATATTGTTTCTCATAGTGATGATGAAAAACAGTTGCCATGTTAATTTATGTGTTTCAGCATCATTTTTCAATTCAGCCATTTATTCCACCCAACCCAAAACGAGAAAACAGCCTTACAGATAGGAGTAAAATCTGGTTTCTTTTTAGCTTAAGGACTTGACAGAAATTTTCCTAATTAAAGATAATTGGAAAAATTTGATTTATTCTGGTGATCAATAAACTGAACACAATGTTTTATCCAAGATATGGATATATATATATATATATATATATATATTACATTTCATATATATATATATATATATATATATATATATATATATAATTATTTATTTAAAAATTTATAACATGTTTATGTTAAAAAAAATTTTAAATAAATAATTATATCTGCTCTACTTTGTATTGAGCACTCTTTTAAGAATAGTAATTGTTGGTTATTGAATTCATTCCATACACCAATACACCAATTATATATATTATATATATATATATATATATATATATATATATATATATATATATATATATATAGGGGTGAAAAAGTAACTCCCTATTTTAAAAATACTTATAATTTATTTATTTACAAGAAATGGGTATGAGAGAAAAGTGTTTAGCATGAGGTTTTATTTAAAGTTCAATATGGGCACCAGATTTCACTACCATCTTCTGGGGCTGCCCAGGAATTACATCAACTGATTTCACCAGGAACTCTTGTATGGTAGACATAAATTTTTGTAATCACCCTTCAAGTTCTTCTGAAGTCTTGGTTTGGCATAGTAGACTTGCTCCTTTAATTAACCCCCACCAAAAAAAATCACAGCTCATACATAGAATAGGGTGTTACTTTTCAATCACTGTGTGTGTGTGTGTGTGTGTATGTATGTCTGTGTGTGCATACATGCAATAATGAAGGTGCAAAGTATCATAATAGCTATCAGCAAAGAAACTTGAATTCAAATATCAGTTAGCATGAACCCTCTTCTCCCTAAGATAGTTTTTATTACCACATATTGTGGGTGAGTGAAGACTCAGGTAAATCACTCTACTAAAACTACCTTAGACTACCCAAACACTATTAAACCTTTAGCAAACTGCATTATTAATATTACTTCCCTTTCCACTGCATTCTTTTTCAAGGCCTCTCAATTTCAGTAACCTTATTGTTAATTTCGCTCAAAGTTGTTTACTATTGCCATAGCAGGATATAACAACACAACTATGAAATTCAAACAGTCATCAGTCACCTTCTGTGGTAGGATAAATTTTTTGTACAGCAAATGAAGTCACTTACAAAGTGATAAAGGTGTTGTACATTCCTGCCTTCTCCAGGTAATTAGAATTTTGAACTGAACCCTTAATTTCATCCACCGAAGTAGATGGTTCTAGTTTCACATACCATGCCTCTTCTGGATGTCTCAGTATCAGTTATCTCCCTTTAACTCAACTCTCCAAGTTTTTTTGTTCACCTCAGCTGTAACCAAGTATTGAACTCGTAACTCTTTTGGTCAAGTCACTGGATTTAACCAATGCTTTTATCCACTGGACCAGCTGAGGTGAACAAAAACTTGGATAGTTGTGTTAAAGGGTGATAACTGATTCAAATATATCCGGAAGAGGCATGACATGTGGAACAAAATTAAAGGTTCAGTTTGAAATGCCAATTACCTGAATAAGGCTGGAGCATACAATGGCCGAAATGTTGTGAATATGGCAACAAAGGTAGTGTAAATAATTACAATCTCTCATCTCAGAAATATAGACAGATATCAGAGTGATAAAGGTTAAAATGCTGTTATACATATTAACCTTGACAGAGGCCAGTTATTCAACATGAACACATATACACACACATACATCATTTGATAAAAATAAAAACAATGCACTCTCAGTACTTTTGTTAAAGTTTAGATTCTAAAAGAATTTACAATAAAAATGTTCTATTTTTCAACTAAATAATGGCAGTATTTCATTCTGAACTACACTTTTCCTCCTTTTATTTTCACATACTGAGACAAATATGAGAGAATCAATAAAAATTATCAATTAATCAAGAACAATATGGGAAAAGTTTAATGTATCTATAAAATTTCTTTTCTTGAATGTATTCTTTTTTATTAAATACCATTTCCTGTTGGTTTGTCTTTGACTTTAACAACAAAACCTAAAAAAGTACCGATTTATTTCCATTAAATTTGACATGGAAATTTTCTGAGATGTTTTAATTAAAATGGTTAATTTATTTTGGATATTTCCAAATAAAGCCAGTATTCATTGTTAGAATCCATAAAATTAAGTCTAGCAATGTGGAGGAAAAGAATATGTAAATTTTTATATATCAAGAACAATTTTAGGAAACTCTATAAAAGTAACAGGAAAAAATTTAATAACAAAAGTGATAAAAACATAAACAAAAAGAAAGTAAATTAAATCAGCTAGACTATATACCAAAACATATTTTTTTTATTAATGTTCACCCAAGAGCCTCTCAAAGTAGAGGGTTACTGTGTCGAGCCGTATTAGCATAGAAAAGGACAAATGCTAGGATATAGAACTTTACAAAGTACCAGAAATCTAATCCTAAACAGGAAACAAGGGATAAACTTCTACTCCTGTTCAAAAATCCAGGGAGAATAAAAATTATTTAAATTTAAAATTACCTGCATTCCCTCTCATTCATGCACATTTGTAATCAAATCAATGTAAATATCACTTTAGTCTGATGAGGTTCTAAAGGGTGAAATGCATCACATGAAAAGTTTTTTTTTCACTTTGTCATAGATTTTTCTAAAAGTCTACTAATGAAGAAAGAATTGAAAACTGCTCTTTAACCGAAAAGTAAAATAGATATACTGATTTTTTTTTTTTTTTTATCTTATTGTGGGAACTACAGTACTGACAAATATGAAAGGGCCTTGTCCAAGTTTGTTGTCTAGGGCAGTGGTCCTCAACCACTGGACCAGTACTGGGCCATGGACCATTTGGTACCAAGCCACACAGGAGGAATAACAACTGTTTTTCCCTGTTTTATTGACTATCACAGTTTTGTTTAATGTGTTTTGTTATGCATGTGACCAACAATGACACCCACCGGGTCTGTGGAAAAATTGTTTTGCTTAATACTGGTCCATGGTTAAGAAAGTTTGGGGACCACTGGTCTAGATTACCATAATAGAAAAGGAATGAGAGGTAATACAACAATGGTAATGAGGTGTTATTAAAATGAAAAGGAAGATTTATTTATGTTTTTGCCTTGCGTGTTATACAGAAATGATTAGAGAGTTCGCCTGAGGATTCTAACACATACAAAGGAGTTTGTATAGCTTTGTAGTTGTAGAGAAAGATCACATAAACAAAATAATCATGTGTATGAGATTTATTGCATCGTATGAAGAGAGATTTCCATTATGTAATGGCCCCAGCTGCTGCTGTTAACATTAGCCTTCTGGTGCTTCTGGGACTGTCGGGTTTCAATGGGCAGATGTCTTTGACAAGTGCCTGGCCAAAATGGGTAAAAAGAACAAGCAAATGGCTGTGATAGTTTGGATGAGCCTTCTGTAGAGTTGAATTGAAGGTGTTTTATATACCATAAATACTCATATATCATGTGACTTATAAATACCTAATTTTGAAGCTAATTTGACTACAGTAAATGGATATATAGTTTGGGAAATGGTATGATTTAGTTTGTTTTATGGTATATCAACCTCAATGGCTTATTTAATGCCAACAAAATTTTTATTGCTGGTAATATTTTTTTTCTTTCAAAAATATATTTCTGGTAATATTTTTCTTCAAAAATGTATAGCTGGTAATTTTTTTTTTTTCAAAAATGTATCACGGGTAATAATTTTTTTACAAAGTATTTCTGGTATTAAAACCTATTTTTACACTTTCATAGTGTTTTAACTCTAATTTTGGGGTTAACTATTTGCCCATAGCTGGGACCCTAACAGGTGCTACAACCCCGGGTCAGGGTGGAACTGGGAACACCAGCAATTAAGAGGTGGTTCCATGCTCCTCAAAACCTCCTGATCAGTGGCCTTGCTGTTGGACAGTTTATCATCTTACCCAGGACACTGATGTAGTTTATTGTCATACCCAAGAGGCTTTGGTCAATGGATAGCAGTACATATGTTAATTTTATGTCTCAGATATGATACGATCCCCTTAAAATTAGCTTCAAAATTAGGTCTTCAAAAGTTGCATGATACAAGTATATATGGTAGTTTGAATGTGGCTCAAAAACAAATCTTGCATGGATATTTTTATGACTTTTTTCTTTTTTGGTCTTCGAAATGTATGAGAAGAGCTGGCCAAAAATTAAGCCAGTTTATGTTATCTGAACGGTAACCTACATTTTCATTGAAGAGTGAGAGTTCTGACAGGCTAAACGGTGTTGTGATACTTGATTAAAATAACTGATGATATAATGATTTGATTTCACAGCTTATCAACCCTTTGCTGTGGGGTCTTAAAAGTTGAAATATTTCTTCTTTTTGCCAGTGAATATTACTTTGACAATTTTTTTTTTTTTTTAGAATAGCAATTATATTTCCAGATACAAGTCTTATTATTTAATCCATACCTGGGAGGATGAGATGGATTCATGCTTTTCCCAAGAGTAATACAAGGAAAGTAAATGTAACAAACACAACTGGAATTTGTACTTGGCTACCATTGCACCACCGACACTTCCAAAAAATAGCAGATAAACAGGTTTCTATAATCTAATTGTTTATTTTAAACACCAGCACCTTATTTTATATGTTTAACATCTTTATTCGTTATAGAAAAGAAAAAAAAAAAAAATGAAGGTTTATTGATTTTCTAGGCTAAAAACTCTTTCGAGATAACTTTCAGGTTTTTTTATTAAACTGTTTTTTTTTTTCCCTTCTTCTCTCAAGGTACCATATGAATTGCTGAATAAAAAATTTCGGTCAGCCCAAAAAAATATTGATCGTGAGATTTCTCATCTTCAAATTGCTGGAAATGATTTGGAGAAATGTCTGCAGAAAAAACCTGTGACTGTTGGTGAAGTTAGCAAAGCTCTTGACTGCGTTGTGGAGAAACTCACCTTTCTGAAACGTAAAGTAAGTAGAACAAAAATTTACCTTTTTATCAAAACACTAACACCAAGAAAAAAAAAATGTCACCTTAACCCACATCCTCTTGGCATCAGTTTAAACTGAAACTTTTTTCTTCTATATATCAAAACTATAATTATCATATAATAATTGTGCTTGTCCTTCCCTTTATCAGTTTACATGATCGTTACATCCTGCCAATACCTCATAAATAATGGATTATTCCATTTTGATAAAGTGAAAATACATATCACAGATGCTATTTAGTTTCAGTAAAAAAAAAAAATGAAAGAAAGAAAGTGTTTAACGTCTGTTTCATTGAAATAGAAAAAGATGTCAATTTCAATTTTTTTTTCATTTGTACCCCCTTACTTCTTAAAATAACAACCAGCATTCATATTTATGATTGTTATTGCAACATTTTGTTAAAGTTGTTAAGCTCAAATATTTAACGATGTGATAGGGGAATTTCTATGGATATTTTATTGTTGTAGAACTTACCATGAGCTTATTCAATCATTAACTGGAGAATTAAGATTCATCAGAAATTTAGAATAGGAAAACTAAAATTTTCAGGGAAATATGTTGGGAAATTTCCTAAAAAATCAAGAAAATATAAACTTTAATCAAAATGGTTACAATAAATGAAAAAAAAACAAACCTGTCAGTTTGAACTAGAATTTCTCAACCAGTGCGCCTGGCTTTTTGCTAATGCACCCTGAAAGATAGCCAGGTGCATCCCAAGTTAACAGAAAAGTAATTTATGAATTATTTTTATATTTAAAAAATCTTCCATGTCTAAGTCAAGTCTTTTGTCATTTGATATTTTAAACTGGATACTAAAGTTCTTAATTTTTAAGGAGTGGATAATCCTTTCCTTTTGCCTTCCTCAAGGGATTTAAATCTTTCATTATTGGCCTCTCTAAAAAAAACTAACAGATTCTTCATAAATCACTTTTAATGAAAACTACTTAAATATACAATGTAATGTCATAAAAATAAATGCTTATTTCAGGAGACTTCTTTATTATTTTCCTATTTTTAAATTTTATGACTAATTTCTCCTTATTAAAATTTAAAGTGCTTCTCCCAGAGTATTAGTTATTCTACAAGTTATTTTAATAGGAGTATCTAGGTTCACACTCCTCCCTGGTCTTTTGAACAGGAGTAAAGGTTTATCCTTTGTTTCCTGTTTAGGATTGGGTTTTCTGTTCCATCTAAAGTCTTCTCATTCTCTTTTACACCAAATAGCCCATTGTTTAGTTTTAAGTTTAGTGGCATTATCACCTTGCTTGGAGTGAATTAATTTAAGAAAGAAAAAGTGACACCTGAAGTAAAGAAAAAGGTTGAGAAACACTGGTTTAAACTCAAACCTTCTTTTTCCCCTATAATTAAAAAATATAATTTTTCAAAGTGAAAATTTCACTGAAATGTTTTGGAAACTTTCCAAGTTGTCATATGAAATCAAGAAAATAGGAACTTTAAACAAAATGGCCACAGTAAATGGGGGAAAAATGAAAGTGTCAGTCTAAACTGATACCAGGAGGATATAAATAACTTGTATTTGCAAGTCCTTTTTTCATTTTTTTGTCTCACAGCTGTAGGATGGACAAGGTTGATTCAGCAGTTCCACTGCATTGGCTTTCAGCAGGAAAATAGATTTTCTTTCCTTTTTTTTTTTTTTTTTTTTTTTTTTTTTTTTGAACTTCAGTGGTGTGACTGGCATGACCTCTTGTTATCAAAAGAGAAACTTAATTGGATTAAATCCTTTTTATAATTCACAGATCTTTCCAACAGATTTCTGGGGGTCATGTCCTTTGCCCATTTTTGTCCTTTTGGATTTGATTATATTTGCCAGGGAGGGGAAAATAATAGGGATAGCTTAAACACAAGATCCATGCTTGTTTATAAGAGCCAAAGAATTTGAAATGTATAATAATAATATAGAATAACAATATATAAATTTTTATATATCAAGAACAGTTTTGGAGGAAAGATCTATGACAAAATGGAAAAAGATTTTGTGTGTTGCATTTTGTTCCTTAGGACTTCATTGTATGAATTTTCTTTATGTTGATGTGATTACACTTGTGCATGAATAAGTGACACTGGGAATTTTAAATTTTGAAATTTTTTTTTTTTTAATGTGTTTTAGGTTTTAGTTTTTTTATTAATATTTTGGGTATATAATCTAGCCAATTTTATTTAGATTCTTTTTTTTTCCCATCATCTTTGTTATTAAATATCCCACATTGTAATGGAGGCATGGTGGAGTAATGGATAGCAGCTCAGATTGAGGAATCAGAGAGCCAAGTTCAAATTCCAGTTGAGTTCATTGCATTCACTTACATGCTAATATCCTTGGGAAAAGGTATGAATCCTCTTTTTCTCCCTCCAGCTATAGCTAAATAGCAGGACAGACTGGGTTCTATAGCCTTGGATGACAACTGGTCTACCGCAGAAAGAAATGGCAACCTACTATGGAAAAAATCTGCCTCATCAGTCATGTATCAAAAGATACACGATCACCTAGCCGTGTATCATGCATGGTGAATAACTGACTGACATTGTAATATATTAAATTCATTGATAGACTTGGTAGACTCATCAGAATATTACAATATTGACTAATAATAAGTACTAAATGGATTTCTCAATTCCTGTTTGGTCCACTCTATCAGGTTATGAAGATTTCTAAAACAAGAATTTACCTTTTACAACTCTTATTATTGTCATTTTGAATGGCAATTCTCAAAATTTATGTAAAAATCTTTGACATTTAGCATTCTAATGCTTGAACTATATAAGATGTACATATTGAATAGATTATATACTCATTTAAGTCTCATAAGCACTACTGAGTAGTATGGGGTCATTGCCTCAATACACTAAACATTGCTGCTGTGGTAGGGTCTGTAATATTATTGGTCCTATACTGGCATCTCAGTAATTTTCCGACATAGCTTCCCTGTATCCTTTCTATAACTATTTTCATGGCAATTGTTCTAATTAGCTTTCCGTTTTGGTACCTTGACTTCATAAATTTAAGCATACTACTAGATTGGAAATTAGGTCTCATCATGTTACTGTTGAAATAACTTGATGTAATTATAACTTCTCGCCTGTGGAACTCTCTTCCAGTTTCAACTACGATCTTAAAAAATTTAAATGCAACATCTGCCTTCTTGAATCTTGTACTTTTATTGTCTTTTTTCCTCACTGATGGCTTTCTCATTTTCTTTAACCCCTTCTTAATGTGCTCCATATCAGGGATAGAGCATATATAAATATAAAAGAGGATATAAAGATGAACACTCAGTGATGACAGTCTGCTTCATGCTTAAACATAATCGTCAGGCCATGTGCGTTTTGTTTTGGCTTAACTATTTATATCTGCTGGTCAGTGATTCATTATGGGTAGGTCTATCATATTATGGTTATTGGGTGGGAAGTAACATTTGTTTCAAATTAGGCCATCCAGAGAGTAAGCAAATTGTAAAGATATAGGAAAATGTACAGTTGAGCAAAAACAATTCACCAACTGATGTCAGTTAAGTAGGAATAGGGATAATTCTTCTTCTTTTATATGCTGTATCCCTTCAAGACTTTGACGATGACTCTCCACAATTTTCTGTCCTCTTAATTAATTTTGTCATTTTTATCTTTCCTAAACCTTGTTTTGCCATCCATTTACTCAAACTCGCAATGCATTATTTTCCTCTGTCACTTGCCTTCAGTCTGTCCTGTGAGTATTAGATTTTCCAAGCCCTTTTTCCTCATTATGAGCCTTAGAAATTTCAACTTCTTCTTCCATAGGGATAATAGGTAAGCAAAACATAAGAAACAGAAAAATAAAGTAAAAATATTTAATTTCTGTCTGAATTTCTGGGATGAGGACTTATCATTACTTATTCTATTTACATGGGGACTATTGTCCTTGTCTTTGCTCTTGTTATCACTTTTCAGTCGTTGTGATTACAACAAAAATGAGGACAATAGTCTGTATGTCAATAAAGAAAAAATTAAACTAGGATTTGTCTAGAACATAATTTTCTCTATTGATTATAAACTGATCTTTTTTTTTTTCTTTTTTCTCCAGAATATTTTTGATAAAGGATTAATTTCTTCCCAATTTGTTTTTTTAATCCCATTTTATTATCATTATTATTTTTTATTACTCACTAATGGCTAAATCTCCTTAAAAAATAACTTAAAAGGAAAAACTCAATGAAGAGTCCTTAAAGACCTACTCCTGGTTAAACTTGAGGTATCTTCCAACCTGGCAGTACCATTTTCTCCTCAATCAGTCAGCTGGCTTTTTCAATAATCATCTTTTCAGTCTCTTTCTTATTCAGGATTTTCATTCAAAAACACACGTTTGCACCTGTCACCTCCAAGAAATTCACTGTCATACTGTTTTTTTTTCTTTCTTTCTTCTTAATTTCAAGTACAATAAACTGTATTTATTAACCATAGTGATTAGTTAGTTATCATTGACTTTACAAGCATAACTTGAAAGGGATTATTTTTTGTTTTATATGAATGGGGAAAATCTACTGGAATTGTTCAGTTTTGGGATAGACTTTATCCTGTAGTTGATTTATAAGAGAGGAAATTTCATATATATATATATATATATATATATATATATATTTAAAGATATTTTTGTAGGTACAAAATTTAATGATCGAAATAAAAGTATAAAATTTAATATTACAAGACATATTAAAAAGTATTAAATAATAAAAAAAAAAAACTCAACAACAAGGGAAGCAACCGGTTTAATCGCTCGTCAAACTTCCACAGGAGATTGAAAATTAAAACAGAGAAATGTACAGTAAGAATAGGTGGGAAAAAAAAAAAAAATTAAACACACACACATATATATATATATATATATATATATATATATATATATATTCGTATATATGCAAGAAGGAACTAGGGGCAGATGTTTAATTTTTTTTTTTTTTTTTCCACCCATTCTTACTGTACATTTCTCTGTTTTAATTTTCAATCTCCCATGGAAGCCTGACGAGCGGGAGCGAAACCGGTTGCTTTCCCTTGTTGTTGATTTTTTTTTTTTTATTATTTAATACTTTTTAATATGTCTTGTAATATTAAATTTTATACTTTTATTTCAATATATATATATATATATATATATATATATATATATATATACATGAATACACATATATAGATAGATGTATATATAGTGATATATAAGTGTGTGCACACACACACATATATATATATATATATATATATATATATATATATATATATATATATATATATAAAGTTGGCATTAAAGCCAACACCCAAAATGACAGTCTGTTCCATGCTAAATGCAATCGTCAGGCCTGACAATTGCATCTAACATGAAACAGACTTTTATATTTACAAACTTTTATATTTACATAAGCTTAATTTCTGATATTGAGCACTTTAATCCATAAATATAGCATATCTTAAAACTATATAGTTTATCAATTTTATATATATATATATATATATATATATATATAAATATATATATATAAATTCCCTTGGAGGTGGGGGAAATCCCAGTTTATTTTTTTATTTATTGTCTTGTTGAGAAAGGATACAGACATTTTGAAACATTTAGGATTTTTAATATCTTTTTTATATATATATATATATATATATATATATATATATATATATATATATATAAATATATATATATATATATATATGAAAAATGGATTTTTTATTTATTAATTCGACAGATTTTTATTACTTAATGTTATTTTTAGTGGATACTCATATTTGAGTAGACGTTCCATTTATTTATTGAACAGTAAATATTTTTGTCTACCAGCCTGAATATTCTAGAAATCTTATTAGAAAAATATGTGCTCTCCAGCAGGTGGAACTAAGGAATGACAAAAAGAGCATATATTCTTCTAATGAGATTTCTACAAAATACTACTAATAATAATGTTTAAAATATATATATATATATATATATATATATATATATATATATGCATATATGTGCAGCCACATATACATCTATATGTATACAGATATGCACATATATGTGCATATGATGGGGAGGCTATATATATATATATATACATGCCAATTTAGCAGGAGTTTGAACATCAGGTTTTCTGGCCTCTGTTATAAGATCTATCTTGAAGCTATCACTTAGGAACACTGCCATTGACAATGTTCATTAAAGCTGCCACCAGTTATTTATATTAGTAATGAATTTGTTATCATGGGTCAGTGTTTTTCTTTTAAGACATTGAATGGCAGGAACTTTTGAGACTGGGTGGGTGGGGATAAACACTTTGACAATAATTGTGCTATTTCATAGCAGTTGAGAAAATACCCCTTCCCTGGAAGCAATTAAAGAATCTTTTTTTTTTTCCTCTCCTCCTTCTCCACCCTCATATGGAGAAGAAAGGAATAAGCATAGAAACCTAAGGACTGTAAGTGTCACTTAATATGCCATTCAGAAATTATAAAATTGCTGAGAAATTCCAAGTATGGTGATCTTATTAACAGATGATTTTATATATATATATATATATATATATATATATCATATCCTCAATATCAGAATTTCTGCCTCATAAATTGCTCTAGATTTAGTTGTATTTTTTCTGTATTATTTTTTAATCATTTTACCCTAAGCAAAGCAATAATGCCACTAAGATGCAAGGAGTAACTTGGTGTGAAAGAGAATGAGAAGACTTTAGAAGGAACTAGAAACCCAATCCTAAACAGGAAACAAGGGATAAACCTCTACTCCTGTTCAGCAGACTGGGAAGTGAACTGGGCAATAGGCAAACATATATGTTCCACTTGAGCTTCTTCCCATGAACCGTTGCTTTGTGGAACCGACTCCCAAGAGGATGCTTCCTTGATCACTACTATCTTAACCTGTGCAAGTCTGTGCAGTTAATCACTATCTTCCATACATATTCCCATAAACCATGCCTCTTACTATGTAACCCTTTACCTTGAGTGGGTATTGGACCTTGTATAGGGTAAATATCATTGTTAAAAACAAAACAAAAAACTTCACCCCAAGCAAGATGATGAAGCCACTAAGACAGAAGGGGCTTACTGAGAATGAAAGGAACTGTGTGAATGGTTTTAGGGAGAAAAAACAAAAGTACAAGTTTCAAGGAGACGAAAGATGATTGATTTGTGCCTCTTACTCTGTAATGCTCTACCTCAAATGGCTTTTGGCCCTTCTACAGAGTGAACATCATTGTAAAAAAAAAAAAAAAAAAAAACAAAGCAAAAAAATATCCCTTCCCTCCCAATTGTTATCTATTCTTACATGTGACATCTTTCTACTTATTCATAGTACAATTACACACTCTGTTGTTCCTTTGTTTTAATTCAGTTACATTCTCTTAATTGACTATTACACTGTATTTATTCTCACACAGAAAACTTGATAGCTTGTTTCAAACCCTGGCAACTTTCTTACCTGGGTGTCACTTGAGATTTGTCTCTCCAGCTATATTATTACAGCAGTCTTCAAGTTTCTGACACAGAAACTATTAACATACTAAGATACCCAATGAAAATGAATCTCCTTCCTTGTTGCCACTCATATACTTGAATGAGTTTCTAACTTGGCTTTGGTTGCCATTGTCATATTCTGACAAAGGTTGTCTCTTTGCACTAAGTTAGGTAATTTAAGTTACCCATAGGTGTTGACTATTCACATCCTTAAACCAGGAAGCTGTAATAATTTATTTCCTTTTACTTCATTGCTAATCTCTGATGAGATCTAAGCGGGAATTTAATCTCAAATGGATTTAATCTGAACTTGCTTACAGTCAAATCACCATGAAAGCACAGGTTCTATTTCAGTCACTGAAGTTAAGCAGTATAGAGCCCAGTCAGTACTTAGATGGGGAACATTTGGTACAGTAAGCAACCTCCTGCAATCCTAAATATATTTCTGCTTTAATTAACCCGCAAAGGGTTGATAAGCTGTAAAAAAAAAACAAAAAAAAAAACAAATCACTCAATCAATAATCTGAACTTGGTTTCTCCTACTCATCTATTAGCTTATAATACATAAAAAGGTTGATAGTCAGGATTAAACTGGATCAGGGATCAGTAGTATTAAAAAGTGCTCAATACACGTATGAAAAAAATAAAAATAACATGTAGAGCTTTTAACTTTAGAAATTAGATTTCACTACCTTGGTTTCAACTTTACAGTATCCTCAGGTTATTTTTATCAATTGACGCCCCCCCACAATGCTTTATTTAAAAAAAAAAATAATGGACTCTATATTATTTAAAAAACATAAATAAACAAAGACACACCAAGAGAGAGGAGGGGAATGGGGAAAAAGGAAAGAGAAGAAGAAGGGGGGGGGGAGAAGCTTCTCCTCCCCAATAGTGAAAGGTTATGCTAGACATGAGATGTTCACATAGTGTAGAGGTTATCAGCACAGAAATTTGGATTGGCATGCTAAGTTCAAATTCCAGCTAAGGTCATTGTGTTTACTTTTACACAAATACTCTTGAAAAGGTATGAATATGTTACATCTCATCACAGGTTAAGTTTAATAGTAGGGTAGACTGGGTTCTCTAGCTTCTGTTGGCAACCATTTGAGTGTAAGTCTAACAACTCCACACCCACAAAAACTTACTTGCTACAGAAACCAATATAGCAATGCCTAGGTTGGTGAGGCTGTATCCCTAACATGATGAGACTGTGGCCCTATATTCCACATGTGAGCTTACAGATCTACAATGATGTTAACTCTGAACTGCATTGCCTCTGGAGAACCACTTATGCCTAGGTTGGTGAGGCTGTATCCCTAACATGATGAGACTGTGGCCCTATATTCCACATGTGAGCTTACAGATCTACAATGATGTTAACTCTGAACTGCATTGCCTCTGGAGAACCACTTATGAGTTATGGTGAAGAAGATAGAGGTCCATTGACCATACATTAAGGCAAGACCCATGCAACTACAGCAATATAGCACTGACCTGAGCTCCTGAAGAAAAAATATTAAGGAAAAAAAACAAGAAGAGAGAGAGAGAGAGGGAGACGGAGGGAGGCAAGCAATCCTGGGGTGATAGTGGAAACGTACTAAGGATACTTTATATACCCTGAGGCACAAAGTAGGCAGATATTTTTTTTTATATATACACTAGGTTATCATTTTATATTTTTTACTTTTGATAATATTCGAACTTTATTTATTTTATGTCTTTTTTTTTTTTTGTCACATATGAGGTGTATCCAGAAATTCTACTGATATCCTCGCTGTTAATTTCAAATATAGGCACTAATCATTTAACATTTAGCACTCAGCATCATTTATAAATATTACTTCTCCTTTTACTCTATATGAAATCTCCCACATTGAAAGACCCTAGTACAAGCTAAGGGGTGAAGAAATGGGCACTAATCATTTAACATTTACCACTAAGCATCATTTATAAATATTACTTCTCCTTTTACTCTATATGGAATCTCCCTCAAAATATAGTGTTTTACATATTAGTTCTATATATTTGAAATTGCAGTAGCCTGGCTCTCAATTTCAGTCAAGATTGTCTTAGGTGTTGCCATAGAAGGATATGACTACACAACCAAGAAATTCAAATTCAACTTGTATTGGAAGGAGTAACATTTTACTTAGTAAAAATAGTCACCTGTAGAGTGCTAAAGGTTAAGCATTCCATACTACACACCCCAAATGAATCTCTCAATAGAAGACTATGATCCTGCTTTCCCTCTCACTGAGGCCAATGTACTGATGATGATGATGATGTGGGCCATGCTGATGACATAAGTAGTCATAGTTGGAATCAGAATGAACTTGCACAGAAAATAAACATTCTCTACCAAGTGTTCCAAGAAATAAGACTCAAAATAAACATTTCCAAAACAGAAATTATGATCTGGAATGGCTCAGTTATAACAAATTAAGTCTAGGAGAAAAAGAAATTGAACAGAATATAGATTGCGCTAGAGGTAGTTTCACTCAACACCACAAATTGCTACAAATCCAAAAGCATTAACCTAAAACTCAAACCATGTTCTTAAATAGCCACATCAAATCGAGACTTTAATATGGATGTCATGCATGGTACCAAACCTGTTTAGAAATATCTAAACTGTGAGCTGTATACAACTGCTTTCTAAGATCAATGATTAAAAATGATTTTTGAATGAGTGAAGCTTATTGGTCCTGGTAAAGATCATCCTTCTTCAAACTTTGTGGACTGGCACTATAGAATTACAAAGAACTGTACCAAATAACAGAAACCATATCACTTGAGGACTTGAAACAACTAAAATGAATATCACATGAAACTCAAAGAGAAAGTAATGACATAATCATGATGTTGACATTCCACACCAAATAAAAGGTTAGGAAGGAAACCCCCATCCATACTGGAAAGAGTGATCATAGCTACTGGACTTAAGGAACCTATTTTCCTAAAAAATTGTTTTATGAGAAAGATTTTATGAATTTCAACCGAAAGTAATACTAGCTGTTTGGTCAGTGAATGCTTACTGTTTCCTTATAAGGAAACAGCTAATATCACCATTTCCATTTATAAAAGCCAGGTACTTGACAAATTTTTTATGTTTGGTGTGTATTTTGGGAAAGGCAAATTACAAAATATATGCTAGGCCCACATGAAAACTGTTTTGTTTCCATGGAAATATGTTCAAATTACCATCTCTGTTTACATTCAAATATGAAAGGCATTTTGTGTTATAGTCCAGTGTTGTTGGAATTTAAAGACAAAAGACATATCAGAGACACTACCTGGTTTCAGTGAGAAAATGAAAGAAAGAAAGATAGCCATGTTTAACATCAGCCAATACCTCATAAATAATGGATTATTCTGTTTTGATCAAGTGAGAAGACAAAAGACATCAAAGATGCTTCAGTGAAATGGAGAAGTTTTTTCATTTTACCTCTTTACTACTTAAAATAAAGACCAGCATTCATATTTATGATTGTTAATGTTATTGCAATATTTTATTAATATTTTGTTAAGCTCAAATTTTTAATGATGCAATAGCAGAATTTCTATGAATATTTTATTGACATAGAACTTGGTTAACTAAAGAATTAAGATTCAGTAGAAATTTCAGATAGGAAAACCATGAAATTTTCACAGGTTAAAAAAATAGTAAAAATAACTTATAATATAAATTATAGAATAATAGTGTCTGTGTATTTATAACAGATTTGCATAATGTTTATAATTTAAAATATAATAATAATCCTGTTATAATTGTGTTTGTCCCTCTCTTTGTTAGTTTTCAGGAACGGTTATGTCTTATCAATGCCTCATAAATAATGGACTATTCCATTTTGATGTGTGGGAACAGGGGAAAAGACTAATTGGTTTGAGTTAGAAAATGAAAGAAAAAAGTGAAGTGTGAGACATGGATGGAGTGACAAACCTCATGGGTGATTTGATGCTTTGCTGAGAATCTCAGCACAAGGGTGTAAAGAATCTAGTTGCTCAGTCACTACAAATGTAACTGTCAGTGGCATTTCACTGCAGACTGAGTGACCTCACTGGAGAGTATATGTTCATGCATGCATAATAAGTTTTACTCTGATTGATTGTTGCCAAGTTACATCAAGACTACACAATCTCTAGCTATTCAAGTGTAATGTCAATCGACATCTCCAGTTGCCTTGATCTATCCACTACCCTCCTCCTCATCTTTTCTTCTATCACTCCTATCTGATCTTGCTCTAAATTTTCTGTAACCCCTTACGTCCTAGTGGCTTCCCGCCTTGCTTGGGGTGAAATGTTTAAAAAAAAAAAAAAAAAAAAAAAAACTGATCCCAAAGATACATAAAATGGTTGGACATATTCCAGACATACCTTGTATAACTCATCTTTATGTTTCTGACAGGTATTTTTTTTTTTTTTGAAACAACATCAGTTTATAAACATTGGCAAATCTCTTAACCAACTATGTTCACCTATTTTATAATATTAGATTTGTTTAAATATTATTCTTTTGTTATGTCCATGGCAAGTTGAACAGACATTTTCTGATTTAATTAAGAGTAATGTTTTTCTTATAATTGTTTTTTACAACTTGAAATAGACTATTATTGTGATCAGAAGTTTCTACAAACTATATATCATGAGTGTAACACATAAAGAATGCTTATAGAATGTCTAGTAGTAATTTTATTATCCCTGGTACTATTTCAAGGCACAGAAGAAAGGAGAAGAAAACATTGTTTGAATAATTGCTCTTTACATATGTCCTCATTTCCTCCTTTTGCTAGTGTGCTTCAAAATATATTCTCTTTGCATGACATTTAATCTCCAGGCTTAATTCTAGCCCAAAATGAAATGCTGCCCTAGTGAGATGGAGATCAAATAAATGCCTGTTTTTTTTTTTTTTTTTTTTTTTTTTTTTTTTGCTTATCAATCCTTCATCTTTCTTTTATTGGCTTTGCCTTCAAGCTCACCCTTTTCTTTTTCTTACATCTACATTTGCTTATCACTCCCTCTACTTAACATTTCTATGTAAACAGGCATTTTTACAATGAACCTGGCTTCATTTATCAGCTGTATTATGACCTGCCATTTCTTAACATATTGTAAACAGTTTAAAAGACTGGCTCAGATCCTCATCAAACATCAAATGTTGCAAGACAGCACAAAAAAAAAACTTTTATTCTTGATGGCAGTAACAGATGGATTTATTGAATATACTGCTTCAGATCTTTAACATACTGACATTCCACAGTACTTAAAATAAAAGGTTAGGAAGGAAACCCTCATTAATACTGGAAAAAGTGATAACAGCTACTGAAATTGAAAAATACCTATTTTCCTGAAAAATTGTTTAAAGAAAAAGATTTTGTAAATTTCAACTGAAAACAATTATGGCTGCTTGAATGAATACCGAATGTTTCCTTATAAGGAAACAACTAATATTTCTATAATTTTTCTTTTTCCTTTTTTTTTTTCCAATTGATATTGGTGTTTCTGATAAAGAAAACATACTTCTGTGGGGTTCTAAAGGGTGAGAAAAAAACAAGTCCATTCTTAAATCGCTTTCAATTATAAAACTATAAATTCCTTGGTGGTGTTTGATCCATTTCATTGTCATTCTGTTATGTCTTTTCTTTTTTCTTTTTTTTTTTTTTTTTAATTTTCCGTCACCTAAACATAGCTTCCCTGTGCCTTTTCTATAAATACTTTCATGGTAATTGTTCTGATGAAATTTCCTCTATGGTACAAAGACTTTATGAATTTATCTGCAGTACTAGATTGGCAGCAAGGTGTCATCAATTTATACTTGAAATGGCTAGATGTAACCCTAAGTTCTATGTTAAAATTTCCTTCTCTTGCACTTTTCGCTTGTGGAACTCTCTTCTGGTTTCTTGCTTTCCAGTCAAGTGTGATCTTCAAAAACTTAAATGCAATGTCAATTATTATCTTCTATCTTCATCTTTTATTGTTCTCACTCCTTAATAGCATTTTTTCTTTTTTCTCATATTCTCTCACACTAACTTCTTGTGTATTAGTGACTTTATTATATATATATATATATATATATATATATATATACACACACACTACCTGATCTAGAAGTTTTGTTTTTTCTACTTCCTAAGTATGGCTTAAGATAGCAAAAGTTCAAATGAGAGGAAATATAAGGGCAAAAGATTATATTCTACCAGTTTTTCAAGTGGAGTTAGTCTGCTTACCTATAATATCAAAATTTTGATTTTTTTTTTTTAATTTATGATTGGAGACTAACCTCTGCTTTAGCAAATATATATATTATAAGCAGTAAATTCGACCTTGTCTACCGAACGGTTCTTTATAGCCTAGAGGTAAGGCACGTCAGCGTATATGACGGTTCCGTATAGGATGCAGGTTCGAATCCTGTCAAAGAACGAATATTTTCTATGAAAATTTCTCGGACATTCAGGCCGGTAAATGTTATTTAATACTGTTTATCATAAACAGAGCATTTGCTTAAATACTTGTATCTATTAAATAACAACGTTAAACATAAAAATGTCTTTAATAAATAAATTGTCGGACCTTGTCCATTTCTTAATATATATATATATATATATATATATATATATATATAACTCTTATGACATTATTTATGGATTAGCACTTCTGCCTTTGACTAGAGTATATCTGTGCCCTGCCTTAAATAAAGGCATCACACATCAACATGCTATCTAGGATCAGCATAGAATCAAAATATTGCCTCCTGGCTCTTTACATAGGATCTGTGTAGTATCTGTGTGCTCTGCTTACAATGAAAGTGTTGCTGCATTCTGATCATTTACCTAGGAACAATGTAGTATCTATGCACTGAGGAAGATCAAAACATTATTCCTCAGCCCTTTGCTGAACACAAGTCAGTATCTGTTAACTCTGCTAAAGCTCAAAATATTAGTCCTTTGCCTTGGATCAGTGTAGTATCTGTGCATTCTGCAGAAGATCAAAATGTTGCTCTTTAACTCTTTGCCTAGGATCAGTATAATATCTGTGTATCTTGCTGAGAATCAAAATGCAGTTCCTCAGCTCTTTGCCTAGGATCAGTGTAATATCTGGGTACTCTACTGAGTATCAAAATGTTGCTTCTCAGTTTTTAGTCCCAGACCAATGTAGTATCTGTGCACTCTGTAGAAGATCAAAATGTTACTCCTCAGCCCTTAGCCTCAGACCAATGTAGTACCTGTGCAATTTGCTGAAGATGCAGATGTTACTCCTCGATTTATTGCCTAGGATCAGTGTAGCATCTGTGCACTATGATGTGCCAAGTAGTGGCAACAGTTTTCTGTAAATAAAAAAAACATTCCAAATCCTTTTCCCATTAAAATTAATTACAAGTTAGGTTATTTCTCAGGGAAAATGATTCATTTAGAAACTGAATAAAAACAAATTTCATTGGAATAAACATCTCTTTCATTGACTCAGCAGCTATTAACTATTCGTAAGTCATACAGTAGACATCACCTTTGTGGATTTTCAAGCAAAGTGGAAGAGAGGCTGGATGATTCATGGAGATTAAACTCAGCCTTTGGCCAATGACCAGAAAACCTGACAGCTGCTGCCATACAAGAATACACTTTGGTCAAATTGAAACAGAACAAGCAGAAGTGCCTATGGCTGACTGACCACAGCACAAGGGATCCCTAAAATTGATGGAGCTCTCCCAGTTGCAATATCAAATTTATGTTCATTTAACCCTTTCTCTTCTGTGCCTGCATTTCCAGTGTCCTCTGAAGCCTTCAGTCTTGTATTATGACTTTAGATTGGAATTAGTAAGCTTAGAGATCTTCACAATGTTGTAGTCGTCTTTTTGGATTTGTGTATCAAGGAGTTATTACTTATTTGCTGCGGAAGGGGACATTTAATGTGTTATCTTTTGTTAACTATTTGATCGTCCTTCTCTTTTAAATGAAAATTATGGTCAGACTCAATATAATAAAAAACTAAGACACTGAGTATATTGTTTTGGCAAAAGATCCTTTTTATTTAAGTTCCTTGAGGTTTCTCCTATATATTCTTTGTGGCAATTATTACAGGTGACAGTAAATTCCTACTTCAAGTTTTAGATTATTATTATTTTGCTTTGTATCAATTAAGTTTTTTCTTGTTTTGGAAGTAGTTATAACAAATTTTACGTTAAGCTTAGATTTCTGATATATAAAAATTTATATATCATATATATATATATATATATATATATATATTAAAATATAGTTTTATAGTATGCTATAGTTATGGGTTAAAGTACTCAATATTATGGCTGGAACGTATGTAAATATAATAGTGGACATTGAAGTCAACACCCAGAGACAACAGTCTATTTCATGCTAAACGCAATTGTAATGGCCTGAGGATTGCATCTAGCATGAAACGGACTGTTGCCTCTGGGTGTTGACTTTACTGTCCATTTATATATACAGAGTCCACCAAGAAACGTATACACACTTCAGTAAAGGAAACCTTGTTTTTCGTAGTTTTGTTAAATTCCATTTACTGAAGTATGATATTTTATATTTATCTTTATATATTTATATTTGTCTATTATACACATTTTAAAATGTTTGTGGAGTATTCATAATTAATTTTATTGAGGTTTGGTTTTAATTTTTTGTCAAACCTTAATAAAATTAATTTTGAATACTCCACAGACATTTTAAATAGTCTTTAAATGTTAGTGCTTGTCATTAATAGTTTTTCCTATATCTAGCAACTACTAAAGCCCAGAACTTTTCTACAGCATACCTAGTTACCTCCCCTTAAACAGTGTCTGCCAGCCAGCAATGACACAGCATTCATGACTCCACATATAAAAATGATAACCTTCGGATGACCACAACAATTTTTGTCCTTTACAACCATGAACACTAAATACTTACTCTATATTTAACAATGCTGACATTATGCTCTGTGTTGAAAATACTCAGAATAAATTACAATATGAGCCAACACAGTGTTTTCCTCTCATCTTTTAACAAGCACACAAAAAACTTATTCATGAATATGAAAGGATCTTATCGAAAATAAGTAGATGGAAGGTGTCTAAATTATTTAACAAAACCTGTCTGAATGAAAACATGCTGCCGAAATACACGCATACATACATACATACATACATATATATATTATATATATATAGCCTGTATCCTCTTTTTCCATGGAAACATTACTCCAGCAGAAGCATGTTGTTTCTAATTTCCCCATGGAAAACCATCTTGATAAAGCAAAGCTCAATTAGTTGCCTATTTAAAGAATGTACATCTCCAGTTGGGACTTCTACAAATGTATGCCTGCTAGCTACATTTTTGTACCTAAGACATAAAGACAGTAATTTTTAAATGGATTTTTTTTAATTCAACTTCATTTCTTATTGCTATAAACATTATTTTTAGTGGGTACACATGTCAATTCAAACATATGTACCCACTAAATATATCATTTATAGTAATAAAAAATAATGTCAAATTAAAAAATACATTTCATCTCTCTCTTCATATATATATATATATATATATATATATATTTCTTATTACTATAAATGTTATTTTTAGTAGACTCTCCTGTTTGAGTTGCTATCCCTGTTTTTTTTATTTATTAGAGAGTGAAATTTATAACAACTGGCCTAGATCGAGAAGTCCTACTAGCAATTCAAACACATGTACCCACTATAAATAATGTATATAGTAATAAGAATATATATATATATATATATATATATATATATATATACACACACACACACACATTCTCAAGATTACATTTTGAACAGTGTAAGGTGAAATAACCCATGGTGGAAATGAAAACACAAATACTGCTTAACTATTATATTGGGTATTTATTTAAGATTCAAATATATATGTATATGTATATATATATATATATATATATATATATATATATATATATACACACACACACACACATTCTCAAGATTACTTGATTTTGAACAGTGTAAGGTGAAATAACCCATGGTGGGAAATGAAAACACAAATACTGCTTAACTATTATATTGGGTATTTATTTATAGATTCAACTTCACTACTTCTGTTTTCTTTAAAGACAGACAAACAAACCAGATCTTCAGTTTTGGCCTGGGAGAACTCTGACTATAGATCTCTCTTGCTTTAACCATTTCTCTCCCATCACTTTGACAGCCAACCATTACATACTTTTTCCATGCCGACCTCTACTTCACACTTGGCTCTCTATCTCTCTTATCTACAATGACAGCCAGTGGCTCAAAAACTGACAGTTTTAATTGTGTCAATTGTGCTTATATAAGACAGTGAACAGAATTTCCTAACTTCGGGCAAAGTGGCACTTGATCCCAAAAGTTTTTACTTATTGCTCTATTTATTTAAGTTCTCTTAACCTGCATCAATCTTATTTCCGCATTTACTGTCCACACAGTTTTAAAAGCCAATTCAGATAAAATAATTTCAAGCCAATTTGACATTGTGTGTACTCTATTTATAGTCAGATCCCTTTACGTCATAAGTTATACTAAAAATAAAATATGGATATCAACTAAAAATAATGTTTAAAGTAATAAAAATATGTCAGATTAATAAATAAAAACATCTATTAATTCTTTTGAAATTGTTTTGTTTACATTTCGGATACAAAACTGAGCAGTTATAACTTTCAAAGAAATCTGAATAAAGTGTTTTAAAGGCAGATAGAACCTTGCTTCATTATGATGCTCTTTGTAGCTAAGTGGTCAAAAGCACATCGGATCAAATATTAGTTTCTCCTGCAAAGGGGGATGCAGGTTCAAATCCTGCCAAGGGGCACATTTTCTTTAATAAGATTGCTTGATTGTTCATGGTGTTAGATGAAATAAAACACTGTTTAAAATAAATGGAGCATATACTGAAATATGGGCATTGACGAAAAATAACATTTAACCCTTTAGTATTCAACACGCTCACACCCACCCCTAAAATATCAGCTCTCAAAGTCTCACTGTTTGCATGACTCCCTGTGTTATTTGGGATGATGATCTCATATACTATGGCAGATACATTTAGTTGGAGGCATGGTGGATTAACGGATTGCAACTCAGATTGAGGAATCAGAGAGCAGAGTTCAAATTCCAGTCAAGTTCACTACTTTCACTTATGTGCTAATACCTTTGGGAAAGGTATGAATCCATCTCTTCTCCCCCAGCTATGTGCAAATAGCAGAACAGACTGGGTTCTATAGCTTTGGGTAGAACCAGGTCTAGGACAAGAAAATCTCTGAATTCTAAACTGTATGTAGCCCTGGCAAAGCACATACTATGCAGCTAATTAAAGGACCATTTACACTGAGTCGATGATCCTGACGATGGTCAACTCCTTAACAGACTTGATTCTATAGCCTTGGATGACAAATGGTCTAAGAGATGGAAAACTCTGAATTCAAAACTGTATGTAGTCCTGGCAAAGCACATACTATGCAGCTAAGTAAAGGATCATCAGCATTGACTCAATGATCCAGACTACAGTCGATACAAGGTGGGTTACGGCAGGTTGAACATTGAGAGCCAATATTTATTTTAACCCTTTAGCATTCAACATGTTCAAATCTGCCCCATAAATATTGGCTCTCAAGTTTTCACTGTTTGTGTGACTTCCTGTATTATTTCCAATGATGTTGTTATATATTATGGCAAAGTACACATGAGGTGGATTACAGTGGGTTGAACATTGAGAGCTGATGTTTATGGAACAGGTTGAACGCTAAAGGGTTAAAGTAATAAAAATACTCAAATTTATAAAAATGTTCTTTTCTAAAGAAAACAAATTGAATTTTCCAATTTGTTTTTTTGTTAGAATGAAAGCCATTCATTCTATTTCTGCTGTTGTAGCACATGTCTTAATTTAAACTAGAGAATAATTGTATTGATGCAATCATCATTTGAGAGAGAGCCAATATATGTGACATTGAATTTGTCATTAATGTCTTAAGTTAATGAGCAAGCAAGAAACTTCTAAAATCCCCTGCTTCTTCCCAGTAATTAATGCCTTCCATTATTGAAGTTTACATACAAGACACGTTTTCTGATAAAAGCACCCAGAATGCTGATGATGCTTTGTATTTAATGAGCGCTTATTGATTCAAAATTTCAAACCACTGTTCACCGAGCAATTAGGACATTAGTGGCTTTTCTTAGTCTCCAATTCTTTTTCCGCCATCTTGTAGTGTGGATGTTGTATGTTGGTTAGAAAATTCTGTGTTCATTAAGGAGAAACATAAATGGTTAACCAACCATTTAATGTTGATTACAGCAAATCATTGTCAAATTTTCTTAATTGTTGCAGTGTTTCATTTAAGCATTTATACTGAATACACTTGTGAGTTCACATTCTGTTGAAATTAACATGACATTCCATCTCTTACCATCATAAATTGGTATTTCCAAAATTGTCTCTTATTCACTTGATTTTGATTCCTTTAACGCAGTGATTCTCAACAGCTGTCCCACAGCACACTAATAAAATATTGTCCCAGCTTGCATACATACATACATACATACATACATATATATATGTGTGTGTGTGTGTGAGTGTAGTAATGGTACAGCATTAGTATTTGAATAATTAAATAAGTATTAAACTTTTTATCCCACATTAGCTAAAAAGGCTTTATAAGTTTTATTGCAATTTTCTACTTCTTATTTATGTGAATTAGGTTTCTCAACTCTAAATATTATCAAAAATAAGAAGCTAGAAAGACTACACTCAAGTGAAGAGGAAATGAGGGTCTGCTTATCGCACATTCAGCCAAACATTGAAGAAATCATAAAAACACCAGGCACAGATTTCACACTGAATAAGCTACACAAATAGTTGAATAGAAACATTGAAATAAAGTAAGTTCAGATTTCTGTGTGTACTTTTTTTTTTAATCTATGGTTTTATTTCAGAACATTTAAATGTATACCCTTTAAAAATTTTGCTAAGTGTGCCGTGATATTTCCATTCGCTCCTGGGTGTGCTGTTGCTTAAAAAGGTTGAGAAACACTGCCTTAATCCATTGTATCTAGCAGGTTATCTGTCAAAATAATTTGATTTACTATTTGTAAATTGAAATGGTGGAAAACTGATGCGTTTAGGACTTGAATTCACATATTGTCATGAAAAAAAAATAATTGAGTACAAAATAGATTTTTCTCTGCCTGAATTCAGGCCAGAGATTGCCTTTGTAAAACTTTGATAGATAATAATGCTGAACTTTTTTTTATTAGTCCCTTTTCAAGTTCAGGTGTAAAGAAATCTTATATATTTTTCATTTAACTCTGTCTACATGTTTAGGTCTACAGACATATTGGCCATGTAAATATGTATGTTAATTTGTTTGTTTATATTGCTGAATCCTAAACCTCCTGATGAGTGGATTGAACAATTACAAAAAAGTTCATTTATGAAACTCCGGAGTTGAGGTGCTGAATATAGCATCAATCAACTAAGTGACAAATTTTATTTGTATTAACTGTATATACAATGTGATCAAAAGTAACTTCCTGTTTTATGTATAAGTAGCTAACCAGGAGTCCTGACTTAACACGCTGTGACTTTTTTCTTTGGGGTTGGTTAAACGAACAAGTCTACTATATCAAACCAAGACTTTGGAAGAACTTGAAGGGCGAATACAAGTCTTCCATATTACAAGAGTTCCTGGTAAAATCAGTTGACACGTTTCCTGGGTGGCTTGAGAAGCTAGTAACGAAATCTGGTGTCCATATAGAATTTTTGATTAAAATCTCATGCAAAACGCTTTTCTCTCATATCCATTTCTTATAAAAATTATAGTTAATAAATAAATTATAAGTATTTTAAAATCGGGTGTTACTTTACAATCGCCCTGTATTGGATTATTATAAAAAAAATTACAAGACATCATTGATGATCTGTCTAAATTTACAAAATTAAATAAAAACATCACAGAGACTCTAAAAAAATTCTGTTAACAAACTTATAACATCAAACAATGCTGATTTAGAATCCTTGAAAATCAACAAAATCATTGGAGATTATCAACAATGATACCTATCCAGAAATATTAAAATACATAACCCCGGATATCCATTACAACCCATCATTTCACAGAGCCCAACACCTATTTACCAGTTGTTAAAATTCCTCAATGATATCTATCTACCAATTATAGCATCAAATCAACTCATAAATTTCTCTAAATCCTTAAAACTACACAACCAAATGAAGGCATGTTAGCCTCACTTGACATAGAAAATTAATTTACAAACATCCCTGTTGATGAAACCATTGATATAATCTTTAACTCTGTATATAAAAATAATACAATTCCACCTCCATTCATCAAACCCAATATTCTCAAAAAATTATTGCATGCCTGCACAACTGAAGTCCCCTTCTACAACCATAATAGCAAAATTTACACTCAAGCTAATGAAGTAATAAGTATGAGAAATTCACTCAGTACATGCTTCTCTATTACATGTTCCAGATAGAAAATGAGGTATTTAAAAAAAAAAAAAAAAGTTACTAAACCCAAATTATATGCCTGCTATGTAGATGATATTTTTATATTAGCTAAAAATGAAAAGTAAAAATAAAATCATTCTTGATAATGGCTAAAAGTATAGCTGAAAGCACTCGCACATACAGGACATCTGGACAATTTCTACATAATTTATGTCCAGAAAAGAATGCAAGAAAAATAAAATAAAAAACTTCACCACAGTACTTTTAGTTGTTTTTAATGAAACTCTTATATATATAAGCTAGACAACATCCGCCACTTGGCAGTTTTATTTTGTTTATTTGTGTTGTCTGCTATGTTATAGATTAGCTATGTATCAATTTTTTCAACTGTTTCTTACAAATATTAAATTTAAATTTCAAATTCCGAGACAGTTGAGGTGAATAAAGCCGACGTATTGATGTTGGCAGAAATAGTCTATACTCATGAGGTAATTTTTATTTCCTTGTTACGTTATATATATATATACTGATAATAAATCAATAAGAAAAGCTTAAAGATCCATTTCAGTTATAATGTACTTCATTAATGTTTCTATATATAATTCATTATTTTCGTTAATATTTCTATATATTCATCTCTTCAGACTAAAAATTCTTAATCTTTAAAAACTTTTGCTCTAAGAGATGAATATATAGAAATATTCACAAAATAAATTATAACTGGAATGGATCTTTAATCTTCTCTTCTTGATTTATTATCATTATAATGCTCTGTAGTTTACATTGAGCTCTCTCTAGATTAATATCCTCCTTGGAATTATCCCTACAAGTCACAAATTGGTAATATTTATATATATCATTTTATATATATATATATATATATATATATATATATATATATTATTTTTAGCAGATTCTCATGTTTGAGTTGCTATCCCTGTTTTTTTTTTATTTATTAGAGAGTGAAATTAATAACAACTGGCCTAGATCGAGAAGTCCTACTTGCAATTCAAACATATGTACCCACTAAAAATAATGTATATAGTAATAAGAAATTATATATATATATATTCATTCTCAAGATTACTTGGTTTTGAACAGTGTAAGGTGAATTAACCCATGGTGGGAAATGAAAACATATACTGTTTTACTATTATATTGGATATTTATTTATAGATTCAACTTCACTACTTCTGTGTGTGTGTATATATATATATATATATATATATATATATATATATATATATATATATATATATGGGCATGTGGAGGTGTTTCTTTTAGGTGTTTCAGTTGAAATTGTTTTGTTTTTCAATGTAATAAACTCGGCCAAAATTCAAACACAGCTTACCAATTTCTCTCTCTAACCTGCTACCCATATATTCCAATAGTATACTCCAGTCCAAGATGAGAGGTTGAAAACACAATCATGAGACCATTATGGTAGAAATTGCAAAGATTGGTTTCTTGTCCAAACAAGCCGTTTGCAATACAAAATAGTGAGAAGCATATGCATTTCTGACTGATTATTTGGAATCAACAGAGAGAAAAAAAAAAAAAAAATTGATTCAGCACAAAGATCGTTATCATTCACAACATATATTGTCTGTGCCTTGAGAGGAAATTATCAGTTCGGCTTTTTCTTTTTCTAATGGATAATATTTAGTGTGAAACGGATAACATTATTTTTATCATGTCTGCTGGTCGGCAGGAATATTCTTCTATCAGAAAGAACATAAACACAATTAATCAGGTCAATTTTTTCAGATTTTTTTCCTTTACAAGCCAAAAGGACAGTGTTTCTAAATGGCACTTTAAATTTTATAAATAAAGACTTACAGACATATCACATTGAGACACCAAAGTTAATCAACATCAAGACTGGGCAGTACCTAGATGTTTGACCACTTGGGAATACCAGATACTATAAGCTTGGATGTGCAGGTGGTGAAATAGATAAAGACTCAAAGTTGGAAATCAGAAATCTGAGTTCCAATTCCATTCAGGTTCGTTATATTCACTTATGCACAAATATGGTTGGGAAATCCACCTCTTCTCCCTCCACCTATGGGTTAATCAGTATGAATTTTATCAGTAAATCATTATTATCCTTAAAAAAATTCTTATAAAATATTTTCTGACTGTAAATAACCTGTAAAAGGTTGATAAGCTCTAAGAAAACAAATCAATTAATCAATATAAAAAATAAAATATAGAATAAAAAATAGAAAATAAGAGAAAAAAAATAAATAAATAAAAGATTATATTTCATTTATTTTTATCCAATATTGTACTTACAACCAATCGTGATTTTAATGATTCAAGATGTGGGCAATCATGGCTTTCTACAACATCCTATTTTTTGTAACTCTTTATAAGGTTTGTCCTTTCCTTACCTCTCCTAGTCCCTGGTCGAGCATTTATTTACAGCTTGTTAGGTTACTTACTGCATTTCGCTGTTGTTCTTGTTTTCAATGTTCTGTGAGTGTCAGATTCTCCAAACCCTCTTTTCTCATTATCTCCTTGAAATTTCAACTATCTTTTTATGCCCATAGTATTTTCAGCATCCTTCTGTAGAGTGACATTTCTCTTGCCTCAAATCTCTTTTTCTGTGGCGAGATTGTCCAACATTCACTGCTGTAAATGAGGACTGATATTACATAACAGTTTAGTACTTTTTTCTATCAACATTTTTCTGTTTCTTAATACTTTGCTTAGTTTTTGGAAGACACCTTTTGCTATCCCAATGCCCCTTTAGATTTTGATGCCTCTCTTAAAACACTTCCTAGATATTTAAATTTTTTTACTTGATTGATTTTGACATCTCCAGTTCATTGTATGCATCTTGGGTTGTTTCATTTGTGGATAACCATACATTCTGTTATCTAATAATTGATAGTTAGTCCTTTCTTCTTGCTATCATTTACTACCTTCTGAAGAAGTTCCTGTATTTTCCTTTCTGTGTCTGCTATTTACACTGTGTCCCTGCATAATATATTGTTAACATTGTGTCCACCAATAATAAATCCTGGTGGGACTTCCAATTCTCTCAGGTTTGAATAAGTCTGGTTGTAAGTCAAATATATTTAATTCTTTAATAAAATATAAATAGAACCTTTCACTGTATTAACAACTTACTTTACACACATTTCAATATATTTGCATTTACATTAAACACAATTTTATCCATAACAGAAAAACCACAATCATATAAAATTTATCTAATGTACATAACCAATTTCAAATTAGATTACTTCATACAATAATGCCTTTAAAAAAAGAACAAATTTCAAATAAATTTACATCAAATATTGCTATCTTTTTAGATAAAATTAAGTAGAGTTTTTTAAGAAAAATATGATTTCTGTAAATAAATTCAGTTTTACTATCAAACTCCCTGACAAGCATATACCATATCTGCAAAACTCAAAAATGGGAAGATAAATTAAACAACTATTTTATTTCTTGTTAAATGTATATTATGAAGATTAGTAGGTTGGTTATTGTGTGTGATGCCAATTTCTTTAAAAAAGATCTTGAGCAATTCTGTTTAAATTCAGATAAAAATTTGCCTTTGGGGTTTTTCATAGCTAAAAGATACAAACATTTTTTTATTGATTTTTTTTTCAAATTGAGGTGTAAAGAAATGTTTGACATCTTTCATAAAACTTCATCTACATGGTTAGTTTTGTACATATATCTGTTTATATAAATACCTAAAATATGTAAGTATATATATTCCATATATTGTGTGTATGAGAGTGTTTAAAAATCTTTGCATGTGTGTAAATATGCATAATGTCATGTATTGTGTATGTGTAAATATGTATGCTTTCGTGTGTGTGAAAATATGTATACTTTCATATATTATATGTGTGTAAATATGTTTTTTTGTTTGAATATTTCTTTTTATGTGAATGTGAATATTTTTGTGTGTATTCTTGTGCTTTCATGTAGTGTGTGTGTGTACATGTAAATATATTGTTTTGTGTTTAGACATGTTCACATGTAGTTTGTGTGTATGTGTAAATATGTGTGCTTTCATGTAGTGTGTGTGTGTACATGTAAAATATGTATGTTTTTGTGTGTCTGTAAATATGTATGTTTTTGCATGTACATGTTTATAAATATGTATAATTTCATGTATGGTGTGTGTGAATATATGTGTGTTCATGTATTGTGTGTCTGTAAATATGTATGTTTTTGTGTGTCTGTAAATATGTATGTTTTTGTGTGTCTGTATTTTTTGTGTATGTATAAATAAATATGTTATTCTGAAATTTATATGTGTGTTTCATGTAAGTCTGTAAATTTTGTTTTTGTATAAATAAGTGTTATTCTGAAATTTGGCAATGTAAGCATACTTTTGTTTTCTCAAAATTTTATGGTATAAAACCAACTTCTTCCTTTATTTAATTGGCTAAAATACAGCCTTATCTTTTGCTCTTATTGCTATGTAATTTAAATTAAAAAGAAAATATCAACCAAGATTCAAAATAGAATTTATTTAATTCATTTAAAACTAGTAAACTTGAACAGCAATTTCATTGGCATATTACATTTTACTGTGACTAAAATCAGCATAATCTCCTTTGAGATTTGGTCATCTCATGAACATTCTGTCCTGTGTCACCTTTCAAAGTAAAAATAAGTAAATCATACAAAGGAATGACTTATATCATTTAAGAGAAAGAAAACTATCAACATTTATTCAAAGACCAGGCAAATTGTCTTGCAGTTTGTTGTAACCTAGTGAAAGTTAGTGAATAGAATAAGTTGGTAATGAACGATAATACGTAGGACACGAACAACACATATAAGATTCACCAGCGGCACGTAGAAGTAGGAGTCACTGCTAGAAGTGAGTCAAGTGAATTACACAATGAATCTTCAAGATATCTACCAACCACCCCACATGGTCAGCTGTGGCACAAGGTCAAATTTAATGTGGGGTATTCAAGTTCATAAGCTTGGCTGAAAATTCCCTATAGACCCTGTATAAAACGGGGTTGGGTAGCTGTTTCTCTGAGACAATACTCTGCCCTTTGACATAGCCTTGTCTGGGGATCCTTTCTGCCCAGAGGCAGAGAGTTTAACCAGCACAGCTGGAGACAAATCTCCAACTGCAAGATATCTACCAAACGCCCCATGTGGTCAGATGTGGCACAAGGCCAAATTTAATGTGGGGTATCCGAGCCTGTAGGCTCAGCCCAAAATTCCTTGTAGACCCCGTATAAAATGGGGTCAGGTAGCTGTTTTTTGAGATGAGACTGTCCTTCGACATAGACTCATCACGGGATCCTCTCTGCCCGGAGACAGAGAGTTTGACCAGCACATCTGAAGACGAATCTCCAACTGCAGACCAACATACAGTATTTACTACTGTATTTATGGGAATGGAGGCATACCCATTATCATCAATAGGCATCCTACAACACAGTTGGTTGATAGAGCTTTTTTTTGGTAAGAACCAAAATCCTCTATCTAAAATCATTCCACTTGACATTTAACAAACTAACATATTTAAAACAAAGTGAATTTTTTTTTGTATATTTATTTCTTTCAGTGGAGAATGTTGAAACAAAAACATAACAAAGTAATTTTTTTTAAACTCACAAATTTTAACAACTTTTGACATGAACATTATTTTTCATGTATTCATCTATCATGTGTGTGTGTGTGTGTGTGTGTAAATATCTCATGAATTTGTAGTTGGCTTGATATGAGAAATCAGTTGTATTCAAATTCTAGTCTAGTTCATTACATTCATTTACACACAAATATTTTTGGGAAAGGTATGAGTCAATCACTTTCTGCACCACCCAAGCTATAGGTTAAATACAAGGGTAGTCTAGGCTCTCTAGCCATGATTGGCAAACCATTATAGAAGCACAACTCTTAAATTCAAAACTATATGTTGATCTGGGATCAAATCATGGGTTGCCTTTTGGCAAAGCATAATAAGGTTACAGTGAAGATATTAGCAGCTGGATGTTTGGTGTGGCCAATGGTAAAATCTAACAGACTTGATTTGTGGCATTTTACTTCAATGGTGTCATGCAAAATGATCCTTCATACTGGACAATGGATGAGAACTAATTATTCCAAGTCAGATGGAAACTCTGGGAACATATAGAGTAGCACCTTGTGTCTCCTAATATATGCATAAGCAAAATTTCAGTGATGATATATGGGTCTTATGAGAGACAACATAGTTAGTTACTTAGTTATTATTTCTCATCAAAACAATTGGAAATTATTTATTCATAATAAACATATCACCAAATCTGAATGTATCAAATATTAAATTTCATATAATCTTCTGGTTATCTTTCTCTACTTCTACCAGAAGATTATCTTAAACTTAATAAGGTTAATCTCATTATTGTTTCTCTCTTGTAAGGAAGATCTTGATTTGATGTCTCCCATATTTATTGTCTGTTTATTTCATTGTAAACAGTAGTATTTCATTGTATCTATTTGGTTTTCTCTGCTAATGAAAATGTTTCAAGTTACGCATTCATCCTTGTCTATCCACACAATATCTCCAAAAGTTCTCAAATTTCAATGCCATTTTGTAAAAGAATGAGCCATGTACCAAAGAACAATTCTGGTTTAGCTCTAAAAGAATTTTTTCCACTTCTGAGATCTTTCTTAAGACAATACTTTAAAATATATAGAAAAGTCAAAACCTACAGTTATTCTCTCCATATCGTATCACTGAACTGGTTTTCATTCAGTTTTTAGTGACAGAGGTGTTGGCCTTGATATGCATTCTTTGTGTACTTTCATGTATTTATCTTCTGTTTATTTAGTCATAACAGATTGTATTTCAGGGTGTCTATTTTGGTTTTCTTTGCCAATTTAAATGACAGAAATTCTACATTTACCCGTGTCTATCTGCGCAATATCTCCAAAAGTTTTCAATGATATCTCACCAAAACATGAACAAAATAACAATTTAATTCTGCTTTGAATCAACGTTTTTTTCATTTGAGAGATTTTTCATATATTAAGACAATACTTTAAAATATATGGAAAATCAAAACTTATGTTAATGAACGGATTTTCAATCAGCTTTTAATTACAATGATGTTAGCAGAAATATACACTCTTTGAGTACTTTCTAATTGTATTTTGCATTTATCTTCTATTTGGTGACAAAAGGTTTTATTTCATACTGCCTTGTAACAAAGTTCACTATTCATGTCAGTCATTGATTTCTTTGTAATAGAATTACATTGGCTTCAAATCAAAGGTTTGCCGTCTCATATTTTTTTTTTTTTTTTTTTTTTTTTTACATCTGTTCATTTTGTGGAAGCCTTGATCCTTCAGAAGGTTTTTCAGGGAGCAGAAAAGGTATCATCTGATAAACAAGATAGAATTTCATAACCCAACTGTAAGTTTTCCAGGAGGATGATGTCATTGTCTAGCTTCTTCATCCTCCTCCTCCTCCAAAAGGCAGTTTTTGATAACTGCATCAGCCATACTTTTCAGCTACATGCAATTCACTTTGGAATTATAATAGTCGTTTTTGGATTAACCTGCTCTCGGTCAACAATGCCCAGCATATTTCAGCATTGACAATGACACCACCACTAAAGTATAACATTTTCTGATTTAGCATAAACTTATTCATCCATGCACCCGTCTGCTTTGAAGAAATGGAAGACATGTTCAAATAGCATGCTTTGGCCTGTCAGAAAATGCAGCACTTAATTTCTGTGTTTTAAACTTTGCAGCCAAGTGACTCAGAATGATCGACAGAGTGCAGTTAAATTGCTGCATCATTTCTCAGATAGTCAATTGTGAATTGGCTGGTACAATTCATCCTAATCCAGCTCTGATGGTCATTCATTACAAAGTTTGTTTAGTGTCTTGAATTTACCAAACTGGAATTGGCGAATCACTCATAAGCTCTCAGATAGCCAATAAATTCCTCAGGCTTTTTTATTTAATGCCCCAAATCAACAAAACCAAATGCCAAGTTGAAATCATACAGTAGACACATGCTCATCTGCTTTTTTTTTTTTTTTTTACTTTTGATATGTTTTGGAATTAATTAAACTGAGAATTGTGAATAGTAAGGACACTTAGAATCAGAAAGAGAATTGAAATTTCTAGGACATGTAATGAGGAAAGACGGTTAGGAAAATTTAACACTCACAGGACATGTTGAAGGCTAGAGTGACAGAGGAAACCAGTGACTAACCTATATAATGAACATGTGTAAATAATTGTCAGAACAGGGATTAACAAATATAGCAAAAAGATAAACATTACTAAGAGCTACAAGATTCAGGAAGTTTTGGAGAACTATGATTGCCCACATCCTGAAAGGACACAGCACATATAAGACAAAGTAGTACCCTATACCCTGAATTGATAAGATTTACAAACATTCTTTGTTTGGAATGTTGGTAACTTTCTCAGCTTTATTTTCTTACTAACCTGATAGTACAAAATGATACAACTTGTTTTTCCGTTCCTTTTCTGTATAAATATTATTCTTTCTGTGTATTGCTTGTGTGTAGGCTGCATTGTTAAAATAGTTCCATAATCCAACCTTCACTAGTGGTTAATGTTCAAGCCCAGGTATAAAGCTAGAACGTTTTTCATGCTGATCTTCAAGGCATGAGCAAACCTCTTCACCAGAAAGATTAGTCTCAAACAAACATCCTCCTATTTGTTTCCATCTGGTTTTGTGTCAAACAGCTTTATATAGACAAGTGCCATATATGACACACATTTTGACAATCATATCTCTTTTGATTCATGACTGACTAGGTAGAAAATTTTTCTGCAGTAGGTTGCCATGTCTTTCTACAGTAGACTGGTTGCCAACCAAGGCTATAGAACTCAATCAGTTCTGCTGTTCAACTTATCTCTAATACTAATTGTAATATTAGCAGTTTCCTTGTGTGGAAAGATTTGGTATTCATTGACCAAGCAGCCAGTGCTACTTAGGTTTTGCTTTTCTTTCACTCTCTGTTTATCGAACAGGGATCAAAGTGGAGTATCTGTTCTCCTTATCTTTAATCAGTCAGTTAAGTGCCACACGCAATACATGCTTGGGCGATCATATCTCTTTTGATTCATGATTGACTAGGGCAGGAGGTTTTCTGGGGTTTTTTTTTACCGTAGACTGGCTGCCACTCAATCAGTTCTGCTGTTCAACCCATCTCTAATACTAATTGTAATATTAGCAGTTTCCTTGTGTCGAAACATTTGGTATTCATTGACCAAGCAGCCAGTGTTACTTGAGTTTTACTTTTCTTTCACTCTCTGGTCACTGAACAGGGATCAAAGTGTATTATCTGTTTTCCTTATCTCCAATCAGTCAGTTAAATACCATACCCGATACATGCTTAGGCAATCATGTCTCTTTTGATTCATGACTGACTAGGTAGATCTTCTCACAGTAGACTGTTATTTTCGGTGGTATACTGGTTACCAACCAAGGCTATAGGGTCCAATCTGTCTTGCTATTCAACCCATAGCAGGGGAGAGAAGAGATTCATTCCTTTCTCAAGGATATTTGGACATAAGTGAATGTAACAAACCTGACTGGAAATTGATCTCAGCTCTCTGATTTCTCATACATCAAAAGAAATTTTTTTTTTAACTATTCGTATTTTGTTAACAATTTTTGGTCAATAAAACTGAGACATCACAAACAGTAGCAATGATACCAGCAACAGTTGCCTGCCTTCAGCAAGCAAACAAATGCAGTAGAACTCATTTTCTATGACCATCTTTTTCTTTTTTTGATTGCTTTAACATGATCACTATAAAAAAAAAAAAAACGTGACAAGGGCTTTTATTATATACACATTTTCTTTATTAAGTTTTCTTGAGTGCATAGGCCAGTAGATATAATATACACAGTTAAAAAAACAATAACATTAACGTTTTCTACAAAAATCAAATGCATAGTAACTATAAACAAGCCAAATCTTCACTTAGAAACATCATAAAGAAATACACAACTCCAGTCAATAAAAACAAGAAAATTAAATTATTTATTACAAAAAATTTAAAACCTCTAATCTCATTGTCACAAATAATAATTCTCCTGCAAGATCTACATTACAGAGAACCAATATAATTTCTGAATTTACATGTCCCTTAAGGAGTTTGTGTTTCTGACCAATCTAAATTTGTAAATAATTATATTGGTTATACTGCAACATGTTTAACAAGAAGACTCACGTTACATCTCTTTGACCATAGCTCAATTATGTCTCATTTAAATAAACATGGAAACCTACTAAACTCTATCTGCTGTAACATACTTATTGATAATACAAATATAATAATAGCATCATCCACATGTACAAAAAGGCTAAAAATAATGGAAGCTTTATTAATAAATAAATAAAAAGGTTATGCCAATACCCAATAATATCAATTATGAACACAGTCACAATGTACTGACCATGTTTGGAAAATAAAACATTCCTATAACTCTTGATACATGCATAAAACAATCCATATATTCAGTTAAAAATAAAATAAAATTCATCCTTGATAATGCCTAAAAAAAAGTATAGCCGAAAGTGTTTGGAAAACATTCAGACAATTTTTATATAATTTATGTCCTGAAAAGAAAAATATACAAACACATGAGAAATTATATAAAAAAGAACTCAACCACCCCACCTTGTCAGTTGTTTTCAACAAAACATATATATATATATATATATATATATATATATAATGCAGATATTACCCCCAACCAGAATGTTTCTTTAGTCAATGTCTATTCTGGAGTCATAGAAACTTTCGTGCGTCCATGACATGACTTTCTTCTTACCCATGGACCCAGCTGAGAGCAATCATTTTTTGACTAGGATTCTGGCATAGCTCCTACATGATTACAAGAATCAAGAATTATCAACAATATTTGTTCCTATGCACATGAAATCCTTTTATTCATTTCTGTAAATATGTGTTAAAAAAAATACTATCCCAAAGATTCATTTAGCAGTTTGGAGAAAAAATAAATAAATAAATAATTAAAAAACATTTTAAATATCACATCTAACTTTATAAAAGTTCCCCAGTTTAAGAAGTGGGGACAGATAACCCACAAGTTAAGTACCTTTATTTCCGTAATAATAAAGAACAGAAAATGTTTTTAAACAGTTTTTATAGGCACAGAACTTAAACATACATTAAAGAAACGGCGATATATTGAAATTAACTATCAAAGGAAACGAGTGGCGTAATTCCTTTTTTCAAACGGTCAGGTTTTCGATCTAATCTCCTAAAAGATCGTCGATAATTTTAAAATATTAAAAAGGATAAAACAGTTTTTAAAAGTTTAATTTAAAACTAAAAGTTATGGTCTGTGGAAATATTATCTGAAAGATTTAAATTTCTGAAACGATTTCTTTCTTTTTATTTTTTATAAGGAAACTAAACTAACCTATTTTTATACTTGCTAGAAAGTCTAGTATTTGCTTTCTACTGTTCAAGATTAAAAGTTTATTATATACCAAATGTGTCTTGCTGGTTCAGTGGCTGTGGATCAAAGTGTGTGACGCGGCCAGCGGTGTGTTTTTGTCTTCAGGCAGTTCACAGCCTGAATAAGGAGGGGAGACTGACTGGTGCTCGAGATTCCAACCCTGTAGCGTAGCGCCTCCCTCCCCAGTACAGCCAGTGGGAGGGTAGGTGGATACTGACGACAGGGTGACAGCGGTCACAGGGACGGGGCAGTTTATGTTCTTGGTCCATATGTACGCGTTTGGACGCCTCACATTTAAAAGTTTAATCCGATCTTGTGTTACATCCCACCACTGTGAAGAGGTGGGTGGATGGATGGTGGGTGGGAGTAGTAAATATCACATCCTGCCCCCATAGGCGGTGTAAGATACATACTGGATTATATAGTGTAGTATCTGTTGTCTTTCTGAAAAGGTTTAAACGGACAGAGAAATAAAAGCGACCAGAAATAATTTTTCTTAAAATTTTTTAGATCGTCAATATCAAGAAAAAGTTATTTTTTCAATTCAATTTTAAAAGTTAATAAAGGGGTCCAGTTTGCTATGTTAATTGAAATCATTGTAATTTGCACCCCGACTCCTACGGAAGAAACAAAGACTCTCTCATACGATGTGATTTCTTGAAAAGGAAAAAAAATGAAATTCGTAGAGTCCTTTTTTCATAGTATAAGAAGCACTTTTGACTTTACAAATTAATTAGATATTTGTTTTGGCTTCCGTATGGAAATCAATTTACATAGCGAATTTACTTTATAAAATTTATGATTTTTTTTTATAAATAGATATTATTCGTAATAATCTCGACATGAAAAATGTAAAAAAAATCCTCTAGTCGCATTGGAACTCCACCTTAGGAACAGAAATAGTCACTATTTTTACAGTTTTACTGTTTTACACTATTATTATTATTACTAATTCGGACTATATTGTCATCATCTTTATTGTTTTTATCGCAAGTTCTAAATAAAATACGAAGAACTAAGAACGAGAACAAGGCGTAAATTAAATAAAAGGTTCCGTTCAGAATTCCCTGTAGGTTACACAGATCGATGTTACACCCGAGGAAGGCCGGAGGACACAACAGCCGAAACGTGTGATAACAACAAAAATGAGGATAACAATCTGAATATAAATAATGTAAATAAATTTTATATAAGGACCCCACAAAAAAACGCGATAAAATGAATTTAAAAAATGAAAAATAGTTCTTGAAGCTTTTGCTATTTTAATTTTAATTTCAAGCTAAAATAGATAAATTTGAAATTATTTTTACTACACTTACAGTATTTATAATTCGGACAAAATAATAACACCTCATCCCAGAAATTCAGACTTGTCCAATACGTTTTCTTAATTTACTTTAAAAATGACGATAGGAATTCGTCGACATTTTTCTAACGTGTGTGTGTGTTTTTTTTTAGTTTTTTTTTTTTTAAGTGGGTGTGTGAAGATTAATACTCACAACACTGTAGCTATTTGTGTCTGAATTTACCGGATGAGGAGTTATCATTATTTTGTCCGAATATAAATACTGTAAATTTTATACATATTTGTCATTTGCAGTCTGGAACCGAGTAGAAGTGAGGAAATTTTACTTTTAGAGAAAAAAAATTCTTAAAATGAACTCATTTTGAAACTTTAAAAATCTCAAAGTACCGCTCCTTACAAAATTTCCAACGATGCTCACAAAATAAATTTTGATTCTTTCTTTCTTTCTTTTTTTATCCTTAGCTTTAATCTTCAAACAAACACAATTTCTATCTCAAACAAAAAAATTTAGTCTCTCTGAAATGTGGTTCTACAGAAGGATGATGAGAATACCATGAATACGACTCAGCTTTAGAGAGTATTGGAAACAAAAAGGACACTTATACTTAACACCCGGAAAAGGCAGTTGAACTTTCTAGGGCACATAACGAGGAAAGAAGGTTTATAAAATTTGACACTCACGGGGGATATTGAAAACAAAAGGAACAGGAAAACAATACATAATCTACCTGAGGAACTTTTGTAAATGGTTGGCAGAACAGAGATTAGGAGAGATAGTAAAGACAAATTTTGCTACAAAGTCCAGGAAATTGTGGAGAGCCATAATCGTCCAGTCTTGAAAAGTCACATTGAAGAAATTAGATTTAGTGTACAAATATAATAATAAATGGATTGTGTGAATTATTTAAAATAAAATGTATATTATTGTGTAATCTTTTAAAAGTAAAATATTTATAATTTAATTTCTGTTTGAATTTCTGGGGGGGGGGGTGAAGTTATAATTATTTACACGCCATCTATTGTCCTCATCTTCGTTGTTGTTATCACTATATTTCAGCCGTTATGACCCTCGGCCTTCCTCAGGTGCTTCTTGATCCGGTTTTAACCTTTGAACTGAACCCTTTAGTAGATTGTTCTCGTTCTACTGATCATGCCTAGTGATATCTCATCTAGTTCATCTTTAGTATTGCTCGCCTCGCTTTCACTGAGTACACACTGCCTGTCCCAGGGATTGAACTCATAATTACTATGTCAACAATCTCACAAACTGACGCTTTAATCCACTAGGCCATTGTCCCATTTGAACCCATCTTAAATTAAGAAAAAAAATTCTTTTTTTTTAAACTAACTTTTTCTAGTTATGGGTTAATTAAATAGAAGGGTAGACTGGAATATCTAGCTTTGGTGATAACCAGAAGGAAAACACTAAATTCCAAAATTCCAGAGAAGGAAACGGGAATCCACTCCGCTATCTTTCCCAACAACGCATGACAATAATATTAATAAAGAATAGAGATCTATGGAGAGCCGGGATCGCTTACGTCTTGAAAGGACACGGTATTAAAAAAAAGACACAACTTAACTATAACAAAAGATAAGCAGAAAAATGAATATTTCCCTTTTAAAATATTTTTTCCCGAAAGCAGTTAAAGATTTTTTTTAACTTTTGATCATAAACCTAACAACTTTGAAAAAAAAAACATAAATTAACTATATATATATATGTGTGTGTGTGTGTGTGTATATATATATATATATATATAAAGCTAGTTAATTTATGTTTTTATGTTGTATATATATTGCGTGAGATAAAAATAATGTATACTATAGTTATGGGTAAAAGTGTTCAGTATCATGGATAGAGCGTATGTAAATATAAAAGTGGACACTCTGGTCAACGTCGAGTGGCGACAGTCTATTTCATACTTGAATGTAATCTTCAGGCCATATATATAATAATCATTTTCATCATCTCAAGGTTGCGTTGTTCAAGAATGAAACGGACTGTCGCTACTCGACATTGACCTCAGTGTCCACTTATACAAGCCCTCTCTCTCTCTCTCTCTCTCTCTCTCTACACAATGTATTTTTCGGTGTATAAGGCTCACTTTTGACCTTAAAATTTAATGTCAAAATCTGCTTGCATACACCAAAGTTCCGTATATATTCTAGTATAGCGAGTTTTATTATCAGTTTTTTACACAACAAAATAACGTGTCGCATTATACACAGGTAATTTTTTTTAAGAGGATTAAAAAGTCATGCATTCAGTGACCGCTTGCAAATATACACTACAGGTAATTTTTTTCTGGAGGGGTTAAAAAATTCATGCGTCGTGCTATACATGAAATTGACTTAAATCACACGTACGGTATGTATAACACACACACAGTGTATGTTTGTATATATATATAAATCTTTAAAAGTTAAACGTTATTTTTAGTGGATACTCGTATTTGAGCAGGCGATCCGCTTATTTATTAAACTTAAACATTTTTATTTTCATCTACCGTGTGTATGTGCTTGCGCGTGTGTGTGATATGCATAAGCCATGTATTATGTTTATAAATAGGAATGCTTAGTTTATATCTCACTTGAATGTGTTATTTATATAACAATAGAGAGTGGATTTCAACTGTGAAATGCACATCACCAATCAGAATGCAGTTAATGTCGGTAATCGCCTAAACGTTATTTCAATTTTCATTGGATACCCGACAAAAAAAAAACTGTCTTCAAAATAGGGATGCGTCTTATACAACGAAAAATACGGTATTTAAGCAGATTTATTGTGAACAACAAATGTCGATGAGCAAAATGGAAGAAATGTTTTATATTTTACAAAATATTCACATTAATCAAATTTTTATAATTCTTAATAGTAATACACTTCTTAATTGCAACTTAATTGAACTACCGTATTTCCTGTCATATGATGCAAACTTATAATTTTATAATATTTAGAAAAAATAATAATAATAATAATAATGATGATGAATATCCATATACATTTTTATTTTTTACATTATTTTGAATTGTAATCATAATTTAAACATTTAATTGTTTCATTGTACGGTTTCTAGATTCACTTTATATTGGGAAAGTTATGCGAGCCCGTCTCTTCCTACCATCTATTGTAGGATTTGTATTTGGAACCGAAAAATTATTGTTATTCTCAAAAAAATTGTTAATATTCACTTACAAAAAAATATTCTTACGTTCCAAAATGTTTTGCGGTCTTTCCAACCAATCTTCAAAAATTTAAATGCAATTAAGTTTCTATTTTCTAGTTCTTCCACACCCACTTGTGTCTTAGTGGCTTTACTGCCTTGCTTGGGGTGAACTCGACTAAAAAAAAAAAACAAAGGGTTAATAATACAGTGTAACCCGGATATAAGAGAAACCCGGATATAAGAGAGATTTTCTCTGGTCCCAAATTAGAGCCTGTGTTAATGTATATAAAATAGACCAAACCCGGATATAAGAGACTTCTTCTCCGGTCCCGACAACTCTCTTATATCCGGGTTACACTGTACTGTAAAAAAATAAAACAAAAAAAATCAATTCTTGTAGGGTCATAAGGAGTTGCTTTTAAACAGCGAGGTTTAAGTGTTCCTTGCACTGTTTTTATATTTTTTACACTTATTTTGATTTGTAATCACAGTAATCACATATTCCATTCTGGATTAATAAAGGGACTAAGTGTGTCAAACGAGTGTGTTTAAGGTGTTTCTACCTCAAACCAACCATTTTCAACATAAGACACAATGATCTTTGGAGAAATATGTTTAAGTGTGCCTTAGATGGCGGGAAATAGAGTAATTTTTTTACCCGCTCTTTCAAGTATTGTCGTCCGTCGTCATCGCCGCAAAGCACCCGAGCAAAATTCAATCAATTGTCATTTCAGTCTTTCTTGACTGTAAGTGTCAATATTTATTAAATTCATTGTTGCTCTGATTCTTAAAAATTAAATTTTATTTTAACGGCATTTCTTTTAGCGATGCGTCGATCACTTTTTTATTTTATTATTAATAGTAATAATAAAGGCAGCAATAACAACTCTCACTTTTTTACCCGACAAAAAAAGAAAAGAATAAAAATAAATAAGGGTTTTTTAAATGTTTTTTCTTTCCTCATTTAAAAAAAATGCCCAGTCCAACCCAGCGACACTTTCTTGCTGTACCAAGCATAGATGCGCTGATAACAAAATAAACTGAAATTTAATTTGATTTCGACATTTTTTACTCCAACGATTTCATTTCAATTTTATTCTCAAGATTATTTTTTTTTAGTTTGAAGGATAAAGTAAATAAAATTTCCTCTACTCTAAACATTAAACAATAAACATATTTTACTTTTCCTGTAGTTTTTCATAGACAAAGTAACAATAGAATCGTATACGGACCGCCACTTTTTTTTTTTTTTTTTTTTTTTTTTTTAGAGGGGGAGGAGCTAAAAAAAAATCTGTCCGTAATGTTCAAGAATCGAAAAACATAAAACCAATAATGCCGGCATTTCCATTTCATTTTCAGTAGTACTGGAACCATTTTCTCACTAGACTCTTTCTCTCTATTCCCACCCACCCCCATCTTCTTCCACTACTACCGTAGCGAGCAACTGCTGCTATGGCAACGTACTTGACACCATCATCGTAGCAGTCGTAGTTGTCCTTGTGGACAAGGAATTGGACTCCTGTCAGATTTATAAAATATGGTAATTAGCGAAATTGAAATTCTAATCACAGCCCGGCATGCACTGGCTGACAGGTCTCCCTTGCAGCAGCAGTGACAGTGGCCCGCCACCCCGGCTGTTCCTCGTCCTCCTTTTCTTCCTTGGTGGGTAGGTGATATAGAGTGTGTGAAATGGCTTGGTTGAAGGCGTTTGTGACAAAGCCGATCAATAAGGAAACACCGTTGTCGACAGTTGAGATTGTTTACCATTCTAGCAGTTGTCCTCGTCAGAAGGATCCCAGCCATGGTTGCCATTGATTGCAGCCACAGAATAATAATAATAATAATAATAATAATGCTGTACGGGGGGTGGGGGGCTAGCAGCACCAACAATGTACAGTCGTGTGGGCAGGGACAATCTATGGTGCAAACACGACAAGTCAACCACCTGCCGACTGGCCAATCAAATGAAGTAACTTAATTTTTTTTTCTTTTCTTTAAATTCTTTAATTCTCTGTCCTTAAGTCTTGAACGCATTACTCACTGAGCCAAGCAGACTGCGTTAAAAAGAATAGCAAAACAATAGTAACTTTATTTTAAATATATAAAAATAAACTCAAATACTTCTCATTCATTACTCATAAAATATAATTTAAGAAAAAGAAATTCGTAAAAAAACAAAATGAAAAGAAATTTCGTGTTTCAAAATAAATCTCTACCGGAGACCGCTGTTTTATTCGGGATGAAGAGAAGGAAGGAAGGAAGGAAAAAGAGGAAAGAAAGCCTGTTTAAAATTTAAGACATTGAGATGAGGGTGTTAGCGGCGATATGTGATGGGAGGTGATTTGAAAATGGATTCAAAATAAAGAATTATGTATTCGGTGTGACTGGTTTGATTCTTTCCCGCCCATTTTCGAGTTTTTGTGATATTTGCATATCTTACATGGAAGTGAGAGTTTTATTTTTCGGGGGGATACTATTTGCTACATTCTGTTACTAAAGCGGTAAGTTGAAGGGAGGGATATTAACTAAAAGATCAAAACAGTTGAACAGTTAATAATTCCTAGAAAAAAAAAAAGATTATAAAAAAATGGTTCCTTAATTATTGTTTTTTAAAGTACACACTTCAACAAACCAATGGCTTTTAGTTTTATAAAATCAAAATTCGCCTTCACCCCCAGTTAATTAAAAACGGGTAATAATTCTATTACTGATTCGTGGCAAAATTAGTAAAAAAATATCATTTTAGTAAAAATCAGCATTATTTACTTTAAAATAATTATTTTGTAATATTTTGAAAACTCATATTTTGCTATAATTTATTTATTGATTTCATAAAATTCATTTTTTTAGCATTGAAAAATAGTAATTTCATTTTTTTAAAATTTTTTTTTAATAACAAGAGGAATTTTTGTAAAAGCAAAAACTAATTTAAAAAATCATTTATTTTTAATTAGCACTTTACCTTAGCATTCTATGTGAAGAAAATTGCTGTTTGGAAATAAAATATTTCAGTGTTTCAAAGTAGTTGCGGAGACTAGAAATAATTTTTTTGTTAAAAATTTTAAATTTTCATGAAGATAAGCACTTAAGATCAAAAATATATTTTTTTTAATTTTATGAAAGTTATACATTTTTATAAGTTATATAAATTTTACGTTAATGTTGGGAGGGGTTCCAGTTTCCTATGTAAATTGGAAACCAAGAAAAAATAAATACGCTTAGATTGCATGATTTCTTAAAATGTTTTTTTAAAAAAAGTAAAAATTTTGAAATATAGTTTGAAGTGCATAATTAATTGATAGTAATTTTTAAAAAAAATTAAAAAAATTTTTTTTTTTTTTTTACATTATCAGAAATATGATCTGGGGTAAGAAAGAATTCTTGATGATGAATTAAAAAAATTTTTAATTTTTTAATTAAAATTGTTTTAAAAACTTTTTTTACATATTAAGAAATCATGTTGTGTGAGTATATTTTGTTCTGACCTCTCTCTAGGAGAATCAATTTATAATGAATTTACGTAGCACACTGGACCGCTATTATCTTTTATAAAATTTAAATAAAAAAAAAAATTATTTAATTATATTCATAATCTAGAGGGCTTCCTTAATCTATTGTAGTATGGAAAAAAAAACTGGTTATTTATGTTCAGTGCCTATTGAATGTTGACCAGTTTTTCTAATCATTATTCATTAATTTTTTATAAAAGAAAATTATTTTCTGCAAACCCAAGTCAAAAATTTAATTATTCTAGTATAAAAATTGTAAATATTTATACACAGCATCAAGACTAAAGCAAGTTTGTAATAATTTTACCAGTCATCTTTTTATTTGTTGATTGTTTTTAAATTAAGTTTAAATATTTTTGGCTAATACTTAACTCAAAACCAAAAAATATCTGTTAGGCATTTAATAATCAGTGAACCTTTACAAGGGCAAGTTGATTTTTCACTTTTTAAAAAAAAAAAAAAAATCAACATTGCATTCAAAGTTAGTGTATGATGTAATAAGTACTGCCACCAAAAATTAGATTCATTGCTTTTACCAATTTCTGAGTATTTAGTTTTAAAGATCATCAGAAAAAATGTCCAGAAATACTTCTGCAGATTTTTGTTTACAAGCTGACTTCAAAATTTTACTTTTTCAAGAATAAATCCAAATAACGTCGATATCTTTGGTATTAGATACATTAAATGGAAAATATATTCAAATCCAGAATTTTAATTATGAATCACCACAAGCAAAATATGCAATTTTTTTTTTTTCACTGTATTCAATAAGTAAAATTTGTATAAGATTACGAAAAAGTCTACTCAATGAATAAGATTTGTTAGATCATAATAAAAAACAAAAAATAAATAAAAGTGTATATAATACCATAATACTGCTGGGCACAAATTATAAAACAAATGTTTTAAATTTGCATTGCTTATTGAAAATCCAGATTACAGATATCAAAAAAGATTTTTTTAATTAAATTTTATAAAAGTTAATAGGGGGTTCAGTTTGCAATATAAATTCATTGGAAATTGATCCCCCTACAGAAACCAAATGGTTCTTTTTTTTTATCTATTGCTAACCATTAAGCATTCCAGGTTCTTCTTCTATATGCCTTGTCTTTTCAGGATGTAGGCGATTATGGCTTTCCACAATTTCCTGTCCTTTGTAGCTCTTAATAAATTTGTCTTTTTGTTATATCT
>CAHIKZ030005198.1:377500-442500 GCA_903632075.3 Acanthosepion pharaonis | reverse complement strand
GAATCCTTAACAAAACCTTTTCTTTAAATTTGTATAAATGAAAAATTGTAGCCAAAATAAATCAGATACAAACATGCACACACGCACACACACGTATATATAATCACTTCTGCGCTGTATATTAGCTATTAAAGGAGTTAATACAGAATTTTTTGTTTTTAAACAGCTTATTCATTTCCATTATATTAAAAATGTCTACTTTTAGCCTAAAGTATTTAGAGTGAAATATAATATTTTTATTCAGTTCTGCCCTCAGTTTTTCAGCTGCATTCATAATTTTTTCAAGGTTGTAAAAAAAAATGAAATAAAATAAGACTGCATGAATAAATTATAAGAATGAGAGTTGAAGAAAACAAAATCAACAATGAAAGAAAAACACTTCATTTTTTCCTTCTCGTTTAAAATCACATGACCAAATACACTTCTCTCGTGTTTAAGAAGACTTTTACTGTCGTTGGAAAGGCCAGCATTGTCATTAATATTAATTTATATTTTTACATTTTCTTTTATAAATTTGAAATGACTATCAGTATTATGAAGTTTAACATGACCTTTATTCCTCTCGTGAGACAAGTCAAAAAAAATTTTTGTTTTGGAGTAAATTGCTAGACCTTAGAAAATAAGTTATAACCTTTATCCACAAGTCCTGTACTTGTAAAATAATAGATACCCCAGTTGTTTAATAATCTTGCTTTAAATCTTATATCTCTGAAATAATTTTTATTATAATAAATAAATTAATTTTTTCACTATTTTTATTGTCTGCCTGACCTTTGTGAATTTTTTTTTTTTATTGAAATACACCAGTTGTTTTTAAATTTGGCAATGGTTAAAGAAACGACCTGAATCAAAAATAATGAATAATAATTTTTACATGATAAGGTTTAAAATTGTTTTGAATGAATAAGGGTTAGATTTTGTTATTTTTTTTTTTATTGTCAATCTCAAGAGCTTACTTAATGGTCACGGAATGAAAGAAAACATGAAATACATGAGTGTTGTGATAAAACTCAAGAAAATAGAATAAGAGAAATAAGATGAAAGAAATACTAGTGAAAAATGAATAATAATTGACAAGGCTTCATCTAAGAAATTCAGACAACTTAAGACTATTACTACTTGGTGGAAAAGCACTAAATAAGATGAAAATACTTGTGAAAATGAATAATAATTGACAAGAATCTAAGAAATTCAGACAACTTAAGACTAATACTTGGTGGAAAAGCAAGAAAATAAGATGAAAAAATACTAGTGAAAAATGAATAATAATTGCCAAGGCTTCATCTAAGAAATTCAGACAACTTAAGACTATTACTACTTGGTGGAAAAGCAGAGAAATAAGATGAAAGAAATACTAGTGAAAAATGAATAATAATTGCCAAGGTTTCATCTAAGAAATTCAGACAACTTAAGACTATTACTACTTGAAAGAAATGAAAGAAATACTAGTGAAAATGAATAATAATTGCCAAGGCTTCATCTAAGAAATTCAGACAACTTAAGACTATTACTACTTGGTGAAAAGCAAGAGAAATAAGGAAAAAATACTAGCAAGAGAAATTAAGACTATTACTACTTGAAAAGCAAGAGAAATAAGAAAAGAAATACTAGTGAAAATGAATAATAATTGACAAGGTTTCATCTAAGAAATTCAGACAACTTAAGACTATTAAATACTAGTGAAAAATGAATAATAATTGACAAGGAAATCTAAGAAATTCAGACAACTAAAGACTATTACTACTTGAAAAGCAAGAGAAATAAGATGAAAGAAATAGTGAAAATGAATAATAATTGACAAGGCTTCATCTAAGAAATTCAGACAACTTAAGACTATTACTACTTGGTGGAAAAGCAAGAGAAATAAGATGAAAGAAATACTAGTGAAAAATGAATAATGATTGCCAAGGCTTCATCTAAAAAGAAATAAGATGAAAGAAATACTACAACTTATCTAGACTAAGACTTTACTACTTGGTGGAAAAGCAAGAAGAAATAAGATGAAAGAAATACAAAAAATGAATAATAAAAGGCTTCATCGATTCAGAAAGAAACTACCAATCAAAATAAAATAATACTAATGCTCCATCTAAGAGATTTGGACAAATTGAAATTTGTCTTGAAGAAGCTTTTTAATGATTGGAATAATCATTAGATTTACAAATTCCAGTGAGATTTTTTCTATTTATTTCTGCTTTCTTTTGATTAGTTTTCTTCATTACAAAGAAAAGAAATTCTTTAGAAATGTCATTTGTTGGAAACATTTCTTTCCGAATAACATCAAAACAAATGTGCAATCCTCTAATTAGTCTTCTCAACATTATTCATAAGTATAAATGAATTGTAATTTTGATAAACAATGGCTTCTTTTTGCTGTTATTGCAAGCAATATTGGATTTGTATTAGTTGTATTTTGATTGTTATGTTTGTGAAACCATACAGTAATAAAAACAGTTTATTTACCAATTCCTTAATGAACTTCTGGAAAGCCATGACTGAGAGTGTATAGTTTCAACTGCTTCCATGAATAAATATATAATCTGGAATTTTTGATTTACAACTTGGTAGGGTTTTTTGTGGGTGGGTTTAATAAAAATTGTTATTTTCCTTAAAGGTTTTAAATTTAATTTTTTTTCTTGACAGACCAGTAATCAAATTATAGTTTAATCCTTTTATTTAGTCTTTGTACTCTTTATTCCAACACTAGCATAGAATTAATTAAATATTATTGGTTATTTATTGATAAATCAGCATTTCTGTCTCAGATCTGTGAAGTATCTGTGCACTCGGCCTAGAATCAGTGTAGTTTCCATGCACTCTAGGAAAAATGTTCTATACACACTGTCTTTTGTGGACTGATTTATTTTTTTCTTTTTACAGTATATCAACCCTTTGTCCATTATTTAAATGCGAAACATATTTAAGAGATCAAGAATAATTTTCTTTTTCTTTTTTCAAGTCAATAATTTTTTCCAGATAAAAGTCGTATTATTTAATCCATAGCTTGGGGAGACAAGATGGATTCATATCTTTCCCAAGGATATTTGTGCATAAGGGAATGTAACAAACCTGACAGGAATTTTAACTCAGCTGCCCAATTTCTCTTTCCAAGCTGTTTTCCATTGCACCACCCACACATCCACACAAACTTTGTGTATCTGTTATATATATATATATATATATATATATATATATATAAATTTTTTAAAATATTTCTTTTTTTAATATGTGTTTTGGTTAGATAGTCTAGCCAATTTCATTTAGATTCTCTTTTTTTTGTTTGTTTGTTTCCATTACTTTTGTTGTTAAATATCCCAGATTGTGATAACAGAAAATCTGCCAAGAATGATGAAACATAAGAACCTGGACGCAAATTTAATGTGGAGGATCAAACAGTTAAAGCACTTTCTAAACATTTTTGTCTTTGTAAATTTTTTTTCTCTTTTAATTTGTGTCCAAGTTCTTACAACATTTCACCATTCTTAGCCAATCTTTTATTATCGCAATGTGGGATATTTAACAACAAAAGTGATGGAAACAGAAACAAAAAGAAAAAGAATTTAAATGAATTTGGCTAGACTAACAAAATGTATATTAAAGAAAAGAAATATTTTTTAAAAATATAATATATAATACACACAGTATGTGCAGATGTGTGGTGCAATGGATATATATATATATATATATATATATATATATATATATATATATATATATTTATATAGTAAATAAATGAATAAAAGTTTAAAGTCTTATCTCCAGACACTCAATTAAACAGAAATAACTATGCTCTTCAGGTGTAAGGTAAATCAAAGAAAAGTGAAGCTATTTCTGCAAAACTCAAAGTTGTAAGATAAGTCTTTCAATTTTGTATTCATTTATTTACTATTAATTGCTTTGTTTCTTAATAATCTGCACTTTATTTACAAAATCTGTTTGCCTTAAATACATTATCCTCTAGTAATATACTGGTCAACTTTTGCTTTCATCTAAAATAAAAACTTTCTCTTTTATTTGTTTGTTTATAAATATATACATGTTATGGTAATTTACTCACATATGCATGGACTCTCCCAGCTATAAATAGGAGCAGGTACTGCCTTTTGGGGAGGGAAGTTTCCAGCAGTCAACTCTGACAGTCAGACTGAACATTCTTGCTGTAACACTCTCTTTTTTGTATATGTTTGTATTACTGTTTATGTTAATATATTTGTTTAACTCAATTCCTCTCTTTGTGTCTTTATTTCTGGCCCCTAACTGGCCCTGACAATATATATATATATATATATATATATATATATATATATATATATATATATATATATATATAAAGGAATGCTAAAAAATTCTTAAAATCAGAATTTTTAAAAAATCATTTGCTGGTCAGGCTGATAACTTTTCATCACATCTTCTCTCTTTTGCTCATGCACTCACTTGCACATGTGAGGGGGTGATGAAAAACTCTTAGCTTGACAAAATCAGAATTTTAAAAATATCCCTTTTTGGTTAGGCTGATAACTTTTCAGCGCCCCTTTCCTATATTTGGTGATTTTCAAATTGTAGCTTAAATGTGGCACAAGACCAAAAGAATGGGGCACCCAGTAAGTATCAAATTCACTTCTCAGTCGTAATTGTTCTAGCAAGACAAGCTTGCTAACCATTACATCACACTGAGGTGCTCTCCCCATATGTTTCATATATGTGGATTAGGAAATTAGACAAGCAAAAACAAGTTCTTAATGGAAATATGATAATATATTTAAATAAATTGCAAATATTTTTGGGGGGTGGTGGGGAATGTTAGAACGCTTCATTTTAGGTTTCAACAAATTTTCTGAAGTTGGAGAAACGTAACAGCAACTTTGATATCAATCCTGACTAAACTGTAAAAGAAAATTCCATTATTTATTTTTCCTTCAAACAACATCCAAGAGACCCTACAAGGACATTTTGACAGCTATTTCAGTCACTAGTCATTAACATAATGAGATTTAAAAGGAAGAAACTACTATTTACATTGTTCAGATTGTTGTCCTCAACTGTATTGCCATATTCACAATGTTTTGACCGTTGTAGGCTCTAGCCTTCTACATGTGATTGGAATTTCAAGCCGAACCCTTTATTTCATCCACTTGGGTAGATTTTTCTAGCTCCACGTGCCATGCCTCTTCTGGATATTTCTGTATTAATTACTTCCCTCTTAACTGAACTCTCCAAGTTTTTTTGTTCAAATTGTTTTGTTAAAATTATTTATTACCTTAAAAAGTTCTTAAAAATTAAATATTGATTTCTAATAGTTTTATTTTTAGTAAGTTAGAATACTAATATGAGCTTAACTGTAAGACTGCAATTTGGGGAAAAGAAAAATTCATTATTTATTTTTCTTTCAAACAACCTCCAAGAATCCTTACAAGGTCATTTGATGGTTATGTGTCATGCGTGATACACACTGAGGTGATCATGTATCTTTCGATACATGACTGCCGAGGCAGTTTTTTTTCCTGCAGTAGATTGCCATTTCTTTCTGCAGAAGACCAGTTGCCATCCAAGGCTATAGAACCCAATCTGTCCTGCTATTTATCCATAGCTGGGGGGAGAAGAAAAGGATTAATACCTTTCCCAAGCGTATTAGCACATAAGTGAATGTAATGGATTCAACTGGAATTTGAACTCAGCACTCTGATTCGTCAATCTGAGCCACTATCCATTACTCCACTGTGCCTCCTTATTTATATCACTAGTTAGTAAAATAATAAAATAATGACATTAAAAAAAAAAACACTATGTTTTACCTACCTTAAATATCATGTCTGTCTATATTTCTGGGATGAGGTATTATGATTATTTACTTTATTCAGACTGTTATCCACATCTTAACTGCCATATTCACAACATTTCCACCATTGTATGCTCTGGCCTTCTTCAGGTGCTCTACTCCCCATGGATGAAATAAAGGGTTTGGTTCAAAATTCCAATCACCTGAAGAAGGTTGGAATGTACAACGGCCGAAATTTTGTGAATATGGCAATGAAGATGATTATATCAGTCCAAATAATGTAAATAATTAAATGTCATGATTTAACAAAACTGAATTTTCATGTTTCAAAACTATAGTTTTAAACTCAGACTATTGTCCTCATCTTTGTTGTTATTATCATAACATTTTGGTTATTATTCTCTCTGGCCTTCACCAAGTGCTTGTCTGTCCAGGTAACCTTCAGGCAATTTCAAATTTCAACCCTTTATTTAATCGACAGAGATAGAACAAAGAAAATGTACAAATTCACTTTCATATGTTTAGGTTTTATTACAATTCTAATCATCACTTTTTAAAACAATAGATATTGCTGAGGAGTGAAGGTAGTTAAAATAATAGCAGTGTCAATGGAAAAACCTTTCTTTTGACACTCTATTTTTTTTTGCAGGCACAAAGGTCCAAGTTTGCCATATATTTATTGTGAAGTAGATGTAGACATATCCTGTTTTATTAATATTTCATATTAGTTTGAAAGTTGAGAGATAAAGGATTGAATTAGATGCAGATATATCCCATTTCAAGATTATTTATTGCTTTAAAAAGTTCTTAAAATGTAAATTTTGTTAATAATTTAATTTCTTAAAATTTCTTAGACAAAGCATTTTTATTATTTCTGTTTAATTTACTTCTTTCATTAGTTGCATTTTAGTTTGAAATTAACAAATAATTTACAGGGTGCACATAGGCAAAAATGCATATTTTCAAGAAATTATATTTTCAACAACATTTTATTGAATTGGAATATTATCAAATAACATCTTCAATATCATTTCCACAATTTGTAATGCAAAGGTTGATGCACTTTGCAAGATTCATGTGAACTCAATGCAATAACTCCACATTGCCGTCAATTTTAGCACATTCACTTTTTATGCATTCTATCAAGTGTGTTGCAACTGTGATTGTCATTGAGTACATCTACTTTAGCATACCCAATAGAAAGAGGTCAATTCACTTTTTTTCTCAACAAAAACATGTATAATCTGTGGAGGTAAGAAAAAATATAGTTAATGAGTTTTGCTATGCGTCCAGACTTTGGGGATATCCTGTATAATATTTTTTAGTTATAGAATGCTCTGAAAAAGTAATGCATTTTTTTATTTATTAGTCCAACAGGTTTTTATCACTTTAAATATTATTTTTCGTGGATACCCATATTTAAGTAGATGATCTGTTAATTTTTAAAAAACAGTATATTCATTTTAATCTACTAGCCACAATATTCGAGAAATCTTATTAAAGAAAATGAATGTGCATCTTTTTCTCTAATAACATTTCTCAAATATTCAGGCCCGTAGACAAAAATTAATTGTTTAAAAATAAATGGGCTATTACAAATTCTTCTGTGAGGGTGTCCAAAATGTAACCCTTCTAATCTCCATCAGTAAGAGTGAGATATTACAAATTCTTCTGTGTGGGTAGCCAAAATATAACCTTTCTACTGCGTGGACATACTTATGAAGTTATTATTTTGCCTAAATTTTAAATAGTCAACTTATTTATTTTATGTTCACTGTCTCGTCACATACCAAATGTACTATGGATACTATGAATATTTTGATTTCTATTTACTCTGTTGTTATTTTCCCAGCTTAGTTTCATATAAGGCTGTAAGTATCAGCACCAAGCAAAAATCACACTCACTACTAATTATTAAATTTCCAATTTGCTATTATACCATGATGAGTCACCTTTAGTATTTATGGTATTGTTATATATGTAATCATTGGAATGAATGAAAATTTTTATCTGTCTATATTTCTGAGAGGAGGTATTATGTACACTATTTACATTATTTGGACTATTAGCCTCATCTTTGTTGCCATATTTAACGTTTCAGCTGTTGTGCGCTCCAGCCTTTTTCAGATAGTCAAATTCTCCACTGCCTTAACCAGGTATTGAACTCACACTGTCACTGGATTTAACCAACGCCTTTATCCACTGTGCCATGTGTCCTTAAGGAACTTGGAGAGGTGAATTAACAGGAGATAACTGATAATTGACATCCATTAGACATGGCACATGGAACTAGAACAGTCTACCCCAATGAGCAAAATAAAGGGTTCAGTTTGACATTCCAACCACCTGAAGAAGGCCGGAGTGTACAATGGCTGAAACGTTAAATATGGCAACAAAGATGAGGACAATAGTCTGAATAATGTAAATAGTGAAAATTTTTACATAATTATTTAACTAAAAGCTATCTTTATCACAGGTTACATCAAAAGTTAATATTAAAATAATTTCCAATCCATTTCTACAGTAAAATCACTAGCAATGGATTTCTATTATAAAATCACCAGCAATGCATTTCTATGATATAGTATTAAGCAATGCAATAAATAGGTCCATCATATAATAATTGTGCTTGTCCCTTCCTTCATTAGTTTGCATGACCATTACATCCTGATCACATGGAAAGACAAAAGACATATCAGAGAAGCTACTTGGTTTCAGTGAAAAAAAGAAAGCTAGAAGTGCTGCTAATACCATATAATGAACTATTCCATTTTGATCATGAGAAAATAAAAGACATATCAAAGACACTACTTGGTTTCAGTGAGAAATGAAAGAAAGAAGGGAAGATAAAAGTGTTTAACAGCTATTTCAGTGAAATGGAAAAGTTGTCAATTTCAAATCTTTTCATTTGTATCCCCTTACTTCTTAAAATAATGACCAGCATTCATATTTATGTTTGTTATTGTAATATTTCGTCAACCTTTAATACACTGCATTATTCACAACTTTCCTTCCCACTGCATTGTTTTTCAAGGCTCCTCTATGGCACTACTTAATGTCAGTCATGGTCATCTTCTGTTGCCATGGCAGGATATGATAACACAACTTCAAAATTCAAACATGCTATCATTCATTTATCTGAGTCACTTGCAATAGCAGAATAAAATTTTTCTTTGGAAGTAAAATCACCTCCAGAATGTTAAAAGTTAAACTTGTCAAGCTCAAATATTTAACAATGCAATAGGGAAATTTCTACAGATACTTTTTTTTGTTGTAGAACTTGCTACGAGCTTATTTTGTTATTAACTGAAGAATTAAGATTCATCAGAAATTTCAAATAGGAAATCCGTGAAATTTTCATGGGTTAGACTAGTATTAATATAACTTACCAATCATTTGTAACCAAAAATAACATTCAGTCTTTTAAGTATTTTCTCTGTCACAAGAATTAATGCATGTTTTGGTGTATTCCTAAGACATCCTACCCATGGTATTCCAGGTTATATAATGAGCTAGTATTAAAATAACTTGTAAAGAAATTCATTGTTTAATAATTTCTTACGAATTTCTATCCAGCTATGTCTATATGATATATCTGTAATCATTAGAATGAATAATAGTTCAGAATTCATATATAAAGTCTATATTAACTGCACTCCAAAAATATTTTCACATAAAAGCAATCATTTCTAGTTCATTTTATTGTATTTATCATGTTTACTTGGAATTTAGATGAATTCTCTAAGTGTTAACTCGATTATGTGTTATTTACATATGAACATTTTACAAGTCATTTTCTCGTTAAATATTTAAAAATCAAAAGCTCTCAAGATCAATTTATATTGAATTTACTGATGTAATTTGGTGCATTTGTGATCATTTCAACATTGGTTCATTTTTTTTTAATTTTTTTTTTAATTCAACTTTGAATAGCAGCTGTTTATAGTTTTATGAGGACAGTAATTCAGATCTACCTGACTGAATATATCTTTACATTCCTTTTTTTTCTTTTTTTGTGTTTCAACTAATTTTTATGACAGCATAGACACAATGATGGATGATTCATCAACTTTTCTTTCTCTCTCTTTCTGCACAAGAACCAAAAATAACTTTTCATAGAACAAAGCATTGTAAATTTTTATTTTTTTTTCTTTGAGGAAAGTTTGTGTCAGGAATCCATTTAAAGTTGCTTTTGGCTAAATTCATTTAGGTCTTTTCAATGCACAGCAGTTTGTCATTTGCTTTTTTTTTTCATTTATTATTATTATTTTTATTATTGTTCGATCCTTTTCTCTTATTCCCTGCCAAACTTTGAGAACAAAACAAATTACCATTGTGATAATGTTGTCTATCCAGAAATGCTGAGATGTTGAGTGTTCTCAGGGTTAATATTTTTCCCTTAAGGTGAACATTTGCCAGTTTAAGTTAGTGAGAGAAACAAGAAAAAAAAATTAAATTGATTTCACCATAACTGCATGAGGTTAGATGTGTGTGTTATATTCCATTTTGTTCCCGAGTTACAAATCAACTCACAACTGTCATCTGGCTTCTGAAAGCAATTTTAGTCATGCCGAGGGGTTGAGGGTGAGTTTTTGGAATTGAAGTGCTATGGCAGTAAAGCATCTGATGTACCGAGTCTAAAGGGGCTGTTATAAAAATACTTAAAACCATTGATCAAGTGTTACAGAAAACCAACTGATTCAGCTCCCTATTGAAAAGTATTTGATTACGTTTGTATCATGTATCAAGTTAGGTGCAAAAAAAAAATAAAAAAAATGAAGCTTATCTCAAATATCATGCAGATTTTCTCTTTACAACCAATATTTATAAGCCTTTGTTGGTAATCAGAGATTCTATGTAAATACAATTGAGTATATATGGCTCTAGGCTACAAGGTTGGATTCCAACTTCAGAGTCAATACAAATTCCAGTAAATAGAAAAATATCAAACTTCAGGCAGATTCCCTATCACTTGTACTTGTAAAATATACAATTATTGCACTATCCCCTTTTTTTTTATCTACTTCTTTCTCTTTTTGAACTACAAGAACTCCTACACAAGGCAGTGAAGGAAATCAAGAAGAAAAGACTAATCATCAATTGTAAGAAGATAATGCATGGTTATTAGTAAAAGGAAGAGCCCAACATGCAAATTGTAAATTAGATCTGTCTATATTTCTGAAATGAGGTATTATGTACAATATTTACATTATTCAAACTATTGTCCTCATCTTTGTTGCCATATTTATCACAAAATTTCAGCCGTTGTATGCTCTGGCCTTCTTCAGGTGGTTGCAATAAATATGGCAACAAAGTTAAGGACAATAGTCCAAATAATGTAAATAGTGTACATAATACCTCATCTCAGAAATATAGACAGATTTTTTTCTGTCTATTTTAGATTTTTATAATAAAAACATTTTTTTATTGCCATTAGGACACATGGCACAGTGAGTAAAATAAAGGGTTCAGTTCTACATTCCAACCACCTTAAGATGGCCAGAGTGTACAATGGTCGAAACATTGCGATAAATATGGCAACAAAGATGAGGACAGTAGTCCGAACAATGTAAATAGTTTGTAAATTAGATATAGCAAAATCAAACAAGTACGACAATTTAAATAAGTGTTTTAACAGAGGGCAGAAAGTGTGACACTGAAATCCAAATAGCAAAAGATGCCTTCCAAAATCTAAGCAAAGTATTAAACTGTTGTAACTAGGGAGGAGGCACAGTGGAGTAATGGATAGCAGCCTGGAGTAAGGAATTGGAGAGCTGAGTTCAAATTCCAGTTGAATCAATTACATTCACTTATGTGCTAATAACCTTGGGAAAGGTATGAATCCTTTTCTTCCCACCCCAGCTATGGGTAAATAGCAGGAGAGATTAGGTTCTATAGCCTTGGATCGCAACTGGTCTACCGCAGAAAGAAATGGCAACCTACTGCAGGAAAAAATCTACCTCGTCAGTCATGTATCTTTCGATACATGATTACCTACATGTGTATCACACATGGCACATAACTGACTGACTGCAACCTAGGGATGGTTACTGAATAGAATAATCACACAAAGGTTGGTAATGAACGATAATACTTAGGACATGAACAACACATATAAGATTCATCAGCAGTGTGTAGAAGAAGTAGTGAACTGAATTCCACAATGAATCTCCAACTGCAGACCAACATACAGTATTTACTACTGTATTTATATGAATGGGGACATACCCATTATCATCCATGGGTATGCTACAATAGAAACAGAAACATTTTTTTAGAAATAAAGAAAAGATTACTGAAGTGTTACATAATATCAGTCCTCCTATATGGCAATGAATGCTGGACAATCTCCCCAAAGAGACTTGAAGCAACAGAAATGTGGTTCTACAGAACAATCCTCTAGAATACTATGAACTGAACATGTGAGCAACAACAAAGTTTTAGATAAAAGGGAAACAAAAGGAAACTTATATCTAACACCAGGAAGAGATAATTCAAGGAACATGGCATCTAGAAAAAGTTTATCTTTTTTTTTCTTAGAATTTTGAATTATAAATCTAGACTGCACTGTGGCATTTGAACTGAAAAATGGAATCAATTATTTTTTTTTAAATATAATTTCTTTTAAGTAACTTTTAAAGCCATTTAGGTTGTTAATTCTAAGAAAATAGATTTGAATCAAAAAATAAAAAAATTATATACTACTAAAGTTTTTCCAACACAGTCGCAACTGTGTGTTAAATAGCAGGGTAGACTGGAATTTCTTTAGCTGACATTTCTGAATTTGACTATTCACAAATAAAAAAGAATAAAAATCTTTAAAATGTCTTGTAACGCAATTCATTGTAAAATAATGTCTTGTGAATTTCTATCTGGCTATGCCTATATATCTATATTCATTAGATCGAATAATAATGTAAACCTTTGGCTGATGAAGGCAATAGAAGTCCTGAAACATATACCAGCAATTAATATAAAGAATATGCCATACAGTTTTTGTCTACAAAAATATATGATACTTATAAATATTTTCATGTACCAATTAAACTAAGACAACTGTGGCCTTGTACTTCTTACCAGTGTCAGGGATCTGTGACCAATTCCAAGTAAAATCAGAATTCTCAATATTGATTTTCTGGGCAGTCAGGTAGGTATTTGAAAAATTGACACAGCACAATCTTCTTTGCCATAATGTGGCTTTGTGCTATACTATGCTAAGCCTGAAGAAGTTTGTTTGCTATATAGCTGATATCATTGCATATTTCCAGTTTCATTGCCAGGTGTGCAAAAAAAATCCCCCCCCCACTAATTTTTGTGTGTAAATTCTTACTCATGTACCAAGTGTTGCAAAGGCCACCCCCTAAATCAAATTAAGTTAATGCAAAAGTTCACAGTGCCATGTTTTGTTTGATGCTAGGGAAATCTGAGAAGTGTCTTTATTGTTACTTGTAAAGAGTGTTCCAATAACTTGGACTGATTTTAAACTTTATTCACATTTAAAATTGGTCCAAGTTATTGGAACACCCTTTATAATCAGTCAGCTCTTGTCGAAGGAAAATTTCCAAAGTTAGGAAAATTTCTTCTTCCAGAAGGGGACATTAGTGAGTGTTCAAATTTTTTCTTTTTCTCCTTGCTCAGTAGCAGAAAAATAAATTCATATGTGGATAAGATAGCTAATGGCAATAAAAAAAATGTTTTTATTATAAAAATCTAAAATAGATAAAAAAAAATCTTGTTACAATCTGGGACAACCTTTAGCAGTTCAATTTAAAATTAAACAACTTCTGGTAGGAGAGAGTTTAGTTTGGTCAGATTAATAGGAAATACTTTATTATGAATTGTTGCAACCTGAAGGATCCATTACTGTACAAAGCAGTTTTCTGAATTATGCACTGGAAATAAAAAAAACAAAAAACAACCAATGATTTTGCTGCACGACAATACCTGTCTGCATGATTCAAGTGCAATGCAACAAACAGTTATCAAGATGAGATATAGCTTTTCTCCAAGCAGCATATTCTCCAGACCTGTCACTTTCAGCCAATCATTTTGCATTGCACTTTGAAACATTCCTTGTCTGATCAGATGCCCCAATAATTTGAAAATACCGTATACACTCATGTATAGTGTGACCCCTAAATTGTTTTGGAAAAACCTGATTTTTTTCATGTAGCTCATGTATAATGTGTCCCTAGCTTCTGAGCAATACTAGTAGGCCTACTGTAATCAAATATTACAGTACAGGGCATCATCCTGAACATATAGCAAATAAATTGTCTTTTTTGTTTCATAAATAATTTAGTGCTGTATAGTTAATAAATGTTCAATAAAAAAACTATTTTCTTCAATGTACCATGAACAATTTCTTCTTGTATCATGTATGATAATACTTTGTGTATAATTTATATATGAATAGTCGGATAGACTTTTATAATATTCCTCAAATCTGTTGATTCCAATTGATAATATTATTATATACTGTAAATAAAGCTACTAAAATTAAAATTCATTGGTATTTCACTCTGTGCAATCATTTATCGTATATTGTGGTGCACCATGTCGAAATATTTTAAGAATATGTAGCAGAGAATTATAAGATAAAATAATATCAGTGAATCTAAAGATTATAATAAATACTAATAAATATAAATAAACAGAGGAAGACAGAATAAGGAATACAACTGACTTATATGGTCTCTCTCTCTCTAGACAAAAAGGGTGCCATTGGAAAAGCAATGCATCAATGATGTAAACACGTGTGAACAAAGATGAATGCAAATTGGAGAAAGGAAAAAAAACATTGTCAATTCTTCATTTATATAAGGCATTTGTAGATTTTAAGCAGCACACATAGTGAATGACGTTCTACTGTTCATGTAGCAACAGAAAGAAAGAATCAAGGCTGGGGGGGGGCAGGTTAAAGAAGCTTACCTGTACTGTAAGGTTAACCAAGGGTACCGTGAGAATGTAAGGCTACATTACCAAAAATGCATGAATTTTAACCTTCCAGAAAAAATTTTCCTGTGTATAGTGCAACTGGTCACCAAAATTACATAATTTTTAACCTCATCAAAAAAATTACCTATGCAATCCCCTATTTTTTGTACAAAAAAATTTGCACTATACTCAAGTATATATGGTATAAAAAAATTCCTCAGGCTAGAATACACAATTTAGCAGAAATAATCACACATTACTTTCTTTGATGACCCCTGGGGTGGATGTGTGGGTAGTGTAATGGATAGTGACTCAAAATGAGAAATCAGAGTACTGTATTCAAATTTCAATTGGGCTTGTTACATCCACTTATGCACATTGGGAAAGGTATGAATCTATCTCTTCTCTCCCAAGCTATGGGTTAAATAGTAAAGGAGACTGAGCTTTTCAGCTTTAGTTGGTAACCAGTCTAGGAGAGGGACAATTCTGAATGCAAAGACCATATTTAGCCCTGGCGAAGTGCATATATGCAGCTTACAAAATGTTTGTGAATTTCACAATGGCTTTAATCCTAATTGTGATCAGTTTGGATGTTCGGGTTGTGTAACAGCAGCTCAAAATGAGAAATTAGAGAACTGAGTTTGAATTCCAGTCAGGTTCATTAAATTCACTTACATGTGAATACTATTGAGAAATGTATGAATATATCTCCTCCCTCTTTAAATAGTAGGATGTATCTGGAAAAATGGCCATATTAAAGGTAAGAGATGCAAACATAAACAACAACCTACCTAATGAACTTATGCAAATTGAAAAGGCATGTTGAACTGCTACATAATATCAATACTGCTATATAGTATGTTGAACAAAGACTTGAGGCAGTAGACATGTGGTTCTACAGAAGGATGCTGAGAATACCATAGAGCATGTGAGCAACAAGGAAGTTTTAAGGAGAATGATAACAAAAAGGACACTTATATATTGATGACTTCTGGTGACATCAAAGGACCTCTGACATCAACCTCATAGCAGAGGGGAACGACAAGTAACTTACCTAATGTGAAAATGGCTGACAGGAGGGATTGTAAGGACATTAGTGCTATAAAGAGAAAGCTACAATATATATCAGGTCATCATTTAATCCCTTTTGAAGTAGTCCCCTTCCAGCATCATTTCCATTAATGGAAGCTTTTTTTGGGATAGCAAGCAGCTGCCTCTTCACATTCTCTTGGATTTCTTTGATGTCTTGAAATCATGTTTCTTTCAAGCAGGATTTAATTTTTAAAAAGAGGAAAAAGTTGTAAGGGGCAAGATCTGGGGAATATGGTGGTTGTCGAACCTAGGGAATCTTGTGCTTGGTCAAAAACTGCTGAACAAGCCGTGGTCATTGATGGAACTTCTGTAATATTGTGAAACAACCACACTCTACACACTTTCCTTCCAAGCACTGCTATAAACAACAGAAATGGATGAAAGTATTATAACTTAGTGTGCATGTGTGACAGAGTTCAAAGTCAATCTGTATGAAGCAGCTTCACTCTACATACATCAGCTCCATTACCATAGCAACATCCTCAATACTTTTCATCAGACCTTGTATTTCAAGCATCAAACTGAATTATATATTTGATTTCTTGATGAAAGGTTTAAAGACTCATTAACCATAAGTTATGCTATTAACATACTCAGTGTTAATTAAAAACAAAGATTTTTTGGCCCTGTAGGCTACAGCAGATTCCAATAATAATTAATTTTATACGAGCCTAAAAGAAAGTAACTCAGAGTTCAGATTTCATTACTGCAAAAATTAATGATTCGTCCTGTTAAACTTTCCCTTGAAGACACTTCTTTGGTACACTGTTTATCCAAAAGAACCCCAAATAATTTGATCAATTGTTATTTATTTCCAAATGGTATATCATGGGCTGTTTATTGTGGTGTAATGGGTATTTGTTCAGAATGAGAAATTGGAGAGCCAAGTTCAAATTCCAGTTGAGTTTGTTATATTTGCTTACATGCAGATATCCTTGGGAAAGATATGAATCCATCTCTTCTCCCTCCAGCTATGGGTTGAATAGCAAGCCAGACGCAATCACCCAAGCATGTATCATGTATGGCACTTAACTGACTGATATCATGGACATGGGATGGAAGAAAATTTGAGTTCCTGCTTTTACTGCAAGTGTTATGCTGAAATGAACAATGGTAGATATAACTAGAATTAGAATATTTTTAGTGGCCCTTTTTCAATTGAAATATTTTAAAATCGGGTGAAAATTCATTTATTTTTTTTTTTATTAGCTAAAGTATTAAGAAATGGGAAAATTTAATTAAAAACAAAGAGTACTAAATTGTCATGTAATATCAGTGCTCTTATATGGCATTGAATGTGGGGTGAGAGACTTGAGGTAACAAAAATGTGGCTCTACAGAAATATGCTGTGAATACCATGTGTTGAACATGTCAGTAACAAGTAACTTTTAAGGAAAATAGAAACAAAAAAATCCCCTTATACTTAGAAACAGAAAGAGAGTTCAAATATCTAGAAAACACAATGAAGAAAGAGGGGTTAGAGAATTTGACACACAGAGGACATATTAAAGATAGGAGATGCAGGCCAAAACAACAAGTAACCTACCTAATGAACTTGTGTAAATGAGTGGCAGAACAGAAAGTGGTAAATGATGATGACTACAAATTAAGAGCTACAAAGAACAGGAAGTTGTGGAGGTCATGATCACCTATGTTTTAAAGAGACACAGCACATAGAAAAAGAGCTAATATTTATATTATTTAAAATTGGACTAATGATGTCATCTTTGTTGGTATTATCACAGCGTTTCAGCTATTGTACTCTCCTGGCCTTTTTCAGGTGTCTGTCAGTCCAGGTACTCTGCATGGAGTTTCAAACTGAACTGTTTACTTAATTTACGGGTATAGATTATTCTCATTCTGTTGACCCTGTCTAGGGATATCTCATCTTGTTGCATTTAGTGCTGCTCAGTTATTGCTCACTCTGTTTTCATTATGACTAAGTTAGTAAGCTCAAGGATTGAATTCACACTTAGTATACCAGTAAATTCATGAACGACTCTTTTAAGCCACTAGGTCATTTTCCAATAGGACAATTTTGAATCTCATACTTGGAGCCTTGAAGGAAAAGAATTGGTTTTAAGTTTGACACTGCCATCCCAAGTATAAGGAGGAAGATAAATTCCTATAGTCTTTCTTAGTCTCTGACGATACGCACACCCGAACCGTATGACCAACTCAAGAACAAAAGAAAAAGAAAAGACCAGACCCCCCACCTGCGAGATTGCTCGTTTTATATCGGTTCTAACTGGCCGAAATTTGCATACATTACACGTCCGTGACTCATAAATAACACCCCCCAAGGACGCTCGTACTTGTACTGTTAACTTCCAGCATTCTGCAGGCGAAACACGTTCGAGCTTGTTTCGGATTCTAAGGTAGACCATTTTTTTTCTCCTTGTTCGTCCAGCATTTCATTTAGCCAGGGACTGTTGCTACATTTGCGTAAGCGTCCACTATTCTGCTTACATATCACGCATGCCACTCGTTGCCTCTTAGAACGGCGAACTGTAGTCAGTTCAGCAGGACCCAAAGACTGCTGCCTTTCAGTTTCGCTACAAGCCTTAAACATAATGTTCTTGCTGCTGTTACTATTGTCATACATTGCTGCCACTTCTATTTTTGTAACTTAACTGTAAAATATGCAATAGTTAAATGGTATAATTGCTTGCCAAAAGCTTTATTTCCACAAGTGATAACATTTTTAGATGATAGATTGCAAAGAATTATAGGCTTTGTTGCCAGTTTTGAAAATATTTAGGTAAATCAGTAACTCCATGTCCTAATGAGAACAAAAAGAACATTTTATGGACACTAAATATTTCTTTTTCACCTTTATCTCATCTCCTTTTTTTTTTTTGTCAATGCACGGGGATAAATATCAATGACGTAGTCAAAGAAAATTTTATCTAGCAACTTTTTATTGATCCGTCTTTGTAAATTCATCTATTGAGAAGAAAATGTTAAATTCATCCATGAAATAAATAAAAACAGCCTTTTATCCCCAGTCTTGTAAAATGTATGATGTTCTACAGAAGGATGCTGAGAATACCATGGACAAAATATGTAAGAAACAAGGAAGTTTTAATGAATATGGGGAAAAAAGAATACTTGTACTTACAATCAAAGAGTTGAAATTTTTGGAACACATAATGTGGAATGAGGGTTTGGAGAAATTGAAACACACAAGACATAAAGAAGTAAAGATGGTCAGAGGAAAATGGTGTATTTATTTTTTAGATTTCTTTCTTTTTTTTAATAATTTTTAAGATTTAGTTGAAATTTCTACAATGAAGAAAGAGAGTTTGGAGAATTTGAAACACACAAGGCATACTGAAGAAAAGAGGGGCAGAGGAAAATGGTGAATTTGTTTTTTTTTTAGATTTCTTTTTTGTTAATTATTTCTTTAAGAGTTGGTTGAAATTTTTAAAATGAGGAAAGAGGGTTTGGAGAATTAGACACTGAGAGGATATTGTAGGAGCAGAAAGAAACATCAAGTAGCCTCCCTAAGCTAATGTAAATGTGCAAACAGGTAGAGGGAGGCATAGTAATGTTACAAAATTTGCCTAGAACTACAAAAGAGGGAAAATTGTGGAGAGCCATGATCATCCACATCCTGAATGAACACAGCATATAAAAGAATAAGAATCAATTCTTAATATATAAATATCAGCTTATTACAGTGATCGAATAATTAAAACACATTAACCATAAACTGATTTTTATCTAAAGCTAATAAAATGCAGTTAGTTGTGTTGTAAAATCTGCAATAGCCTAATAGTTATAAATACAAACCAGGGTTTTAAATGACTAGTGTAACTCATGATATATAATTCAAGATAGCTTCAAGCTTCACTTTTCAATAAACATTGTTGCTTGCTTGCCTTTTTATTTATTTTTTTTCCCCCATTTATTTTGTTTAGGCTATCAGCTTCATGTAATCATTGGATCATACTTATAATGGATTTTCACTGAGAAGATCTTCATTCCCCTGCCACTTCTATATTTATGTACATGATAGAATTGAAACTCTTCCTAAAGAAGATTAAAAAAAAAAAACGGAAAAAAAAAAAGATGCACAGTTACAATTGTACAAGACAAGTGGAAATTTTTCTTCCTCGCTAGAAATTTGCTAATATATTTAGTCAGATGTGGATGATGTCATCTTGATGATTTTTATTTGGCATTAAAACTATTTTGCTTCCAAGCATTCATCTCGTGAAAAGACACAAAATTGAAAAATCAATAATGTTCTATTAAAAACAAAATTAATCTATTTTGCAATGAATATGTTAAAGGTAATTTGGCGAATATATTATTTGCATGCAAGTTTAAAATCCAGCTTCTCGGTGCCTGATAGAACATCTATAAGAAAATATTAAACTGCTCGGTTTTCTTTTAGTTTATAAAACCAACATTCTAATTGCGATGTCGAAAATCTTTTAATTCTATCTATTTAATATTGGTTCCAATAATTATTTTTCCAGTTTAAATCCTTATAATCTATCAAGAGTTTTCACTTACAGATCGAAAAGAATGAAGCCAATTTGAAAAGCACTTTTGACTCGTACCATCTTATAAATAAAATAATCCATAGGCTTATGGCCATATTACATTGAAACATTGGTTCTCATATGATTATTAAAGTTAAGCAACATCAAGTCTGGTCAGATGGGTTACCACTTGGGAATACCAAGTGGTGTAATGGATAATGGTTCTGAATTTTTAAGCGGACAGCCAAGTTCCAATTTCAGTTGGGTTTGTTATATTCCCTTACGCAAAAATCCCTTTGGGAAAAGTATGAATCCATCTCTTCTCTCCACAGCTGTGGGTTAATTAGTAAAACTTGTATTACTAAAATCATTATTATCTCTCCCCTTCAAATTCTTACAACCTAAAAAAATATTTTCTGACTTTACCTGAAAAGAGTTAATAAGTCATAGTAAATGAAATAGTCTAATAACTGCTGCCATTGATTTGAGATTCTAGCAGCTCCAAATCAATACCGGCATTTCATTGTATTGCATCATTTCGAAGGTCCAGCATTGGTGATTTGATCCATCCATCTGACTCATGGATCAGATCCCAAATAGCAACAGTATGGTTTGTTTTTTTTACATGGAAACAATTAAAAGATCCTTTAACAAGAACCTTCATTGTTTTATTTCAGGCATTTTCACAATGTCCAGAGAAGTGGGCAAAACCAAAAGGATTTTTTAATACTGAATTTCATTCAATACAATGCTCGAGAGACATTTAAGATAGAGTTACTGTTGAAATAGTTATAATGAATAAAGTGTGTGATATGAATGAAAAATAATGTAGAAGGAAGTGAAAATTATATGAACACAGAGGATCAATAACAATTGACCCATGACTGGAAGAGGTTAAGATTGTCATATTCAGTGAAGCATTCATGCATGAATCTGTTCAAGAAAGTAGCAGTTCTTGGAGAAGTTGAGTGCAACACAATGGAAAGGTCTGAACTGGTCGAGCTCATCTGAACACATAGTGGACTACTGTGTTGCAAGTTAATATTGTCTAGTCATTACAGCTATGGGATGAAGTGTACATAGTTACAGACTGTCTTTAAACCATAAGAAAGATTATTTCTTAAGATATATTTGAAAAGTATCTTCCTTGACTTAAACACTCCTGATTGGATTCATTTTCTTTCAATATCTCCTCTTTTTTTTGTTCTGGCCTCTCAATTGATACGCCTTTATTTATCTAAAAGTTCATCATATCATCTCTGACAAAATTCACATTCTGGTGAAATTCTATTGAATTTAATTCCTCTATTTTAAAGAATCCTTCAATAACATTTTTTTTTTTTTTTTACAATGGTAAACTTAAATTTCTCACTCACAGTTTATTTCACATTCCTTTGTGACATTTTATTTTGACACGTTAACAATTCTCGCTGCTTTGTTATCCAAAATGAGGTTACTGTACTACATTCTTGCAGTATACACTATGTCAGATTTTATCAATGCATTTGTACAATAAAATTCATGTTAAAACAAATAATGTTGGTAAAACTTTCAGAATATGAACAAGATATCTTATATATAACCCTAAAAATATTGATAACTTGTTTCAGAGGGCAGATAAAAACAGTACAATAAAGATTTTGTATTTGTAAATAAATCTTAACAAAAATAGGCCATCAGATTGCAGTATCTTGTATACCTGAATGAATTGGGATTTTACATGTTTATTTGTGCTTTTTAACATTCTATAACCTTCTTCAGTCTTTCATTCTTTGATTTTTCTACTCTTTTGACTTTTTTCAGTTTCTATTACTTTCCAAAGATCTTATTTGCTTAAATATTGTTTTGCATTTTCATATAGATCTCTTTTAATGTCAGACCACAAATTTTCATCTGGAGAGGTGGTGGGGCAGCAATCCTTTAATTTGATATTTTTTTAAATTTTTCACAGTGAGTAATAGGAGGGAACATTATTTAATTTACATCTTGGTTGTGAATTTATAAAAATTAAAAAATAATTCTCTTGATATAATTTATTTTGATACTATCATCATCTTTGAATGTTCCTATCATTTTACTTCATAAAATATTTGTGTCTTTCCTGTTGTCTTCTATGTTAATTGATTATTTTCATGACGGACCTAAACTCTAGTCCAATCATCAGATTCATCCAATGTAACTCTATATTTATTACTAGAATTACAGTTGATAAATATCTGTAAGTATTAGTGTTCTTTTTTCCCTATTTTATTTTAAAAATTCCTTGTTGCTCACATATTTCATTTATTATATTCACAGCATCCTTCTGTATAGCCACATTTCTGTTGGCTGAAGTTTCTTCTTCATCTGTGAGGAAATAGTCACTGCTATTACTTATAAGTTCAGCCCTCTTTTGTTTGTTTCTAATTAAATTTTTTCTATTTCTTAATACTTTGTTTGGCTTTTGGAAGTTATCTTTCACTATTCTAATGTGCCTTCAGATTTCTCTATCACATTTCTGCTTGTTCATATATATTTTTTCATATCTATAAGTCTATCCATGTTTAGAATATTACTGCCACATATGATCCTGTGCTCCTGCTATTTACTTTGAGGACCTTGATAAAATTCAAAGAAGAATCAGCAATATTATTAATCCTGTTCTGGCAGCTTGGCTTCAGTCACTTTCCCACTGCTACAAGGTTACCTCTGTGTCTTTTCTATACACAGTCATGCTAGTTGTTCAGATGAGCTCCCCGCTATGACACCTAAACTTTTTGAATTTAAATACAGTACTAGATTGGCAAGGCATGGTAAGCATAATGGATAGCAGCTTGGATTGAGGAATTAGGGAGAGAAGTTTGAATTCCAGTCAAATCTATTACTTTCACTTATGTGCTAATACCCTTGGGAAAGGTATGAATCCTCCTCTTCTCCCCCCAGCTATGGGTAAATAACAAGACAGACCGGATTCTCTAGCTTTGTATGGCAAGTGGTCTACCATGGAAAGAAATGGCAACCTACTGCGGGAAAAACTTTGCCTCATTAATCATGTATCAAAAGATACATGATCACCTAAGTGTGTATCACACATGGCACATAACTGACTGACTGGACTGGCACCAAGATCTCATCAATTTACAGTTGAGCTGGCTAAATGTAGCCATAACTTCTATGCTAACAGCTTCTTTTCTTGCATTTCTCACTAGTGGAACTCCCTTCTGGCTCCATGCTTTCCAACCAACTTTAATCTGAAAAAATTTAAATGCAATGTCAATCACTATCTACTATCCTCTTGATTAATCTTTCCTCTTCCCACTCATTATTAATGTTTCTGGTCCTAATTCTTCTACACCCTCTTACTTTTTTGTGCCATAGTGGCTTTACTACCTTGCATTGGGTGATACTGATTTTATATATATATATATATATATATATATATATATATATATATATATATATATATATAATGAGTAATGAAATTGAAGTAGCAGCTTTTGATGTATTTTAAATGCTAATGACTAATAAAAATATTAGGTATTTGAGAAATATGGTATTATAACATATTATAACATTTTTTTTCAGTTTATCCTTCTCACTTTTTTTTTTAATTTGAGTGCAACGTGGAGGATTAATCTGATTATTTTTCAAGTACCAAAAACATACATTGTACAATATTTAAAAACTGTTGGATATTTTTTTTTTCTTTTAGTTATGCATCTCAAATTTAATGGGCTTACCATTTGGCCCACATGCTTCCTTGCAAGAATATTCACACAGTATATCTTCATAGTTTGGTAAATATACATAAGTATATTGTATATTTAAAAAAAAAAAGTATATGGCATATCAACATTTATATGGGTTATGTTATTTTTCTATCTATGTGCTGTGTCCTTTCAGGACATTGATGATCTCAACTCTACACAAACTTCCTTTGTAGTTCTTAGTAAGGTTTGGGTTTTGATCTTCCTTCCTGTTCACTGTTTTATCATGCATTTACACCAGCTTCTTAGGTAGGTTACTCAATGTTTCCCTCTGTCCTTCAATATGTCCTGTGAGTGTCAAATTCTCCATGTCTCCCAGAAATTTCAACTCTTTCTGATGCTAAGTCAAAATATTATCCACATTTTTGCCATAACTTTTGCACTGTAACAGCAGCAAGAAAACTGGCATGACCAAGCTTAGATTTCAATCCTGTGACCACAATAGTACCTACTACAAGCATGCCTGAGCAGAAGGCAGTGTGACAAGCCTAAAGATATGTTATGGTGAAAGAGCAGGTAATTTTTGACTTACCCTTGTATAAGCATCCTTTTTGTTTTCATTTTCCTGAAAACTTCCTTGTCATTCACATGTTCAGTCTAAGCAAAATTCAGAGAGCAAAATTTCAGTTGCCTCATGTCTATTCTTCATCTGAAGAAATTATTCAGTATTCATTGCCATATAGGAAGACCTGATATTACATAACAGTTCAGCCCCTCCCCCCCTTCTTTGTTTCTAATGAAATCTTTCTATTTCTTAATACTTTGTTTATACTTAATGAAGTTAATGTTTGTATTCCATGCTAAGGTGATTGCAAAAATATTCCCACGGATGTTTAGAATTTGGCAAATATGCATAGTTATATTGTAGATGAGAAAAAAAGTATGTGGCTGATTGATATTTATATGGGTCATGCAATTTTAACATTTTTTGATGAAGATAAGCATATAAACAAGTTTTTTTTTTAAATCAGTGTTTTCACACAGGATTTATTAAACAAATGCAATAAAACTTTACTTCTCTCTGAGAAATGCTTATCTTGTGACATATGAAATACTAAAAGTATAGATAGAAATTCATTGGAGAATATTTTACTCTATTGTTATGCATTACAAATTATTTATTTTGCTATAGAAATGCCTTGTAAATTGCATGTAATTGCACTGCAAATAATTTTTATTCTAGAATTTCATTGAAAATGGTTGTCATGTTAACTGTTTTTGTAACATGTGATGTGCGTACGATTTATAAAACAGAATTTTCTTTTGCTCTTACATATGCAGTAAATTTTTAACCAATAATGTCTTGAAAGTATTTTTTTTTCATAAAGATTTAAGAACTTCTTGAAGTACTGTAATCTTTTATGCTCATTGAATCTTGAAAAATTTATCAACTATATCCTGACATTATCTCATAAATGCATGTGAACAAAAATCACTTCCGACATCTACTGAAGATAACAGCTTTTATTATCATCTTGTCTAGAATGAAATTATATTCCATCTACAAGTTTCATTGCTTCCTGGTTAGTCACTCCTTCATAAACAGGTGTGTTGTCCTCATCATCTTCCTGGCCTTTTGATATTTCATTGTAATTTGTTCAACAATTATATCTTCACAGGTTTCATTTTCATTGTGGCATAGTAGATTGTTATTAATGAAAATTCTTTATACTTTCTATGTTTGCCTCTAAAATGGCTTCATTTTCACTTTTGAATGTATTCAGCTTGTCTAAGTCAGAATGATTAAAAAAAAACCCACAATGAACAAAACAGTTTTGTAATGTCTTCATGCTTATTTCTCATTGGATTATATTGTAGGGTGTTTTTGATTTGTTCCAGAATGGCAGTTTCCTTAGAAAATGATAAATCTTGACATTGTATTTGTAGGTGTTTTGTAATATTGCATACCTTAAATGGCATGCATAACTCTATACATCTACTTAGAAAAGAAACTGAAACAGGTAAATGAATTGGCAATCTATCTGACTGGCACCTCATGGCACATAAGGCCTGCACATAACATTTCCAATCTGACCTGCTTGCGGGATTGCCTGCCTATTGCTAACCTTTCCTTCTCCATAACCCATTATGTTATTCTTGTTTTTTTTGGGTTTTTTTTTCAAGGGCTCAGGTCAATGTCACATTACAGTTATTTTAAGGGGGGTTGGCTTAAAGTGTGGCCAATAGAAATATTGGTTGGATAATGTAATGCTTCCACAAAACTGAATTTTATGTGTATGAACAGTCACCAAATTTATTCTAATAACTACAAAAAAAAATTTACTATTTTGAAAAGCCCTCACAGGCCATACTGGGTAATCTTGTAGGCCATTCATAGCCCATGGGCAGTATTTTGTGCAGGGTTTGGTTAGTCAGGAATCATAATGTTCTTCAGTTGCAATCCAAGAGAAATTGGTACATTTAGCAGTTGCAATTTCTACTAAAGGTTGCTGTCTCATGTTTAGATAGAGTATCACCTTGGCCTTTTGATAAAGAATGTCAGAGATAACTGTTAGAAATTCTATGCAAGCTTGATTTATTTGGGAAGGATATTAGAATAATTCAGAATTTATACTGGGAGTAAACCCCCTGTATATGGATAGAAAATGAATTCAGCAAATACACAAAGAGAAAGTGATGTAAGACAAGCATGTGTCTTCTTACCAGATTTATTCAATCTTTACACTGAAGCAATCCTGAGAGAATTAGAAGTCCAACCAGGATTCATTATTGGCAGCCACAATCTTAACAACATAAAATATGCAGATGACACTGTGTTGATAGCAGACATAGAAAGGAAACTACAAGAACTCCTACTGAATTGGTTGAACACTGGACTTATTCAACCTATACAGTGAGGCGATTCTGAGAGAATTAGAAGTCCTTCCAGGATTCATAATTGTCGGCCTCAAACTTAACAACATAAAATATGCAGATGACACTGTGTTGATAGCAGAGACAGAAAGGAAACTACAAGAACTCCTACGGAATTGGTTGCGCATGGGACTTAATCATCCTATACAGTTAAAGGATTCTGAGAGAATTAGAAGTCCTACTAGGATTCATTATTGGCAGCCACAATCATAACAACATAAAATATGCAGATGACACAGTGTTGATAGCAGACATAGAAAGGAAACTACAAGAACTCCTACTGAATGGGTTGAACATGGGACTTAATCAACCTATACAGTGAGGGGATTCTGAGAGAATTAGAAGCCCTTCCAGGATTCATTATTGGCAACCACAATCTTATCAATAATAGATATGCAGAATGCTTAGCATCAGAAATAGGTGAAATTTCTAGGGCACATAATGAGAAAATAGGGCTTAGAAAATTTAACACTCACAAGACATATTGACGGCAAAAGGAACAGAGGAAAACATTGCATAACCTACCTAATGAGCTGTTAGGGTCCCAGCTATGGACAAATAGTGACCCTTACCCAAACAAAAATTAACAGTGCATTTTTATAATAGAATGACAATCAAAGCAACATAAAAAACATTTATAGTAAAATTGCCAAAAATACATTTTATGATCTAGTAACTATATATGAAAATACATTTTATGATCTAGTAACTATATATGAAAATACATTTTATGATCTAGTAACTATATATGAAAAAACATTTTATGATCTAGTAACTATATATAAAAAAAAACATACCTTTAAATTGAAAGTATAAAATTAAGTACAAAATACTTAGATTTCGGCATTAAATAAGCCATAGAGGTTGATATGCTGCTAAACAATATCAACCAGCCATTTACCAGTTCACTACAGGTAGCAACCAATTTGAAAGAATGAAAACTCTGAATAGAGAAGACATGAAACTGCTATCTCCCAAGAATGTGTGATAATTCACAGATAATGAAGATAGACAATCAGTATAAAGTCATCACTGCTTACATTCTGCTAAAATATAAAAGAAAAAAGAAAACTGATATAGAAAAAACTTATATAGAAACATGTGGTTGCCAGAAGATAATTGGGTGGCACCTACAATCTACAATGTTATCATTTAATTTTCATGACAAATAAATAAGATTTTCAAAAAATACTTATAGAAAAAAGGGTACAATTAAAATTTTTGTGGAAAGAACATATATTTCTTAATAATTACAGTATACATGTCCTGTACATATTACTGGCAGTAGACAGCAAATATAAATACAGTATGTTATAATTTATTTGTTTTTAATTTTAAGTACCATATATACTGAAGTATCATGTGACTTTTGAAAACCCAATTTTGAAGCTAATTTTAAGGGAGTCACATTATATGCAAGATATAAAATTAGTATATGTACTGCTGGCCCTGGCTATACCATTGACCAAACTATCCATCCATTTACTGTAGTCAAATTAACTTCAAAATCAGGTCTTCAAAAGTCGAACAATATGTGAGTATATATGGTAATAGGTTGATATTTTTAAGTAGTTTTCTGCACATTTTACACATGAGCAGATCATTCCAAAGCACAATAGAGCATTGCATACAGTCCACTATATTAAGAACAATCGTTTGTGTTCAATAGATGATAGTGTGAATCTACCAATAATTGCTTCTGTATCCAATTCATCTAACAATTCCTTTTCAATTGATAGTAACATGTCTAATTACAAATTCTCCTCAGAAAGCAAATTTTTTAACCTTTATGATTTTTTGTTTCGAAAATGTCCTCTCACTTTGGACTTGAGTAACTGGTAGTGTGTGGATGATTTTATAAAGTTTTTATATCTTTTTATTACTAAACAGTTGCCTGTGTTTGTTTCTTTATTGCATTTTTATTTGATATAGTTAGCCCATACCATCAGGGGCCCACTTGCCATTGGTTAAGCTGACACCCTGACCCGTCCGCCACTGCCCCAGATACAAGTCAGCAAATCTTCTGGCTTCGTCCTCTAGTTTAACACCTTTCAAATCTGTGCACACCCATGTCCAAACTCACTGAGGTGGGATACAACGGGTACTAAGGGATGATGGATCTCTGAGGTGACTTGGATTGAGATCAGTAACAACCAATAGTCAAGCTCACTAGCAGAAATTTACTGGCCTATTGAGGTGGAGGTGAAGAAATGTAAAAAATATATTCCGATATTTTTTTTAATTTTTTATTTTATTATTTTGGATGCCAAAAGTATCTTGTTTTGGAATTACAAAAAAAATAATTTTAATTTCATATTTGTGTAAAATCTCAAATTCCATATCAAGAAATTGTTAATTTTTATTATCAAAATTGATTTTGATATCAACTGGATGTTTTATTATATTTCAAAATTTATGGCATTAAAAATTGATATTTTAAAGATGAGGAAAAATGCTGAAGGCATGGCACACATACTTCAGTTAAATTTATGAATAGTAAATTAAAGGAAGTATGACATTTTTACATTGTTCAGTAGTCAGTGCAAATTTAAATTTCTTCTTTTAAAAAGAAAAGTGTTGTTTATTAGATTCTGATTACCTACAATCTTGCTCTTGTGTGGGAAGGGATTACAGTATTGCTACACAAGCAGCTTTAACATTGTTGAAAAGGTTGCTAGTACCATTTTTAAAATAATGCATGTTTAAAAATCTTAAGCCAACCTTAAATATTTGATTTAGAAAGCTGGGTCATGAAGATGACCTCGAAGATAATTTTTCAGAGATTGTTTATTTTAAGTATTTTGAAAGGAAAAACAATGTCTGAATCTTTTCTATAATAGAAATTGATTGATTTATTATAGAAACTAATTGATTTACTTCTCGAATACATACTGTCTGATTGATTTAAAAGTTATTTTCCACTAACTTTTAAAATCGATTTTCAAGCATAGCTAATAAGTTTGTTTGAGTTTGATAAGGTGAAATTGGCAGCTGATCTCAAAAGTGACGTACAATCTGTTGTTAACTGAGGCAAGAAATGGCTTTTTAATTTTGATGCCTCCAAAATAAAATTGCTCTCTTTTAATTGTCTTAGAGAACCTGTTTTGCCTTCCAACAGCATGTCTAATGCTAACTTCCAGTAGACTGACTCATTGCACCTTCTCATGATAACGTTTTTCACTGACATGAAGTAGAAAGATTATATAGAATCATTTGTTAAGTCTGCTGCTCGGAAAGTTGGTTCACTCTGTTGTGCTAGACAATTTTTTCTCAACAGAATCTATCTTACACATTTATAAGTCTACCATTTGTCTATGCATTGAATATTACTGCCACATTTGGTCTGAGATTCTTGATAAAATCCCAAGAGGAATCTGCAATATTATTGGTCCTGACCTGGCATCTCAGTTTCAGTCACTTTCCCACTGTCGTAATGTAGCTTTCCTGTACCTTTTTCTATAAATATGTTCATGATAATTGTTCTGGTGATCTTTCCTCTTTGGTACTTCAAATTTATGAACTTGAGTGCAGTACGAGATTAGCAGCTTGGTCTCATCATTTTACAGTTGAAATGGCTAGATCTCACCATAAGTTCTATGCTAACAGTTTCTTTTCTCTTCTTCTCACTTGTGGAATTCTCTTCTGGCTTCTTAGTTTTTAGTCAACTTTGATCTTCAAAACTTTTAATGTAATGCCAGTCATTATCCTCTGTCTTCTTAATTCCTGTTCTTTTATTGTTCTCTCTTGTTAATAATGTTTTTCTTTTTCTCATATTCTTTCATATTCAGTAACCCATCTAAGTAGCTTTATTGCCTTTCTTGGGGTGAAATGTTAAAAAAAGTTATATTGTTACTCATTGTTTTCTCCTTATGCACTTGGAAAGAGATGAATCCATCTACTCCCTCCAGCTATGGGTTAAATAGTAAGATTTGTGCCTGGGGAAATCATTGTTATTCTTAAAAAAGTTGCTAATGCAATATTTACTTAAAAAAAAAACAGAGTTATTCTTACAACCTGAAATATGTTTCAGGTTTTAAATAATGCACAAGGGGTTGATAAAAAAGGAGTCAACCATAGTCAGTATCATCGAGTCAATGTGAATGATCCTTTCCTTAGCTGGATAGTATGTGCTTCACCAGAACTATATACAGTTTTGAATTCAGAGTTGTCCTTTTTCCTAACTTGTTGGTATCCAAGGCTATAGAACCTAGTTTGTCCTGCTATTCAACCCATAGCTGGGAGAGAAGAGATGGATTCATACCTTTCCCAATGGTATTAGTATGTAAATGAATGTAATGGACTTGACTGTAATTTGAACTCAGTTCTCTGATTCCTCGATTCAAGCCACAATCCATTACTCTACTGTGTCTCTCTGGTTGATAAACCATAAATAAACCATAAAAAAAAATCCAAATCCCAAAAGGAAATCACTTATGACACAATTTTATACTTACGTTTATGACAAAATGTCTACTTCACTCAATCTTGATTTAGCATGGAAGATGTTTTTATTAAAATCTATTTTCATTGCAGAAAAGTGCTGAAAACATGTATTGATTAGCCATAATGGACAGAGTTAATCTGAAAGAGAGCATATTCTACAAATTGGTTGTTGTTGAAAGGGAAGCCTCATCACGTCATGACTTGATCAGAGACTAAAGCTTGAAATTCTGCAGAAGGCTTTTCAGAATATTGTTGCTTATTCTTAGAAAGGTCAAATGTTATGGATGGCACTGATATGTTTCAAGTGATTACCATTTTACATAATACACACTGAAATAATCATAATGAACAGCACAGGATGGCTAATTCTGGTGAAAATAAATAAAGACTATAAATCTTATTAGAGCAAGCCACTTCCTGAAATAAATGACAGTTTATTGTTGTTAATGTGAGGCTAGAATTTCTAACATTCAGAAATGCTAGTGATGAACTTGCAGGTAATTTATTTGACATAGTTTACAGCAGTTGCCATATGACAACACTTGACATGTGTTCCTTGATAACTAGATTATTGTTAGCTTATAGGCTAGGATGGGGTCTCAAGCCTTTAATAGCAACCTTCGGAGAGAGATGGTGTCTTGATAAAAACACTTAGTGTGCTTGGACTATCACAAGTGTCTAAGTTGGGCATCAGGAAGAATACTCAGCCTTCTAAAACCCTGCCTCAAATTATTATAAGTTTATCTCTCTATTTTGAAACTAATATGAAGTATTAATGAAATAGGATGTATTTATGGCTAATTAACATCACAATAAAAACCATCTATCTCTTTACTTAAAAAAATATTGTTGAAAAATAAAAATTCAGTGTTTAAAGTTAAGTCAGGCTTAGGCCTGTTACTACTAACATTATAACCCAATACAATCTGGTGCTTGGACAAGTAGTTGGCTAGTGTCTAAACCAGTTCCCCCAGTAGCTTTTCTGCTGGTGAGAAGTGTGGCATGTCATCCCACAGGATGAGAAAATATATATATATATATATATATATATATATATATATATATATATATATATCTCCAAATGTAAAAAAAAGAACAAAGAGTAAGATTTCAGCATTCAAAACATAATTTAAAACAGGTCTTAATACAAAAGTAGAGCCATAAATATTTATAAATATTTATAATGCAGTGTTACATTAGAACATGCAAAGTAGCGTTATGACTCCCCACCTGATTAAACATTAAAAATGTTTTTTTAATGTTGAAACAAGATGTACAGTTTTGTAGTGAATATATGCGTTCTAATGTAACACTGCATAATATATATAATATATATATATATATATATATAAGCTAAAGAGTAAGCTTTCTGCTGTCAACGTGTCTTATACTAACCAGTGAGTTGCCCTGGATAAAAATAGCTGTAGATATTTGTGCCAGAGTAGTATCTGAAATATTGAAATCAGTCATATTGACTGGATAAGAGACAAAAGTCAATGGCAAAAAGCATCCTGTTGTTATGTCCTGAGATCCTTACAGTTATACAACATTTGGATGTGTATGCAGATCACTAGTGGGACTCAAGTATCACATGACACAAACATAAAAACTGAATGAGGTTGTCGGATCTTCATACTCATAAATCAGGAGAGACTGGAGAGTCCATTACATATACATACATATATGGCTAGTATTTTACATTACCTTGTTTCTCTTTTGAGATTATCTCTTATGACCTGTAGCAAACTTTAAACATGCGAAATTAAAAAAACGGATATCAGTGAGTATACAATTACCTAATATTACTGCCTTCAAAACTAATCCAAGATATTACTCCACCTCCCTGCTATTGTTGTTTCATTCTTGTTGCTTAACTACTTCCATGAAGGACCCAACTTCTATCAGAGCCATCGAATTCATTTAATGTATCTTGATATTAATCACTAAAACCTACTGTCGAGAAATCAGTTTTCATGTACTTCTTCACCCAATTTGTATGCAGTTTGATTGCTTTTACATCTTTAGCCAGTTTTCTTAATATTCTGCATCTTTTCTCTCTGTTTTCATTCACAATATCATCTTCAAATTTTTCCTTCCAATTCACTTTTCTTCTTCAATAACCTTGTTTTTTTAACACTTTTTTCTCTTTCAGCAGTTTCTTTCAATTGCTTCTTTGATTATTCTATGATCTCTGTTCCACTTTTTCACAATTTCTTTTTTTCTCTTTTGAGATTACTTCTTATGACCCATAGAAAACTTCAAATATGTAAAATTAAAAAATCAGATATCAGTATGTATACAATTATGTATATTTATTTACAAATATTACTACAGCATTTCTAGTGCTCCTGCTATATATTTAGAGATTCTACCACATATGCTCTGTTGCTGCTGCTATACATTCAGAGATCCTTGATAAAATCCAAAGATGAATCTGTAATGTTATTGTTCCTAACCTGGCATCTCGGCTTCAGTCACTTCCCCACTGCCATAATGTTGCTTTCTTTTGCCTTTTCTATAAATACTTTCATGGTAATTGTTCTGATGATCTTTCCTCTATGGTACCCAGACTTTATGAATTTAAGCGCAGTACTAGACTGGTGGCAATAAGTCTACCATTTGTCCAGGCTTTGAATATTGCTGACACATATGCTCTGTTGTTACTGCATATAAAACCATATACAGACTACTTTCATCTAACCTGCCTTAAATTTTTTCTTCATTAATTACTACTTTGATCTTCCTAAACTTTGTTAAGTCTCCAATAAAGAAAAAGACTAAATTATTTGTTTCCATTGGTTTCTAAGATGACAACAATCTTGATCATGATTACTGTATATATTTGTGCAATGTTTATTTTAAATACAGCTGTACATTTTGATTACAGTAAATGGATATATAGTTTGGTCAATGGCATAACCAGAGTCAGCAATCGGTCAATTATATACCATGTGTGACACACGCTTAGGCAATCATGTATCTTTTGATACATGACTGACAAGGCAGATTTTTCCCCACAGTAGGTTACCATTTCTTTCTGTGGTAGACCAGTTGCCATCCAAGTCTATAGAATCTGGTCTTTCCTGTTATTTACCCATAGCTGGGGGAGAAGAAGAAGATTCATACTTTTCCCAAGAGTATTAGCACATAAGTGAATGTAATGGATTCAGCTGGAATTTGAACTCTGTTCTCCACTTCCTCAATTTGAGCTGCTATCCATTACTCCACCATACCTCCCTGACTCAGCAGTACATATGCTAATTTTATATCCTGTGTGTATGATACAACCCCCTTAAAATTAGGTCTTCAAAAGTTACATGATAGATGACGGTATATAAAAAGAAAAAAGATATCATTATCAAGTGATCTGGTTTATTTATGAAGATAGTTTGGTGACTATTTTTTTCTTTTTCTACCAAGAGAGAGTCAATTCCCAAGGTGTCATGCACTGGACGTAGTAGTTATTTTGTTAATTCAAGTTAGGAAAAATCACTAAAATATTAAACTCATGTGCAATGCAAACTCTGCCTCCTCATTTGAACTTTAGAGGTTGACATAAAAATTCTGTTTTGTACAGAAATAAAAATACGGTACATTCTGGGGATTTCTTCACTGTTATATTTTCGTGCTGTAACTGAGTCCCCCTGTAACAAATTACAAGCAACAACTTTGTCTTCAAATCTTTACTAAATATACTTTTATAAATAATTGCTATTTCCTAATATCTATTTAGCATTTTTACAAAAATTGATTATAGCTTCCACCAGTTCTTATTTTTTTCTTAACTCTTTCTTTTTCTAATATTTAAAGATCTGGCATCATTTTCAAATACTTCCCAAAGCAGGTTGACGTACTTCTTGTCTCGGCCGAGTAATCTACCCAAATTTTGTTTACCATCTTGTAATATTAGCTTTTCAGAGATTTATATTCAAAAGATTATATTACACATTATCTATCTATGTTGTAACTAATTTATTTCTTTGATATTTCATCTCACACAGATGTATCAGTTGATGGGGCAACAGATTGATGTGTTCAACTACATTGTACAAAAGACTTTCTTCATAATAGCAAATGAAACAAATTTTTTTTAAGTGAATTCAAGTTATAAAATGCTATATAATTTCTTTCTTTTTTTTAATATTATCTTTTGAGAAATCTTCAAATTCTGAACTTTGGCCTCGTCCAAAATGTCTGTTAAGCACATCGTTGAGTTTGAAAGTTTGAGAAAAATCTTCTCATAATAACTTTTTTGTTTCTATCTGAAAATCTCAGATGAGGAGTTATCATTCTTTGCACTATTTACATGTGGACTATTGTTTGTTGCTTTTATCATGTTTTAGCTTTTCAGGCTTCGTCAAATGTATGTAGCTTACCCAGAGTGAGATACACCTGAAAGGCACAGGGAAGCTGCGTTACGATGGTGATAAGCAAACTTGACATTTGTAAATATAAGCAAAAGTACAGATAACTCTTTAAGAAGTCAAGGATCAATTTGACATTGTATTTATATTATAAACAGGGCACCCCTTTCTAAAATGATTAACAAAAATCAATATTTTTTTTTATTCTGACAAATTTTGATGCTTCAGAAATGTCTAATGAATCTTAACAAAAACAAAATGTTAAAAAAAATTCTTCCCTACTTTTTACAAGTGGATCAGTAAATTTAAGTAGTTTGGCTTTATGTCTTGGTATCAGGCTAAACCACGAGTCCCAAAATCTTTTTAGGACATCCACCCTTGATGGAATCCTTGATCTCTCACTGGTCCAGGTATAAGCAAAAAATATCAATAATAATTCATCTGATGAAGATCGAAGGGCAAAACAGCTGAAATGTTGTGATAACAACAGTTGGCATATAAATTTGTGTAAATAAACCATAATAACTTGTTTTGACATTTTATTATGCAAATAGACTTAAGTGCAATCTAAATATTTATTTATAAATAAATCTAGATATAGGCTACAGAAACCTATATTTAATTAATACAATATCCCAAATACCTGAATAAATTGCTATTTTAGTGTTATAAATATCAAGCTGAGGACAATAGTCCATGTGTAAATAGTATAAATTAACAATGGTTTGTTGCCAATTTTAACAATGATGGTTACTAGTGCAATAAAGTAGCATTGTATATTTTAATGAGAATACAAAACTAAATTTCCCTAGCATAAAATTACATTTCATTTCACTCCTTATTTCATCAATTAATGGCTGTTAGTCAATGTGATGCCCTGGGTCTTCTTCCGAACATTCATTTTACATCTCATCTCATTGTAAGAAACTCTCCTTTGCTGCCTCTTTGGTTGGTGTTTATATATTTACCTGTTGTTGTTTTTTTCCACATGTGCACATATTGGTTAGAGGTGGACCAATCATGTAGATCTGCACCAAGCAGTCAGCAGGTCATTCTCTAGATCAACCTTGCACCTGGCTTCTCTGAAGGACATTGATTACAAAGTCTATTCTTGCATGATCTGGGATGATATGCAGACTACAATAACAGCCTGATCTTCCTTACTTACTAATGTGACATTCTAAGAGATCATCCATGAAATCAACCCTGGACCTAGTTTCTTTGAATGACACTGAGAGCAGTTTGTTCTGGAATGATCTGGGGTGAAACACATACTGCACTTGTTTGTCATAGTCATCAGTCCCATGGCTAGGTATAGTCGTAGGGTCACTGTGCAACTGAGCAACTGACTAGTTCAATCTACATATCTAGCTTGAAAAGCTGGAGAAGTATTCATGCATGCATAGTGCCTATAGGGCAAGTAGACCTGATGAAGCCTATCCCTTTCCAGGTTAAGCCACAGCCAGTATCCTCCAACTTCAAAGCTCAACTTTGTTGCACACATGTGGCTGTTTTCCATTAGGAGAACTCTCCACTCTATTGACTTCACTCTAGGAAGCCATGTCATGTCATCACTGCACTGGCTACATACATAGCTAAAGTTTACCCTATTGGGATAGATGGCCATTGGCCCTACAAGAAGGTTCATTTGGTAGGTCTTGTTTTTAATTCTGCTAGGTGGCTAGCCACCTCCATCACCAGAAAAGCTAGGTGGGAGAACAAGTTTAGTCCTTGATGACCTGACTGTGCAGCAGGTAGTACTGAGTTCCATGGTATCAATCATACCCATAGATTAACCTGACACAAAAGTTATAAGGCTGTAGTAAAAAACATTTGTTCTATTCCCTTTATGTGTATATACTCTTGGGAAAGGTATGAATTCATCTTTTTCCCCCCAGCTATGGGTTAGTTAGTAAGATTTGTATCATGAAACCATTATTATCTTGCACTACTCTCCTCCAAATTCTTACAATCTAAAAATATTTTCTGGCTTTAAATAACCTGCAAAGATTTGAAAAGCCATAGAAAACAGATCAATCAATCAATGAAATACTGATTAACTACACAGGCATAGCTTTTAAAATATCGTGGAAACTAAGTGAGGGATCAGTTTATATATTATTGTAATATAGAATTGAACCCCATTTTATATCCACATTATAATCTCTTCTTTGTTATATCAGATACAGATTATATATGAATCCACAACTTGTTTCCCCCAGCTATGTGTTAATTAGTAAAACTTGTATCACTAAAACCATTAGTATCTTCCCCACCCCCAATTTTTACAATCTAAAAATATTTTTGGCTTTAAATAACCTGCAAAGCCATAGAAAATGTCCACTTAAATCTAGATTAAAATTAACAAAAGTTAAAAATAACTATAGTCATTATTTCAGTATGGGCAATGCTAAGTAACCTTGCTTGTTCTTGACAAAAGGAAGTTCACTTTTTAAAGTTTTCTTTCCACAATTTTAAAAAATTTCAGGTAGCATCTTTTTTATGTAGGTTGGAAATTTTAAAAAAAATTAATAATTGTTGTGCCTTGTAATTTATCCAAAGTATTTGCTGCTGCAAGGATATCTAAAAAGTCTCTTTTTGAAAGAACGTCTTTTTTTCTTTTCTTCTTTTTTTTTTCAAAGTATCTTCTTCCGTTATATTAGGTTACCTAATCTTCACATATATTTTTCAGCTACATCTGCTTGCTTTCAAAAAGACAAGAAAATAACTTGTCTTTCAGATAAGCAAACATTTATTAATTGTATTGAATATAATCCAATATACAGTCTCAAAGTTTTTACAAAACACTGTTGTTACAAAGTAAGTAAAACTCTCTTCTCAAATTCAACTACACAAAAGGATCAATCAATAATTCATAGCCTGATATGTTTAAAAAAAAAAAAAAGAAGCTGAATTCTGATCTTAATTTTTCACTGTATAATCCTCATCCTGTGACTAATATCCACCACTGAATTAAGTATATTGACAAGGAAAGAGATTGTGGGAAATAAATGCATATATATATATATATATATATATATATATATATATATATATATATATATATATATATAGTATTTACATTAGTCGGACTATTGTCCTCATCTTTTTCGCCATATTTGTCACAACATTTCAGCTGTTGTACGCTCCGGCCTTCTTCAGGTGGTTGGAATTTCAAACTGAACCCTTTATTTCGATCACTGGGGTAGACTGTTCTAGTTCCACATGCCATGTTTGATGGATGTCAGTTATCAGTTATCTGCTAATTTTCCCTCTGAAAGTTCTCCACTGCCTTAACCGGGTACTGAACTCACATTCACTGGATCTAACCAACGCCTTTATCCACTGTGCCATGTGTCCTTATACTGTACATAATGCTTCATCTCAGGAATATATATATATTTTTTTTCATATGTGTTTTGGGTATATAATCTAGTCCATCTCATTAAGATTCTATTTCTTTTAGGTTATATTTTCATCATATACATATCATTCAAATGAGACCTAATTGAGCTATGGTCAGAAAGGTGTAGTATAAGTCTTCATGTCAAATAAATCTAAATACTCATGGAGACCTACCGGACCCTATTTGTAACATAATTGTTGACAACACAAATATAATAACATCTTCTACATGCTAAAAAATGCTGAAAATAATGGAAGCCTTATTAACAAAAAAAAAACAACAACACTGAATAATATCAACTATGAACATGGACACAATATCTTGACCGTGTTTTGAAAATGAAAACATTATATAAATACATACATACAACAAACTATTTCTTGTTAACAGTTAATATATTTCAACCTTGAAAATGGCTAAATGTATAGCTGAAAACGTTCAGATAAAAAAACAATTGGACAGTTTTTATATAATTTATCATCCGAAAAGAAAAAAATTATTAGATCACATGAGAAATTGTATAAAAAGGTAAATCAAAGCACCTTGTCTGTCATATGCAATGAAATGTGCATATATATATATATAGTGTGTGTATAACACCTTTCATGGAACACACGGATACTACAGTTTGATTCTATGCAGAAGTGATTCTAGGCAGAGGTCAGAAGAAGCAATGTTTTGATCGAAGGTGGGGCACATACACCCACTGATCTGAGGTACATGTTGAGATCTACATGTAAATAATTCAATCCTTTTTGACAGGTACTATACTCTTTTAAAATAAACTTTATTTGTATAGAGAGAAAAAATATCTTTAAAATCTCAACTTAATGAAGTACACATAAAAGTAATGTTTTTCAGCCCAAACGCATTACGGACTACTACCCACCTTACCTTAAAATTTATTTTTCATTAATCACTACTTTGATCTTCCTAAACTGTGTTAAGACTTTAACAAAAAAAAAAAAGTCTATATTGTTCATCTCTATTGGTTTCTAAGATGACAACAAACTTAATCATGATTATATAAAAAGTGAAAAGATATCATTATCAAGTGATCTGGTTTATTTATGGAGATGGTTTGGTGACCAACTTTTTCTTTTTCCTTTGAGAGTGAGTCAATAAACTGACTTGTGACCTTGACCATAATTAGTCCATCCATCTAGCCATTTCAGTTCAGTACTGCCCATTGTTGCCTATCTACTTGATTCATATCTCTCAGCCATGGCCAACTCACCTCCTGCAAGTAATCAAGTCAACCACACCCTCTCAGATTTTCTCCCATTCTTCCTTCGTTCTCTCTTCTGACACTCCTTACTGTCTTTGAGAAAGTTTGATTAATTCCATTTAGCTTCATGAGTTCAGAATGAATTCTTAAATCATCAGGAGCCATCAGTTTTCAAGGAATTTTAATGCTGATTCTAGAGTTGACTCAAATTTGTATATAAAAGTAATGTTTATCTCCTGTATATGTTCCAGCTGAAGTCATTCATACCTTGCTAAAGTTATGTATCCATCCAGTGATGCTGATAGGTTTTTAATATAAGACCATGAACCAAACATGTGAGCAACAACAAGGTTTTAGAGATAATAGAAACAAAAAGGAAACTTATAGTTAACATCAGGAACAGGCAGTTGAAATTTCTGGGACATAAAATAAGTAAGGAGGGCTTAGAAAAGCTGATACTCCCAGGGTGGATAGAGAGAAAGAGGGACAGGGGACAGGAGAAAGCAATGCACGACATACTTAATGGATTTGAGCAAGGGGATGACTTGGGAAAAATAACAAAAATACAAAACTTATTAAGAGCTACAAGGAACAGGAAGAGGTAGAGGGCCATGATCGCCTACATCCTGAAGGGACATACCAAGAAGAGTCCCTGGGCTCACAGGGTGTGTCCCTGGGAAATTCAATGGGTTCCAACTAAAGTTTCCTAATAAATCTTTGTGTCAAACTCCAGGGAAACAGATAAAGTTTTATATTTACCATTGTCCCCCCAAAAAACAATTTTAATCATGATGAATCACTTAAATTGACAAAATAATTATTTTTTTTTAATTAATAAATTCAAAACAAAAACAGTATTTGCACTTAATCACAGTCCAATTAAGAAACTATATTTTTTTGAGAATTATGATAAAAGATAAACATAAAAGTTTTTAAATTGGCAAAGGAAGTTGTTTCTTTTAAAAAAAAATTGAATCAATAAATTTCAAGCGAAAACAGTATTTAAAGTAATGGCCAGCAAACTTCAATGATTTCAGGTGCATCAAATAAATTTAAAAAGAATAACGAACCAAGAAAGTTTCTGGTATGGCAACATTGATGCCTACTTTATGCCACCCACACATCTCACTGCCCAATGAAAGAAGAAAAGAGTAAGTGAAAGAAAGAAAGAACTAGTAAAAAGTATTTGAAAGAATATAGGAAACTTTTGGTACAGCATAGGACACACAGATGGGAAAGTTAATGCATCCTTTAAGATTTTTATACATCAGAGACACAGGATGCAAACCTATCAGCATTTCTGTCCAGCTCTTCTCTCATCCATCTATGAGTTAAATAGCAGGGTAAACTGGGCTCTCTAGCCATAGTTGGCAACCAGTCTAGGACTACTCTGAATTCAAAATTGTATGTAGTTCTGGCATAGCATTTAATATGCAGCCATTGACAAAACCATGAAGTTTACAATGATTCTATAATCTCAGTTGACCTATGACTGTTGATATATTTTTTTTTAAGTTCAAGCCAATAAATGAATGAACAAATCCAATCTCATGGGGTGCTTTCATACTTCAGGTTCCCTTCAACTGATCTACAGTCTCATTCTGAGATTTACATCAACATAGGTGACCAATTTCAGTGCAATCACTCTACACTTCTGTTGTGTAACACAAGAATTGAATCTTCCAGATTTAATATTAGATATTTATTACATCCCAATATTAATAGTAATAGTAGAACAGACTGAGCTCTCTAGCACCCAGTCTAGAAGAAAGACAAGTCTGAATTTGAAACTGGTTGGACATGGGACTAGCAACACCACCTTGTTAAAAATCTACTTGCTACAAAAACCGCAGCAGCACCACCTAGCCTGTTAAGGCTGTGACACTCTCCTCCACTATTTGACGGTATGGAACTTAAGATAGCGAGAGATTTAGTTTCATAATTTCAGAATTAATTATTAAATCACCAAGCATCATCAGTGTTTAAGGGTTTTAATGCTGATCTTTTTAGAGTTTGTGAGCAAAATCTCTTGTAAATGATTTTGAAAGTGAGTGTTGAGCAGCAGGTGGGAAGCTGTGAAGAACCGTGATTGCCTACATTATAAAAACATAGCATTTAGAGAAAATATGGCCTGATTTTAATTTTTTAAATCTGGTGAAGGAGTCTCTTTTTGTCTCCGCTTCTTAATGATAGGCCCTGATATCATTTTCATTGTTCAATTAGTTTATGATTGTTAGGAGCCACTTTCTTTTTATGTGTGTGTTGCTTAAAATGACAAGATAGAAAAATGATTTACACTATTTACATTGTTCACACTGTTGCCCTTGTCTTCATTGCTGTATTCACAACATTTCGGCCATTGTACACTCTGGCCTTCATCAGAATTAGTCTCTACTTCTGAGATGAGGTATTGTAACTATTTACACTATTTACATTGTTTGGACTGTTGTCCACATCTTTATTGCCATATTCACCTTCAACATCTGTCTATATTTCTGAGATGAGGTATTGTAACTATCTACACTATTTACATTGTTTGGGCTGTTGTCCTCATCATCACTGCCATATTCACAACATTTCAGCTGTTGTATGCTCCAGACTTTTTCAGGTTGTTGAAATTTTGAACTTGAACCCTTTATTTCATCCACTGGGGTAGTTACATATGCCATGTCTCTTCTGGATGTCTCAGCATCAGTTATCTCCCTTTAAATTAACTCTCTTTGGAGTTGTGAGTTCAATACCTGGCTACAGCTGCAGTGAAAAAAAACTTGAAGATTTAAGTTAAAGGGAGATAATTGATACTGAGAAACCCAGAAGAGGCATGTCACATGGAAGTATAACAATCTACTCCAGTGGACGAAATAAAGGGTTCATTTCCAAATTACAATCACCTGAAGAAGGACAGAGCATACAATGACTGAAACATTGTGAATATGGCAACGAAGATGAGGACAACAGTCCAAACAATGTAAATAGTATAAATAATAACAATACTTCATCTCAGAAATATAGACAGATATAGAAAAATGAAAATGATTTTATTTTCTGAATGATATAAATTTAAAAATGAATATTCATTACACTTTCTGCATTTTGCTGTTTTTTAATTTCATCTTTGTTGATTTGTGCTGGTAAAAGTAGTTTATTCATATTCTTATTTGTATTCTGTTGTGTATTTTTAATATCTATAGTACAGCCACGAGGCAAGGCTACGATATACAATGTGAAATTATTGGCAGAGAAACCATAAACTATGAAAAGCAAATCAATATTTCCTCAGTTTAGAATGATTTGGAATGGGAGGACATCTTAACTTTCTAATGCATTATAATTTCTGGGAGAATTTTTTTTAATATGTCAAACTGGCATTGATCTATTGCTGAATTTGAAAAGAAAGAAAATGGGACATAAAGAATTTTTCTTTGTAATTTTCATTTTTAAGATTCACAAAAATGATCTCTTTGGTCAAAGCAGAAAATAACGTTTTTGATAATGTTAGGCTGGGTGCTTGTTATGTGGAAGAGAGTGAGTGGAGAAAGGATGTTATTTTTTATGTGATATTTTCAGTTATTACAAGTAATTTAACTAAAACAAGCATCGTTAACCTCTGTAGAATATCATATTCCATGGCATGTAAGAACCTGCCCTTACATTTTTTCCCCCACAAAATATAGCTAAAAAATTTTTCCCAGGTCAGATGTGTGAAGTTGAGATATCTGGTAGGCTAGTGTCTTCCCAGAAACCATAGACTGCAGTCTAACTTCATAATACTGGAATATTAAATGGAAATATGGAAGTCTTTGAGATATCAGATCAGCTGTTTCCCTAGAAACCATAGACTGCAGTATTTAAACCAAGTCTAATTTTATAATACTGAAATATTAAATGTAAATGTGGAAGTCTTAAATATGAAGTAGAGGTCTCTGGTAAGCTAATGTTTTATTCCGACATCACAAGCTACCAACACTTTTAAAAAAGATAGATTTCATAAATCCTACCTTACAAGTAAGGTACATTGTGGGTTTTTTCCTATATTGCCCAAGTTTATAAAATATTTAATAACAATCTAACTCTCCTAATTATATAATGCAATAATATTAAATATAAAGGGGAGTGGAGTCTTACCTTCTTCTAAATACAGTTTTTCAGAGCTGATAATGAAGGAGATTGACAAACGTAATTAGAAATTAATTTCTTTTACCAGCTGAGTATTTAAAATTGTAGTATCTGTGCTAATTTGTTCATTAAAGTGCTTGGCAGACTCTCAAGAAATGTTGGAAGGTACGTGATCTGTGAAATGTTATGAAAAAGCTAAAAACAACAAAAATGAGGAGTCTTCAATAACTTTCCAACTCCCATAATATAGCTTCCCTGTGCTGTTTCTATAAATATTTTCCTGGTAATTCTTCTGATGAGCTTTCCTCTTTGGGACTATAACTTTATGAATACTAAATTGGCAGCTAGGTCTCTTCATATTACAATTGGAAATGCTAGATGTAATGATAAGGTCTATTCTAATAGTTTTTTCTCTTATATATCTTGCTTGTGGAACTCTCTTCTGGATTCTTGCTTTCCTATCAATTATAATTTTCAAAAATTTAAATGCAGCATCAATCATCTTTGTCTTCTTGAATCCTATTCTTTTCTTGTCTTCTCCCCCCTTATAATACACATACAGTTTCTTTCATTCTCAGTAACCTCTTGTGTCTTAGTGGCTTTATCACCTTGCTTGGGGTGAAGTTACTTACACTGATATTCACCTTGTAAAAGACCCAAGATCTACTCAAGGTAGAGGATTGCAGAGCAAGAGGCACATTTGTGAGGAAGATAATGGTTAACCCCTAGACTTGAACAAGTTAAGATAGTAATGATTGGGAAGCATCCTCTTGGGAATTGGTTCCACAAAGCATTGGTTTGTGGGAAGAAGCTGCTTGATCAGTACTTACATCTTACCAATAAAATACAAAGGAAATGTGGGTGGTTTAATGCAATGTGTATAGCATGGTGGATCTTAGGCATGAAGGGTAGAGCTAATTAAAAAGAAATATTAACTTGAACCAACCACATACAGTGGTTAAAATACCTCATCTAAAAAAAAATTTGACATGAAACAAATTTTTAAAACATGGCTTGATAAGATTTCATTGCAAATTTCAATATGAAACAAGTGAATTTATTTATTTATTTAAGATTTAACCATCATACAAGGAGAAAAAAAATTTATACATAAGATTATTTTAATTGTAGCTGTGATTAAAAAGAGATTAAGCAAATCATTTGGTTTTGAGTAGATTTTTAACATTCATATATTAGTGTGTGTTACAGTCCGAAAAAATATGTCACTTTGAAACCAAAATGAAAGTAAAAAGCTGGAATAGAGTTCCACATGTGTGAAGTACAAGAGAAAAAAAACTGTTAACATAGAGCTTACAGTTACATCTAGTGATGAGACCTAACTGCCAATCTGGTACTGCACTTAAATTCATAAAGTCTAGATATACCATAAAGGAAAGCTCATCAGAACAATTACCATGAAAGTATTTGTAGGAAAGGCAAAGGGGAGCTACCTTACAGAAGTGGGAAAGTGACTGGAGCAAAAATGTCAGAACAGAATTAATGACATTGCAGATTCATCTTTGGATTTTATATTTTAGTATTATGAAGTTAAGAGAGTTAAAAGGATTAGTAGTCTACCATATCTGGGTAAACATTAGCCTATATGATATCACATATAAGATCTGGAAAATATTTCTGAGCCATTGTATACAAAGATACAGGTTTATACATCATCAAATAAATTTGTCTTTATAGCCAGCAACTCGGACACAGGCTGTGTTTACAGAAACTAACTCAGTCATGTGTGAAATTTGTGCAAGTTTTAGCTGAGTGATATTAAATTTGTAGAAATACAATTATTTTATAACAACCTGACAAGCAGGATAATTGTTCAGTTTGAAAAAATAATGCTTTAAAATAAATAAATAAATAAAATATCTTGCCAAGCATTTTGTTAGTAACACAAGGTAAATGTAAAGTGAGGAATTTGCCACAAACTGAATCTTTAAAGAACTTTCTGCTTGAAAACTTGATATTGCTTCCAATTACACTTGCTGATCCTCTATCCATCTTTGCAATAGGTGAACAGGATTGGCTAATCAAAAGATTGGGTTGCAATATTCCAGAAAACACCTGCTCTTTGTTGATTAGATTGTCATGCAGTTCAGAAATGTATCAGGAGACAAAAGATCATTAGGAATCAGTGACAAACAGATTTTTAATAAGAATGTTGACAGCTTCAGAATTACCTTCTCTTTCTTAGGCTTTTACACTTATCCTATAACTCAGTGCAGGGTCATTAGGGTACTAGAGATGACAGAGCTAATCTCCAGCCATTCTTGACCATGGTTATTGGAATACTAGGGATGACTTAGGACAAGCCAGCCATCCTTGATCAGGGTCGTTGGGATACTAGAGATGACTTAGGACAGACCAGCTAATCTCCAGCCATCCTTGAGCATGGTTATTGAAATAGTAGGGATGACTTAGGACAAGCCAGCCATCCTTGACCAGGGTTGTTGGGATACTAGAGATGACTTAGGACAGGCCAACTAATCTCCAGCCATCCTTGACCATCTGGGATTCACTGATGTTTAGATCTGTCCAATTTCTGATTTTGCTCTTCCCCTTTTCTTTTGTTTGCTCTTCCCCTTTTCTTTTGTTTGCTCTCCCCCTTTTCTTTTGTTTGCTCATCTTTCTGCATCCCCAGATACAATGACCCCCTGCATCAGATCAATAGCAACTTAATCTGATTTTTTAAAAAGCCATTAATATATTCTGCAGATGTGTCTCAGAGATCGACCTTGTGGTAATAAAACAATCACATTCCACCTTCCCTCTTGCTTGTAATCATCCACTATAATAAAATGAATGTTTTCTGAACTAAAGCTGAATTAGTCAAATAAAGCTTCACAAACTTCTACTTAGAGTTGTTATATTACAGATCTCAAAGCTAAGTTGTTTTCCAACCACCATGAAACTCATGACAAATTCTCTCCAGCACAAACTTTTGCATAATGTTAAGGATATGTTAAAAGTGTCTTTGAAGTTTACTCAGCACTTTATTGCTTGTGTAGTCAACTGTAGTCATTAGCAGAAAACAAAGCTTATCTTCTGTGTGAATTTCTGGTATGAGGAGTTATTATTTACATGCAAAATAATTTCCTCATTTTTATGCCCGCCATTGTGTCCTTTTGCCTTCTTCAGGTGTCTGTCAATCTGAGTAACCTTCAGAGAATTTCAAGCTGAAGGCTTTATTTAATCTACAGTGGTAAATTGTTCTTGTTCTACTGACCATGTCAATCCTTGGGTGCAAGTAGTAATTAAACTCAGTGGAAACAGGGCAAACAATAACTGAGCAGTATTAAAAATAAGAACAAGATATTCTCCAGACTTGGACAGCAGAACCAGAACAGTCTGCCTCTTTCAAAATTCACTGAAGAAGGCCACAATGGCTGAAACACTAAAAAAACATTTGAAATATGTCTTTTTAACAACAGTTACTCACCACATGACCAAGTGGTTAGAACATTTGCTTTATGACCATGAGGCCTGGGTTCGAATCTCACCATGGTTGATTTGGCAGGTGACTTCCTGATGTTATCATTCTGGAGTGGGGGTGTTGATTTCAGCATGCAGCACCCTGAAGGTCCCTGAAAACCATACCACAGGTTGACCCAAGCCTTCTGAGTGAAATTAGGTAGATGGAGCCCTTGGAAGCCATCGGTGGCTGTGCTAGCATGAAGTCATAAGTTGTGACCGAGGGTTTGAGTATGCTGGCCTTGTTCAGATTGTTGATCACGCTAGATAACATGCTTCTCTCCCAGAATCTGTAACTAAGATCTGCTCAGCATATTTGAAGTATAAAGGACAGGTGGGTTCTGTGGGTGTTGAACAAACGCAAAATGTGCTTGAGCAAGTGTCTGCAATAGGGATTAGCTAGCGACCCTAGTAGATGAGTATCCTCAAATACAAGTGGCCAGCCATTAATGTAACTTGCCAACTACAGATAAAACAAATGCAAAAGAAAAAAAATTCTCATGAAAATTGCCAATCTACATATTGTTGACCAAAAGTATTTTTATTTATCAAAGAGTTTTTTTTTAATGTTCACTCTCTAAATATGGCATTGAAAGCTCCTGTTATGAAAAAATAAAGGAAACCTTATATAAACTAAAATAATCTTCTTTACATTAATAGTTTAAAAAAGAAACAAAAACACATTTTTTTCCATTGTTTTTTTTTTTTTCTCTAATACAGCATATTTCAAACTCAATGTCCTCTGTAAGACTTTAAACAATAACACTTTTCATTGAAAGAACACTTAACTGGCAAACATCTAAGATAAGTTTTCAATCTAAAAACGCTACTTTGGAACAAGATTAGCACAATTCTTGTCAAAAGCAACTGTTTGCTTTGAAATCTTATCATTTATTTGGCACAGATCTCCACAGCTTCCTGTTTTTATTTGCTTTCAGCAATTCTTTTTTTCTTTGTCTTTGTGACACTTGTTCTTCCATCCATTTGCTCAAACTTATGCAGTGTCATGCCAGAATAGAATTTGGGCTCAGTATCACACCAGATCATTAAGGGAACAAGGTGAAGGGTTAACCTGAGGTGAACTCAAATGCATAATCACATGACTGCATAGCTGCAACTGTTTTATCAAGCCTGGAAATGACCTGCATGACAGATGTATTGTTGCAGACAATGTTACAATTATGCACAATGTGTATCCACTTTTATTAATAGTCCACAACAAAGAAATATGAAATTAAAATAACATGAAATATCAAATATATATTTCTAATAATTAGAGATATTTATTCAAATGGTATGTACATAACCGTTGACTTTTCCACTTAGTTTAGAAAGAAGTTTGGTACATTTTCACTTCTCCAGGTTAATCATCAAGAGAGAGAAAGTTTCTAAATTGTTTACCAAAGTAGAAATAATTGGTTTGTCTATTGATCAATCAGAGAACTCATTACATACTGGTTATAACAATACTGTGAAAGAGACCTCTGGATTGGCCATTTCCTTTTTTTTCCCATTTTCTTAAAAGGAGCCATTACAGTATAAATTACTATTGATAGACAAGAATGTAAGCACCATATTTCAGACAAGGGCTCTGGGCCCACAGACAGATGTGGGATCACACTGGCTGCCAGAAATTGATGAACAGGAGTTGAATAAAATATGAGATTTAAATCTCTCGTATTTATCATTTGGCCCATGTCTCTACTTTATTACGCTTGTTGAATTGTTTTCTCATTGCTGGTTTTATATTCAGTATAAAAGGAACAGCCCAACATGCAAATTACAAACAGTAGATACCAAAATCAAACAAAACAATTTAATTATCTGTGAAGTGTTTTAACAGAAGACGGAAAGTGCAACACTGAAATCTGAAGATGCAGTGGGATAGCAAAAGATGCCTTCCAAAAGTTAAACAAAGTAATTTAAACAAAAAGGAAAAGTTTGTTAGAAGCAAAGAAAAGAGTATTGAACTGTTATGTAATATCAGTCCTTCTATATGGCAGTGAATGCTGGATAATCTCCTTATAGATAAAAAAAAAAAAACTTGAAGCAATAGAAATGTGGTTCTACAGAAGTATACTGAGAATGCCATGGTTCAAACATGTGACCAACAATTTTACAGAAAATGGGCTCAAAAATACAGAAAATAGACTGCAACAATTTCACAGAAAATGGATTCAAAAAAAGTCATCTATACTTAACATCAGGAAGAAATAGTTGAAATTTCTATGGCATATAATGAGGAAAGAGATTTTGGAAATTTAATACTCACAGAATAGATTGAAGGCAAAAGGAACAGAGAAAAACAATACATAACCTATCTAACGAGCTTGAGTAAATAGATGTTGGAACAAGGTTTAGGAGAGATAACAAAAATCCAAAATTTATTAAGAGCTACAAAGAACAGGAAATTGTGGAGAGTCATGATTGCCAACTTGCTGAAGAGACATAGTACATAAATGGAGAAGATACTCTGTTAAGGCTCCAGGTGATGCTCACACACTCACTAGCTGATAGTAATTGATGAAGTAACTTAGTACAATGCTTCTACTTTATTACACTTGTGAAATAGATTTCTCATTGCTTATCTTTGCATCTCTTATATTTGATATGTCTTGTGTGTGTTAGATTCTCCAAGCCTTCTTTCCCCCTTATGTGTCTCAAATAATTCAGCTGTCATTTTTTTTTTTATTGTTATCTGCACTTTCTTCATAGGGACTGTTCTTCTTGAAACTTCCATGTTAGTCATGTTCTCATGTCTAGTTCATATACTGCCACAATTTCCTGAAAAAGTATAGAGGCTTATACCTTGTTTCCTATTTAGGATTAGGTTTCCTGTTCCTTCAACTCTGTACTTTTGACATCTCAGCATGAAATCTGAAATTTTATTCAGTAATTATTATTATTATTTTTTTCTTTCCCAATAAGAGTAGATATGTTTGTCTATTGTCCAGTTCACATTACTTCTGGGTCTTTTGAACAGGAGTAGAGGCTCATCCCTTGTTTCCAGTTTAGGATTGGGTTTCCAGTTCTTTCTAAAGTTTACTTCAACTCTATACTCCTAAGTGTATCCACCTGAACTCTGAAATATTATTTGCTAATTAAATCTTGACTTCTTCATGTCTAGAATTAGCTATCTTTCCTGTTATCTTGCCCTTTCTTATGCTAATACAACACCACACAGTAACACTCTACCTTGAGTGGCCTTTGGGCTTTGTATTGGGTGAACATTATTAAAAAAAGCAAAAAAAAAACTCTGTTTATGATATTCTCAGTATTCATGAATAGAATGACATCTCTGTTAGCTGATGCTATTCAAAAATATTAAAGTAAACAGAATTATAACATTCCTGAAATCAGTTGAAAATATAAAAGGACAAAACAAAGATTGTCCATTTCCCTAAATATAATCCCAAATAAATCGGTCTTAGCATAAAATGACCCTAAAGAGTTGATATGATATTGAACATCCACTTGAACAGTTAACCAATGAAAAAGAAATGAAAATGTTGTTAGTACTGTTTAATTTTTTTTTCTTTGTATGAGATTATTTTGTTTATTAACTCTAATCATGACTTCATAGGTTTCCATATTTGGACAAAGAACAAAAGAAAAAAGAAAAGTTTGTTATTTCTACTGCATAATTAAAAATAAAGATGTTATTTGGCTAATATCATTTCACTTTAATCTGCAGCAAATGAATGACAGAATTACAAGATCAACACGTTTTTTTTATCTGATATTTGCCTTATCTCTTTCAAAACAAAAACACAAGAGCTGTGCTTTGAATTAAACTGTTCGATTTGCATTGCTCATTATTGATAATTCAAATTATTATAAGCAGTCACGGCAATGCCAACATATTAACCCCTTCCGCTGGTGTAGACGTGTATATACATTTTACCAAAATGTCTTTTTCAGACATGGATGAATAAACACGTCCAAAACATAACATTCAAAAACCAGCTACAAATGTGTTTATATGTCAATATTGATTCATTTTATGCCCTTCTGAGCTTGAAACAAGTCCAATTGTCAACTCATATGCCTGGTAGAGATGTTAGACAATGCTTGGGTACTTCAAGGTACCTCAGTTTCTTAGTTGCTATATTAAAAACAAATAAAAATTCGTTAGAAAAAGAAACATTGTCCCCAAAATCATTTGAGAAGAAGATGGTAAATGATTTTATCTCAGTCTTAACTCTTTCTCCGGGTGTTGATGTGTATATACGTTTTTAACGAAAGTGTATTTTTCAGACATTGACGAATAATCACGTCCAAAACATAACGTTCAAAACCAACTACAGACGTGTTTATACGTCGATCTTGATTCTTTTTATGTCCTTCTGAGCTTGAAACAAGTCCAATTGTCAACTCATACGCCTGGTAGAGATGTTAGACAATGCTTTGGTACTTCAAAGTGCCTCAGTTTCTTAGTTACTATATTAAAAACAAATAAAAAATTTGTCTAAAAATGTAATGTTTTTCCCAAAATAGGGGTTAAAGAATTGGAAGCTGGGAAGAGCTACATGATCTTTACAATTTCAATGTTTATCTACATCCTGAAGAGAGATTTCTTTTAAAAAAAATACACATATTACTTAAATGTTATTTTTAGTGGATACTCATATTTCAGTAGATGCTCCATTTATTTATTAAACAGTATTCAAGAAATTTAATAGAGAAAAACATGCCCTCTCCAAGAAGTCAAAGCATGTCAGATCTAATGATGGTTTCCTCTAAGGGAATGCAGGATTGTATCCTTCAGTATCTGTCTATATTTCTGAGATGAGGTATTATGTACACTATTTACATTATTCAGACTATTGTCCTCATCTTTGTTGCCATATTTATTACAACATTTCGGCTGTTGTATGCTCCGGCCTTCTTCAGGTTGTTGGAATGTCAAACTGAACCCTTTATTTTGCTCACTGGGGTAGACTGTTCTAGTTCCACATGCCATGTTTTAATGGATGTCAGTTGTCCCCAAGGACACATGGCACTGTGAATAAAAGCGTTAGTTAAATCCAGTGACAGGACCCAAAGAGTATGAGTTCAATACTCGGTTAAGGGAGTGGAGAACATGGAGAGGGGAATTAACAGGAGTTAACTGACAACTGACATTCATTAAAACATGGCATGTGGAACTAGAACAGTCTACCCCAGTGAGCGAAATAAAGGGATCAGTTTAAGATTCCAACCACCTGAAGAAGTCCAGAGCATATAATGGCCAAAATGTTGTAATAAATATGGCAACAAGGATGAGGACAATAGTTTGAATAATGTAAATAGGTTTGTATCCTGTTGGAGAAGGCTGGAAGACATAACAGCCAAAACATTATGATCATAGTAAAAAAAAAAAAAATATTGATAATATAAATTGCATGGAATATTGCTGTCACATCTGATCTGGTGGTTCTCCTATGTATTTTTGAAGTTCTTGATAAATAGAAAGAAGAATCTGTAATATTATCAGTCCTGCTCTGGTATCTTGGCATCAGTCACTTTCCCATTGCCGTAACAACTTCCCTGTATATTTTCATGGTAATTGTTTTGATGATGTAGTACCTTGACTTTACAAATTTAAGTGCAGTACTAGATTGGCAGATAGGTCTAATCATTTTACAATTGAAATGGCTAGATGTAACCATAAGTTCTATGTTAACAGTTTCTTCTATCACACTTCTTGTTTATGGAACTATCTTCTGGCTTCTTGCTTTCCAGTTAAGTTTGATCTTCAAAAATTTAAATGCAATGTCATTTGTTTTCTTCTGTTTTCTTAATTTTTGTTCTTTTGCTGTTCTCTATTCTTAATAATGTTTCATTTTCACATTCAGTAATCCCTTGCATCTTAGTTGCTTTATTGCCTTGAAATTATAAAAAAAAGAAGTCCATCTGTAAATAATGCAAAGATAATTCCTCATACCAAAAGGCCAAAACATTGTGATAATAAAATCAAAGCTGAGGACATTAGTCTGACTGTAAATAATGATAGCTCTTCATCCTAGAAATTCAGACAAAAAAATATTGTCTTTGTATTTTACCATTTGTCTAGATATGTTGTGTTCTGTATTTTTTTTGTTTGCATTTGTTTTTTGAAGTACTGAATACATAGATTCTATATTGTGATAGATTTTGATTGGAATTTTGCTTGATATTGTTTTTTATCTATTTGTTTGAAAATAATTCTTTGGCATTTTATCAACAATTGTTTCTTTATTAAGTGGCATGAAGCTTCCTTCTTGTTTTCTTGTTTCTTTCCCAGACCCACTTATCAATCTTTCTTTGTGCAGTTTCAAATGTACAAATAAAAGGACCTTTCTTCTAAGCTAATCTTTCCAAAACCGCTTTCACGTCTTTGCTGAATACAATATGTTCTTTTTCATGCTACAATTTGTAAACATCTGCCACTTTGTCAGGCAGGTTCATTCATTTTGGACTAAAGCTAAACATTTTGATTCTGTTATCATTTCACAGGCTTTCTTAGAAATTATATGCTGACATGTCAACATTGATTCGTTTGTCATATTTATTGACTACCAGTGTTGCCATTTTAATTAAAGGATTGCTACTAAAAATATTACTTTTGTCACAAAGTTTGTTTTGGCATGAAGAGTGTTTAGTTCGAAGTAACTTTGTTCAGAAGGATTGCTTTCGTCTCTTCTATTGTAAAATATTGTAATGAATTTTTATATTGCCAAACAATTATTGTGCGAAAGTAATTATGAATGCATTTCTATATATGATTTTTTTGTATTTGTTACATCACAAAATATGTGATTATTAGAGAGAATCAAAGTTTTGATGTATTTGTAAAATAAATCCTGCTGTGCTGCATTTTCAAAGTATTTTTTTCATGTGAAATCATTAGTAAAGTTTTTTTATTAAAAAATTAATTTGCAATTCATTTTTATCATAAAAACCATTCAGTAATACATTTTCATATTAAAAATCATTTCCAATGCCTTTTTATAGGAAAAATCATTTCCAATGCATTTTTATACAAAAAATTTTCATTTTCATAGGAAAAATTTCATTTCATAGTAAAAATCATTGCAATTTTTCATAGTAAAAATATTTTCAATGTATTTTCATAGGAAAAATAATTTCCAATGCATTTCTATAGTAAAAATCATTGGCCAATGCATTTTCATAGTAAAAATCATTTTCAATGTATTTTCATAGGAAAAATCATTTCGAATGCATTTCTATAGTAAAAATCATTGGCCAATGCATTTTCATAAAAAATCATTGGCCAATGCATTTCAATGGAAAAATCATTTGCATTTTCATAGTAAAAATCATTTCAATGCATTTTCATAGTAAAAAATCATTTCAATGCATTTTCATAGTAAAAATCATTTCCAATGCATTTTCATAGGAAAAATCATTTTGAATGCATTTTCATAAAAAATCATTTTGAATGCATTTTCATAGTAAAAATCATTTTGAATGCAAAAAAAAAAATCATTTCAATGCATTTCTATAGTAAAAATCATTTGCATTTTCATAGTAAAAATCATTGGCCAATGCATTTTCATAGTAAAAATCATTTCCAATGCATTTTCATAGTAAAAATCATTTCCAATGCATTTTCATAGGAAAAATCATTTTCAATGTATTTTCATAGTAAAAATCATTTTGAATGCATTTCTATAGTAAAAATCATTGGCCAATGCATTTTCATAGTAAAAATCATTGGGTAATTCATTCTGTCAATATGTCAACGTATTATTTTTTTTTTTAAGTTATCAACATTGAACATAGTGAAAACAAGCTACATTTTTGACATGTAATGCATTATTGTTTTAAGTAAGGAAAAAAGGCGGGATTCATAATCTAAAAATATTATTTGTGCAGGCTATGGCGAAGATACTATGGCTAACTAGTTACCACATTAAGGTTGTGACTAAGAGACATGTTCAAATCTCACCATGGTCAATTTATCAAGGAGGTGACTTTGTAATAATAAGGTCTGAAGAGACAATTATTGCACATGGCATCATTGATATGTAGTTTCCACATGACAAAGTTATTTAGTTTTTGAAACTATGACTGGAAATGAAATGAAAAGTGGATAATTCACAACAATGTGGAATGTCAGAGACTTTAAAATAAGTGATATGAATTATCACTAACTATACCAAAGCATTCAAAGCAGGTATGATCAAATTAGAAGCAAGTTCTCAATTATGAGATTCTTCCAAATAATAAATTGATTCATTTGAATAAATTCTGTTTTCTATTAGACAACAGTTGATTAAAAATGTATTTAGAATTACTTAATAAAAGGTTTAATATTTCATGATGATAATGCTTATACCATATGTTTCTTTTGTGACAAGGTAAAAACTATAGGAGTTGGGAGATTTTTGTTTGTCTGCAATATTCACCAGATTCATTTTTGAATTACCATCTATTCATGTCATCATAGAATTCTCTTTATGAAAAGATTTTCAATTTCCTTGAAGATTGCAAAAAACACCTGTGGAAACAGATGAAAATGTTGGAATTAGGAAGTTATTCCGAAGATAGCAAAACATAATGGATGAAAAAGGGTTAATATATTGTCCAAGATAAGTTAATGTTAAAAATAAGAAATATTTTTTATTATTTAATAAACCAAAAAAACTGCTTACATTACTATGAAGGAAATATAACGTTACACTGGGCTCTAAAGATTTGGATGGCAACCAGTCTAAGAGATATGGCAATGCATTTCCATAGTAAAAATTATTTCCAATGCATTTTCATAGTAAAAATCATTGGGCAATGCATTTTCATAGTAAAAATCACTTCCAATGCATTTTCATAGTAAAAATCATTTTATATCTTTTCAGAAATCACTCCACTATATTAGCTGGGAAATCATGGCAATTTACAAATAATAAAGAAAAGGACTCTGTGGAGAGCCATGATCACCTATGTCCTGAAGAGATATGGCATTTTAAGATATAGTAATGAGCCTGAATTTAGGTGTTTTTTTTGGTTTTTTTGCATAGTGAGTAATATTTAATAAAGGAATACTTAAAACGGGTATCTACTCTAACACACACACACACTCATTTTACATCTCTCCCTTCATGCATAGATGTGCGTATGGGTATGTGTGTGTGTACACACATATATATATATATATATATATATATATATATATATTTATTTTTTTTTTTTTTTTATTAATCATTATCCAAGAAAGACGCTAAGACCTGAGGGGTTACTGATTGTGAGAGAATATAAGAAAGCATTATTAAGGAGGGAGAACATTAAAAGAACAAGAATTAAGAAAACAGGAGATAACGATTGACATTGCATTTAAATTTTTGAATATCAAACTTGACTGGAAAACAAGAAGCTTGAAGAGAGTTCCATAAGTGAAACATGTGATAGAAAAAACTGTTAGCATATAACTTACAGTTACATCTAGCAATTTCAACTGTAAAATGATGAGACCTTCCTGCCAATCTAGTACTGCACTTAAATTCATAAAGTCTAGGTATCATAGAGGAAAGTTCATCAGAACAATTACCATGAAAGTATTTATAAAAAAGGTACAGGGAAGTTACGTTATGACAGTGGTTAAGTGAATGAAGCAGAGTTGCAAGTTCAAGATATAGATAGACAGATAAAACTTCAAAAGACTTATCTTCCAACTTCAAGTTTTACAGATATACTAGTGCATCTGAGAAAGTTGGATCAATCTAATTTTCATCTTCAAAAATTTAAATGCAATGTCAATTGATATTTTCTATCTTCCTAATTCCTGTTCTTTTATTTTCCTATCTCTTTAACTATGTTTTTTTTCTTTTCTCATACTCAGTAACTCTCTGCATTTTAGTTGCTTTATACCTTGCTTGGGATGAAATGATTACATTTTAAATTTTATTTATCTCTTAACTATTGTTGCTTTCCTTTTTAATATTGAGCACTTGCAAAATCTGCTCACTTTTAAACATGTGTAATTTACTTGACTATGTGTTTTGTTAGGCTATTGTTATTATATATACGCACACACATGCAATCATTTCCATCTTGTGAACAAAGAACAAAGTATACTTATTTATTAAGACCAGACTAATCTTACCTTGACTCCACCCTAGTTTTCACAGTAACACCACAGGATGATACTTATTTTGATTATCCACCTACACACTAAGTGACCTCAACAGGTGTCAGGTGGCAGGATGCAGCATTGCACTTTGTGTACCAATGGTTAGTGGTTGTCTAGCGTAGTACTGTAAATTTGAGTGCTATATTTGTGGGGAATTTTGATATAAAAATCTTTACCAAATATCATTTTATGTAGATATTTACTGAGATTAGCTTTGTCGATCACAGAATAAACATGGTCTGAGTCAGGGAAGTCTACCTATCTTAAAAATCAGCATTTAAAAACCTGGTTTTTACTTGGGCTTGAACACTGACCGCTATGCAACTATTTTAGCCACAAACCGATCTTCCTTCTTCAAGTTGAGCAGATTACAGCAGAAAGCCAATTTAGAAGAAAATTCATGCTACAACAGTCTCTGAAGTGACAATGGCCTACCTGTCTTGAAAATCAGCATTTAAAATCTTGGTTTTTACTTGTATTTGAACAGTGTCACTGATAGGGAAAATTTACAACTAATTTAAACAACAAACATGTTCCAGAAATTTACTTTTGTATTTCTTGTTTAAAAAACTACCAAAAAAATAAACAAATACTCCAGTATGTCTCCAGGTTACAACAGTCCCGACCTATGACAATTCTTGGTTACATGTACGTATGTGTATTTCATATTGATTTTCTCTGTAAGAGATTTTCTTGTTAAACTATGAGTTGGTGAATTCCAGATAAAAAAGAAAAACTTTTGTTTTTCTTTCTACCTACAGATTTGCTAGTGCTTTTGAGTACTGCAAAAGAGACAAGATCTTAAGCTTTGTCATCTCATCGGCCAATGGCCAATGACATCACTGGCAATAAATATATAAGCAGCTTAAAACAATTTAATTTCATTATATATATTATATTCATTTTATTATATGTATTATATTTACATCCTCCATGTCCTAATTATGTTATGTCATAGAAATCTGTTGTTACATCCTAAATTATTACTTTACTATTGCATTAGTATAGGTGAGTGATTGAAGTGATTATTAACAGAAAATAAAGGGTATGTTATGACTTACATGGAAAATGACAGTATGACACATCATAAGAATGGAACTATGTCATAAGTTGAGGATACCCTGTATTAATTTGTCAAATTTTTTATCCTAAATATAGCTAGCATTTGAAAAAAAAAAGAAAAAAATTTAACTAGCTTTTTCTTTTATGTGCCATGTCCCTTCAGGACATAGGCGATCATGACCCTCCACATCTTCCATTTCGTTGTAGCTCTTAATAAGTTTTGTTTTTTTTGTTATTTCTCCCAAAGCCTGTTCTACTATCCATTTGCTCAAGCCCAAGTATCAAGTATGTAATGTGCTACTTTCCTCTATCCCTCTTTCACTCTATCTGTCCTGTGAGTATCAGATTTTCCAAGCCCTCCTTCCTCATTATGTGCCCCAAAAATTTCAGCTGCTTCTTCCTGCTGTTAAGTATGTTTCCTCTTTGTTTACATTCTCTCCAAAACCTTGTCATTGCTCACATATTTGGCCTATGGTATTCTCAGCATCCTTCTGTAGAACCACATTTCTGTTGTTGAGGAGATTTTCCAGCAGTCACTGCCATACAGGAGGACAGGTAACTAGCTTACTGTTCTGTAATCGATTTCTAGTTGTCTAAAAAAATATTGTGCTGGGAACTTTTACACACATTTTAAAATATCCTTAACCTTTAGCACTTTGCATTATTAATATTACTTTTTTTTCACTACATTTTTTCTGAATAATAGTAATTGTATTATTAATTTTACTCAAAGGTATTTTCTGTTGCCATAGCAGGATATGATAACACAACTATGAAAATTCAAACAAATTCAAATTCAGTGGGGGATAAACTTTTTTGCACATCATTTATATGCCATATGCCTTCAAGATGTAGGCAATCATGGCTCTTTACTTCCCCCTATCCCTTGTAGTACTCAATATGTTTTGTCCTTATGCTACTTCTCCCAGAACCTGTCCTGACATCCACTTGCTTAATCCTGCTAAGTATGTCATATATTGCTTTGCCTTGTCCCTCTTTCCTTCTATCTACCCTGTGAGTATCAGATTTTTCAAGCCCTCCTTTCTCATTACATGTCCCAGAAATTTCAGCTGCCTCTTCCTGATGTTAAATATAAGCTTCCTCCTTGTTTGCATCCTCTCCGGAAACCTCATCATTGCTCATATGTTTGGTCCATGGTATCCTTAGCACCCTTCTGTAGAACAGTACCTCTGTTGCTTTGCATCTCTTCTTCATATCTGAGGAGACCGTCCAACATTTGCCACTATAAAGGAGGACAGATATCACATAACAGTTCAGTACTCTTTTCTTCATTACCAATGAAATCTTCCTCCCTCATAATACTTTGCCTAGCTTTTGGAATATGTCTTTGGCCATCCCAATACATCTTTGGATCTCAGCATCCTCTGTCAGAACACTTCCCAGATATTTAAATTTCTGCACCTGCTTGATTTTAGTGTCCCCAACCTGTAAATCGCATTTCAGGCTAATCTTTTTGCTGAAGCATTCAGTCTTCTTGTAGTTTATGCTTTGTCCCTTCATATCGCTCTCCTTCACTACATTCTGGAGGAGGTTTTGTAGTTTCCTTTCTGTGTCTGCTATCAGCACTGTGTCATCTGCATGTCTTATGTTTTTAAGATTGTGGCCACCAGTATTGAATCCTGGTAGGATTTCCAGTTCTCTCAGAATTCTCGGTGTATAGGTTGATTAAGTCCATTAAGAAGACATATCCTTGTCTTATGCCCCTTTCTATTTTTGTATATCTGCTGAACTTATTTTTTTTTTGCTGCTAGTATGGGTTCTTGATTATTCTAATGTCTTCCCCGAATATGTCAAGGTTGCTGAACAGCTCTAACAGATCTTTGTGATGTACTTTGTCGAACACCTTTGCCTAGTCCATAAAACATATTATTATTTCTGTAATCTTATTTATGTCAAAATCATCAAAGGTTGTCAACACTCTGTTACAATTCCGTCTGGCCCTGCCACCTTGCTTCTGTTCAGTTTGGCCAGTGCAGCTTCTACTTTGGGTTTTAGAATTTCAGGTCTGTACATGTAAATGTACACTATTTATTTCTGTACAATGTATTCCTGTTATTATACAATCCCTTATTTGTGTCTATAATAGACATAAACATATTTTTGTGTATAATGTGATCTCCTATTTTTAAAAAAGCTTGAATGCATTTGATCTTTGTCTATAGAATGTGATCCCCAATCTTTATTGATAAAACATGAGAATATATTTGATTTAATCTATAAAGCAATCTTTTTTTTTTATGCTCATGTTTTCCCAATACAAGAATTTAACAACACTCAACAACAAATACCTTGAAAATAGCTAAGAAGTGACCAAAAGTGGTTGGGACAAATAACACTACGGACAATTTTGCCCCCCCCTTACCCCCATTTAACAAGAAAATGTAAGAATACTGTAAAAAAAATAATAACAAAAAAAATTACTCAAATTTTCCTTGTCTATCATATATATATATATATATATGTGTGTATGTATGTGTGTGTGTGTGTATATATATATATATATATATATATATATATATATATAATTGGTTGGATTGATGTGAGTTTGTGACCCTGGGTTTCACACTTTTGCGATCGTCAGACAAACTGAATAATTTTTTTAAAAATTTGGGTTTATGTAGATTGCGTGTATTGGTGTTATTAAGGGAGTGGGGGGAATCATTGTCGTGATTGAGCGCTTTCTAATAAGTACCATGCATATTAATTATATATATATTTATATTTATATACACACACCTTACACACACACACACACACACACACATATATATATATATATATATATATATATATATATATATATATATGTCAAGCCTGGTGAGTATCTAAATGAGTGACTGTTTGGGAATTCCAGGTGTAAGCTTGGATGTGCAGATGCTGTAATGGATAACAGCCCAGAATTGGAAATTGGAGATCCCTAATTCCGGTTAGGTTTATTATATTCAAATATCCTTGGGAAAGGAAATCGACTATCTTCTCTCCCCATCTATAGGTTAATTTGTAGGACTTGTATCAGCAAACTATTAAAATCTCCAAAAACTCTTACAAAAAATTTTTCTGGCTTTAAATAACTTCTATAAGGTTGATAAACTTTAAAAAACAAACAATGAAATCAATATATATATATATATATATATATATATATATATATATATATACATACATATATATATATATATATATATATATATATATATATATATATATATATATATATATATATATATATATATACATATATATATATATTTATTAAAGACATATTTTTATGTTTAACGTTGTTATTTCATAGATACAAGTATTTAAGCAAATGCTCTGTTTATGATAAACAGTATTAAATAACATTTACCGGCCTGAATGTCCGAAAATTTTCATAGAAAATTTTAGTTCTTTGACAGGATTCAACCTGCATCCTATCGGAACCGTCATATACGCTGGCGTGCCTTACCGCTTTACAAAGAACCAATGATGACAAGGTCAATTTACTGCTTATAAACTCCAATTTTCCATGAATCTTACATTCATAACTGCTCTGGCGTATCGAATGTAAACAAATGACGTCATATATTAAGAAATGGACAAGGTCCGACAATTTATTTATTAAAGACATATTTTATGTTTAACGTTGTTATTTCATAGATACAAGTATTTAAGCAAATGCTCTGTTTATGATAAACAGTATTAAATAACATTTACCGGCCTAATTTCATCCGACGCTAACTTTCCTATTTAATTTAAAGAACCAATTATGAATAAACCCAATTTTTCAGATTCCGATAATGAAACATAAAAATATGTCTTAATAAATTACCTTGGTTTTCTTTATAATTACATTCGAAGGCACGCCAATTGATTGTTCCACATAGGATGCAAAATTTAAAATTTTCTATGAAAATTTCGACATTCAGGCCTGGTAAATGTTATTTAATACCGTTTATCATAAACAGAGCATTTGACTTAAATATTTGTATCTATGAAATAACAACGTTAAACATAAAAAATATGTCTTTAATAAATAAATTGTCGGACCTATCCATTTAAATATATGACGCCATTTGTTTACATCACACGCCAGAGCAGTTATGGAATAAATGAGATTCATGGAAAATTGAGTTTATATAGCATATGTCTTTAATAAATACCTTTGTCTACCGATTGGTTCTTTGTAGCTTATATACATATATATATATACATATATATGATATTCCATAGGATGCAGGTTCATATATATATAAAGAATATAAATATTTTCTATATAAATATTATATATATATATTCATATATAAATATTATTTAATACATATTTATCATAAATAGAGCATTTGCTTAAATACTTATATCTATATAAATAACAACGTTAAACATAAATATATGTATACTTATATAAATAAATATATATATATATATATATACATATATATATATATATATATATATATATATATATATATATATATATACATATATATATATATATATATATATATATATATATATATATATATATATATATATATATATATATATATATATATATACATATATATATATATATATATATATATATATATACATATATATATATATATATATATATATATATATATATATATATACATATATATATATATATATATATATATATATATATATATATATATATATATATATATATATATATATATATATATATATATATATATATATATATATATATATATATATATATATATATATATATATATATATATATATATACATATATATATATATATATATATATATATATATATATATATATATATATATATAGTGGACTCTCCTATCGTGAATGATAAATGAGGGTCAGCATTGGATGGTGTTTTTCGTTTTACACTTATGCATTTTAGCAGGAGCTATTGGAAAGAAAATCAGGTCAGGGAAAGACATATTTCATTTGTATTTTCTTAAGTGTGATACTAGCCCAGCCTTGCTGTGGGCAACAAAGCCACACTGACAGATGAAATTTGTTAAAGCAGGAGTTTGATGGCATCTCTGCTTTAGAGCTTGATAAAGCTGATCATGGTGCTTCAGTCTACTATCTTCAAAACCCTTTAACTTAATAAAGCATGTCTTACCCCACTCCTTTCATTTTGATGCTTAGACTTCCTAGTTTTTCATATATATATATATATATATATATATATATATATATATATTTGGTTGGATAGATGTGAGTTTGTGACCCCTGGGTTTCACGCTTTAGCTCTATCTCTGATATTGAGCGCTTTCTAATAATACAAGATATAATATATAAATAATTATACATATATATATATTTATTTATATTTATATTCACATTTATATATATATATATATATATATATATATATGATTAATGGATTCATTTTTGATCCAACATTTCTATTACTTCTAACATTATTATACTGGACAATCATATTTGAAAGTAATGTTTTATCTTTATTTAAAAAAATGTATTATGTCTATCAACCTGTGCATTTGAGAAATCTTATATCTCCAGGTAAAATGAGAACAAATTAAGTATAATTCCAATGTATATAACATTTAATTTTAAAGAGCGCTCAATACAGAGTATAGCTAAAGATTATTTATTTTAGGATATTAAAATAAAAACATGTTAAAAATTGCTACATTGTTACAATCATGCTTCAACACCACAAATGTGTCTCCTTGAAACATGATTGTAATCATGTAATGATTTTTAACATGTTTTTGTTTTAATATCCTGAAATATATATTCATTTTGAAGGAATTATAGATTTTATTTATAATCCAACATTATTCCATATTACTTAACTGTTATGGATACATGTGCTTAATAGGCATCCCT
>CAHIKZ030005198.1:315000-372500 GCA_903632075.3 Acanthosepion pharaonis | reverse complement strand
ACCTTCTTCAGGTGGTATATGTTGGAATTTCGAAATTCCAATGTATATCACCTGAAGAAGGCAACAGCATACAATGGCCAAAACATTGTGAATATGTCAATAAAGATGAGGACAACAGTCCGAACGATGTAAATAGTGTGAATAAATTAAATATTTTAAAAAATTTTCTCTATTAATTTATATTAATCTTTTCATTTATGTTAATTTTTATATTTTAATCATTTTTTTAATTCATATTTTATTTTCATTACCTGAAAAAAGGTAATTTCCTGTCTTCAGCATTAAATAATCCTCTTAAACAAACTGAATTGTTGCCAATCCTTCATTATTGTTAATAAGCAAGAAACAAATTAAATTCTAATTTTTAAATGATGCATAATTTAAAAAAAAGCACCATTCAGATATAAAAGTTATCCCCCTTGAATTTTCTAAGTTTGGATTTTTTGGTCAAATGAACCATTCATCAAAGTGAAGATTTGATTTAACGGCTTTGGTGAAGCCAGTTTTCAAACAAATAGGAGATGATAGGTTTGCCTATTGCCTGGTTCACACTCCTCTCTGGTCTTTTGAACAAGAGTAAAGATTTATCACTTGTTTCCTGTTTAGGATTGGGTTTCCTGTTCCTTTTCCTAGCATCTTCTCATTTTCTTTCACCCCCAATAATCACTTATGTCTTGATGGCATTATTGTCTTGCTTCGGGTGAAATTATTAAAAAAAAAAAAAAAATGAAATTCACTGTTAAGAACCGAACCTATTGCAGAGATCATGAAATTATTAGTCATATCAAATTTGGTTAATAAAGATGATTTAATTATAGATTTCCATCATGTTGTGTTATTTCTGCCTGTGGCAGAGTGCAAACTCATGTGATATTTCTTTTTTAAGAATTTCAGTCATTGTGAGTTTTTTTTAGTGTTCTGGTTACTGGGACAAAGTGTAAATCAGAGAGCCAAGTTCCAATTCCAGTTGGGTTTGTTATAATATATTCACTTTTGCACAAATACCCCAGGGAAAGGTATGTATCCACCTCTTCTCCCCACAACTATGGGTTAATTAGTATGATGCTATCTCTAGATAGATTGCCAACCAAAGAGCTTTTTTACCTAATTAATCCTCTTACTTGCACAACCATCAACAACTTCCAAAGAGTTTTATCTACCCAATTTCACTCATAAGGCTTGGGTCAAACTGTGGCATAGCTTTTAGTTATTTCCCAAAGGTGCCACATGCTGGCTAGATTGATTGACTTGTTCTTTTTTATGGCTTATCAACCTTTAACAGGTTATTTGAAGCCAGAAAATATTTTTAAAGTGTAAGATGGAGGCATGGTGGAGTAATGGATAGAACCTCAGATTGAGGAATTGGAAAGTCGAGTTCATTGTATTCACTTATTTACTTATACCCTTGGGAAAGGCATGAATCCATCTCCAGGTGTATTCATACTTTTCCCAAGGGTATTTACTCATAAGTACATATAACAAACCCAACTGGAATTGAAACTCAGCTCTCCAATTTCTAGTTCGAAGATGTTATCCATTACGCCATCTTTATATCCAAGCTTACAGTACCTGGTATTCCCAAGCAATCACCCATCTAGGTAGTAATCAGGCTTGAAGTTGCTCAACTTTAGTGGTCGTATGAGAACTGGGGTTTCAATATGCTATAGTTGTAAGCCCATTACATCACCCACACATCAAAACTTACTACATCTGGTATTCCCAAGTGATCACCAATCTAGTTACTGGCCAGGCTAGATGTTGCTTAACTTCGGTGGTCATACAAGAACTGGAGTTTTAATGTGATACAACTGGAAGCCCATTACACCACATGCACATCCAAGCTTACAGCACCTGGTATTTCCAAGTGGTCAATCATCTAGTTACTGACCAGGCTCGATGTTGCTTAACTTTGGTGATCATATGAGTATTGGTGTTTCAATGTGGTCACTTGCTAGGCTTGTCTTTTTATACTGATAGCAAAAAGTTGCCTCCTTGACTAATTATCCATGGTATGGTTTGAATCCAAGTCTTCTAGTTGGAATGCTAATGCCCTAACATATCAGCTAAATACCCACTTAAATTTCATGTGCCGAAAATTCATATGATTTTATAAGCAAACAAATCCCTAACTTAAATCTTCTTTAATTAACGTGTCAGCATCTATGCCAGGTGAGCAGTCATACCTAGTTTAATGACCCTTGATAAAGAAGTCAAAGCCATGATCAGTTTAAAAACAAATAAGAAGCACTGTTTAGTACTCTTTCTTTCTTTTTTTTTTTACCAGTGAGTCTGAGAGCGGAAGAAAAAAAAATGACGATCTTTGTAAAGAAACATTAATGTTTTTTTCTGATAGCCTAATTAACGTCTTTCTGTACTGACTGAATGGATAACTCTATGCAAAGATCTTATCTCTGTCGATCATCAACGATATATGTCTCCTGTTGATTATATATCAGAACCTAATTGCTCATATGCTCGTCTTGTATCAGGTTGTCTTCTGACCCAGAAAGCTCAAGATAGTCTCACATGCTGATTGTTACTTCCTAATATCACACGGGTTCCTATATTTATTGCCTAATGATAATGCTCAACATGCAACTCTAGAGAAATATATAATAATGTCTCTGTTCTGATACACAAATTCAGTAAATCAGCAAGTCCTACATTCTGATTGAACATTGGGAATCTCTTAACTGCTATGATTTGGTTCATTTTCAATTTGTTTTCTCAAGTATTACCATGTCTTGTTTTCTTTTCTTTTTTTTAACAACACACTCATCAGCATCTCTCTCTCTCTCTCTTTCTCTCTCTCAGGCAATCTAAGGGAATGAATGTCTACTTATTTGATGGTGCTATGGACATACAGCATGTGAATCAATATGTATATTATTTCACATAGGTAGAGACAGAGCATTAGACTTGAACCTACTTGCCAAGGGTTTTATGCTGTTATTTTATTTACATTTACACCAAATCTTCAGAAATGCAATCTGCATTTGCTAACCAACTAAAATCTTTGTATGTTTGGCCTGAATGCCATTTACAAATCAAGTGTTCTTTGTGTAAAGATGGTATTGAGAAATCAGTGTGAAACTGTCAATGACCATGCAGTGTTGATTCCTATGTCCACAATGGCTATATCTCGAATATTGTATATTCAGACAGCATTCTTTTTTTATACATGTTTCATTAAATGTGATAAACAAGGAAAATTTTAGAATTTTTTTTATTCAGTTTCTAACATTCTTACAATTTTACTTTTCTAGGGATGAACAGAGTTTAGAAATTTCACAGAACACAAGGTTTTATCTGCCTTTTTAAATAATGTACACTTACTCATTCCTTATATACCATCATTATATATATATATATATATATATATATATATACACACACACACCATCATTATATATATATATATACCATCATATTATATATATATATATATATATATATATATATAGTGATTTTCCAAGCGTAGCTTAGATGTGGCACAAGGCTGAAAGTAGGGGGTACCCAGTCAGGATCGAACTCGCTACTCAATTGTAATTGTTCTAGCGAGACAAGCTTGCTAGGCATTACACCACCTCGAGGTGCCCATATATATATATATATATATATATATATATATATATATATATATATAGGCTAAAAAGTTGCACTATTGAACAGCATTTATGCTAGTTCCTGTGGAGAACTCTTGATTGGGCCTTTGCTTTGTTCAGGAGGTTGAGAGTCCTTAAGTTATTGCAAATTCTCAGCATTGGAAGCACTCTTTGATGCCGTTTGATCTTTGTTTTCATTTCAACAGGTCTTTCTTTTTCTAGCTGCAACTTTGGCTCTTTTGATTGCTATCTGGTCTTCTGTTGGCTGAGATTTCTTTTTGCAAGCCATACTGCTGCCGTATGCAATAAGCAACAATAAACTACTGAAGAACTAAAAATTAATTACTGCATTCAAGCATTGCATTAATATCTAAGCTTAACTTTTAAAAGTTCAACAATAATTCTTCTGCTGGCACTTAATATAAAGACAGTTTGATGTGTGACTTTTGCTGGATTTCACAATTAATTTTGACTATTCCCAAATTATTTCCAAGTTATAAAAATTATTATCATACAAAAAAATTTGTTGCAAAAAATCACCAAAAAAAACATTTCAGTAATGGAAACTTGGTAATCCAAAATTTCTGTAACATGAGCTAGTGAAAGTTAAAGAGTTGTGTCCCTTTAATTGAAAAAATGTGATCCAGTGACATTGGTATTTATTGTATAAAAGATGAGCTATTGAGAGTTGTGTCCTTTTAATTGAAAATGTGTGATACTTGCTTAAGTAATCATGTATCTTTTGAAACATGACTGATGAGGCAGATTTTTTTTCCCACAGTATGTTGCCATTTCTTTCTGCGGTAAACAAGTTGCCTTGCAAGGCTATAGAACCTGGTCTGTCCTGCTATTTACCCATACCTGGTGAGAGGAAAAAAGATTCATACCTCTTCCAAGGGTATTAGCATGTAAGGGGATTCAACTGAAATTCAAACTTGGCTCTCCGGTTCCTCAAGCTGAGGTTTTTTATATATATATATATATATATATATATATATATATATACACACACACACACACACACCATCATTTTTCATATATATACCACCAAGAAAATAATGAATTAAGACTCAGTACAATTTGGATTTAATTAGGTGATTGAATTCATTACTGTTGATTAAAAGCAAAATAAGATCAACACATGAAAATATAACATTCCTCCAGTCTTACTTAGAAAATAAGGTGTGTCCTCTGTCTATTTTGTTTAAAATAAAAAAGGCTCATTTACATCCAGGACAGAAGATAGAGAGGGCGTTTATCAAGAGCTTTTTGAACAAATTAACTCTCAATTCTGTATATTACAAGACCAACTATTTATACCTTTGGAGGGAATCCGTGGACAATCTTGCATATTGTGATAAAATCCATTTTTCACGGTATGTTGGAATTGTACACAAGCAAAGTTGTAAAAGACTGTCAACTCAGTTCTACAAGTTGCAATATTCAATATACAAGAAATTTGGTTGCTCTACCGTTTCTGATATTGTTGGGAATGTTCTTAATCTGTCTTCCTACCACTTGTCTCCGATTGAAAGTGTCTTGGGTATGGCGATAAACTACATCCGCATCCTGGGTATGGCGATAAACTACATCCGCGTCCTGGGTATGGCGATAAACTACATCCGCGTCCTGGGTATGGCGATAAACTATGTCCAACAGCAAGGCCTCTGATAATGTTTTTGAAAAAATATTGTTGCCATCTTTACGTTTTTGAAAAAATAATGTTGCCAGCTATTACATTTTTGAAAAAATAATGTTGCCAGCTATGCGTTTTTGGAAAAATAACATTGTCAGCTATACGTTTTTGAAAAAATAATGTTGCCAGCTATATGTTTTTATAAAAAAATAATGTTGCCAGCTATACGTTTAATAGTACTATATGTTTAATATATATATGTATATATATGTGTATGTATGTACGTATATATATATATATATATAACTAGATTTGGCATTAAATGACCTACAGTGGTTGATATGCCATAAAACCCAACCAACCAACCAATTGAAAGTACAAAACTGCGTCATGGATTGGACTTCCCTATTTCACCAGTTGTTGTCAGGTGTGTAGAAATATTTTCAGAATTTGAAATTCTTAATGCCCAAATATGGAGACTTAAATAAAGTTAGAGACCTCAAGGCCAAACTTAATGATCTTTGCCCATTGTTATGCCAGAACACCTATATCATACTCTAAATTCAAATGGCTCAGAGAACACTACTCGGTAATTAAATCACTGTGTCAGAATAAATCATCAGTAATCACGAGACCTGACAAAGGTTCAGGAGTTGCTGTACTCAATCAATGTGATTACGTTGATAAAATGATGACAATTTTAAGTGATTCATCAAGATTTATCAAATTAAGTCCAGTGAACAGTTTTGATTCAAGAGTGACAGTAGAAAATAAATACGGACTATACATTTGATGGGATGCATTTTGTCCTAATCAATGCAAAGAAAACCTTATTAGTACTCTTACACACAGAGCTTTGATGATCTGCTCAGAATCTAAGCTAGATGAAGAGCTGGAAGCAATTACTAAGGTTCTAGCTAATAATGGGTACCCTTTAGATATTATTAAGTCGGTCATGAAAAAGAAAATTTTAAATTTCTCTAAACCTAGACTGAGTATGTCTTCTAAATGCCCTGTGTATTTGCGTTTGCCCTGGTTGGGTTCAATAAGTGGTAAATTTGCAGAACAAATCAACGGTTAAAAATTGCTATTTTTTTCCGCCAATACATGTGTTGTTTTTTCTACTAGGTCTCCTTGTTGTGTCTGCTCGGAAGGACATTCTGCCTCCCCACCATATTAATAATGTAATATACCGTTTTGGATGAAGTTGCAGAGCCAACTACATAGGTAGAACTACCTTATCTTTAGATGCACGGATTAACCAGCACGTACCCAGAAGAATTAGGAATGGTACATTCCAATCTGGGGACAAGATCAGGAACACATATGGCTCCGCCATTGCTGAGCACCTTATAAACAACCCAAATTTCAGCATTGACTCATTTTCCATCCTTAGTCATGCTTATTCTGTGTTACACTTAAAGGTATTAGAAATGATCTATGTCAGGTCCAGGCAGCCCTCCCTCTGTAAACAAAGGGAATGCTTGTTAGGGCTTGACATGATTTCCATCTGATCTTTCCACCTTTATTTTATCACATGCTTCTCATGTTTTATGTTGCAATATTTAGTCTTCCCTCGATTTCAGCTCTGTTGAGTGAGGGCAAAATCAGTCAGCTGGTCAAAATTTTTTTTTTTCTCTTCTTTCTTTTAATCATGAATGGTAAAGCTTATCTTGCTGTTTTTATTTCCATAATATATTTAAACCATGATATATATATATATATATATATATATGTTTGTAAATGTTGAAATGGAAAAATATACTTTGTAATGCATTTTGTCCTTTAAAAGAACTTCATCAAACTAAAGTAAGTTTCTTATTAATTTGAATCCTCCAAATCCTGCATAGACCAACTAGATTGTGATACATATACACACACTGAGGTTGCTTGACAGGACAGATGTATGTGAGGTCTGGTACAACCAGTGAAACACAAACAGCACAAAAAGAAAAATACCAGAAGTTTTTGTACTTCATATTTTTTTTCTGATAAATAAAAGCAAAATATTAAATTTATAAATGTTTCCTACGTGTTCCTTTTCCTATCATTTTATCAGATTTTAATCCCTTTTTTATCTATATTTCATCCCAATGCATATATATCTATATATAAAATCTGATATAGTATTTTGTACTTGGCAACCATGCTTAATTATCAATTAAACTGATATTCTGTGTTCTACTTTTAAGGAATGTGTTCATAAGAAAGAAAGGAATGTGTATATAAGGCCTTTTATATGAAACCCACCTGAGAGTTTCTTTATCTCAAGATAAATCCTTTCTGGTAATAGATGTTCAATGTACTTATGGTTTTCATAAATCTAAGGCAAGCCCTTGAGGGATAAATGTTAACAGAATTGAAAGTAGCTTAGGTGTTCCTCCTGAGAAGGAAACTAAGTAAGTGGTTATTAAAGCTACTCCATGTCCCCATTAGTGACGAATCGCATATTAATGATCAACTGATTGACTATTAAGCCTTTCATTTTATACTAAAATATTGGTTCATTTATGTAATGATATGTCCAGTACATTGTAAATTCTCATGGTCAGCCAGAGTAATTTTTTGTCTGACCCGTTATTTTAAAAATTTCTGAATTAGTTTTTTTTGGTTTGAGAAATCTACTGGGGTATTTAGATTACTTTAGTTTTTTTTAATTGTTTTTTATTTATGTTTAAATATGGTGGTTAAATTTTAAAAGTTATCTCACAATATTATGAACAAAAATAGTTACCGACATAGTGCTAAAGGTTAATTGTTTGCCTTCCTTTTTGCTATATATTGAGTTTAATTAATTTTGACAAAAAAGTCACAATTGTTGAGCACCAAATGAGGATTGAATTCAGTATTGGTTTGCAAATCTGCCTTGGTAATTATTACTTCTTTTTGACATATAAACAACTATCATCACCAGGAAGTTTATTTAACCCTCCCTCTAAATATCGGCTTTTGATGTTCAACCTGTCATAACCTGGCCCATGTATATTCTCCAATAATATATGACAACAACATTGCAAATAATGCAGAAATTCACACAAACAGTGAGACTTTGAGGGCCAATATTTACTGGTCAGGTCTGAGTATATTGAATGCAAAAAGGTTTAAATTTTAAAAGAAGTTTCAAATAGAAATATTTTGAGAGTTCAATACAACCATTCCAATCTATCCACATGAGAATTTCTTTGAGCATTTCATAGAACCACTGCCTCCCATAAAAAATAAGTTGTTTTTTTTAAATATTCATTAGAAACATTGCAATCTATTTAAGAATTTCTTTGCACATACGTTAGAATCTTTTTAATCTATTCACTTGAGAGTTTCCTTGAATTGGTTAAATTTGAATTCTTCTATCGAACAGATAGAGCAATTCCAATTTAACCACTTGAGAATTTCTTTTAATGGCTCACAGAACCATTCTTATACTATCCTCTTAAGAATTTCTTTGAACATTCAATAGAACTATTCCTTTTTATTCATTTAAGAATTTTTATGGATGATTGGAAGAACCATTATTTTCAAAATTAAATCTAAAAAATAGGCAGATTTCTTTGTGAAAATATCTCTTTAGTTTGAAGGTAACATTTCTTTACAAGACTTGATCAGCAACTTTATCTATTTGACATAAAATTGGTTGTAGAACCAGTTGTCAAATTTGATCCTCTTAGTTGCTAGGATTGATTGTAGCGGTTGCACTATCAATGAATGTGCCTATCAGTACTTGCCCTATCTTTTAGCTCCAATTAATGTCCAATGTTTGTGATAGATCTCTGCCAATAATCGTCTCAGCTTTAGTTATGTCAGTATTGATTTTCTTTGTCTTGATACACTTCTGCTGACTGTTGCTAGAGCACAAGCCGACTGTCTCGTCATCTTATTGCTTTTCTGTAGCCGATAGACAAATCAAGACATGTTTACTACAATCGTCATAACAATAAAGTTGGTTCATAAGTTTGACACAAATATGATAAATCAACATTGAAGTGAAATGGGCAATTTGAATCTTTGCCGTGTAGACATGTTAGAAATGATTTAGTAAAGCACAAAGCCGAGGTCAGTTTGAATATGTAGTTTTGTGACAGGTGAATATATTTTTACATTCATATGCTCATCATGGGACAGCTACAACTTTAATGAAGAAGTGATGCAGAAGTTTTTTTAAAATTTAAATATCAGAATAGAGAAATTTTATAAATAAGTAATCATAAATTAATAGTAAAAATAAATGCAACTTTATCATTGTAGTGACTAATAAAAATCTTCTCTGTGCTGTCCTTTCAGGACGGTCATGGCCCTCCACAATTTCCTGTCCTTTGTAACTCTTAGCAGTGTTTGTCTTTTTACTATCTCTCCTCATCCCTGTCCTGACAACCATTTATATAAGCTCATTTTTCTGTGTCATATCCCTTCAGGAAATAGTTGATCATGGCCCTCCACAATTTCCTGTTCTTTGTAGCTTTTAGCAGTGTTTGTCTTTTTGCTGTCTCTCCTAATCCCTGTCTTACCAACCATTTACAAAAAATTCTTTCTTCTTCATTTATGTGCATTGTCTTTTCAGGAGGTGGGTGATTATGGCTCTCCACACTTTCCTGTCTATTGTAGCTTTTAGCAGTGTTTGTCTTTTTGCTGTCTCTCCTAATCCCTGTCCTACCAACCATTTACAAAAACTCATTCTTCTTCATTTATGTGCATTGTCCTTTCAGGAGGTGGGTGATTATGGCTCTCCACACTTATCTCTCCTAATCCCTGTCTTGACAACCATTTATAGAAGCTTCTTCATCTATATATTGTATCCTTTCAGGACATGTGTGATCATGGCCCTCCACAATTTCTTATCCTTTTTAGTTCTTCTTCTTAGCAGTATTTCAAAAAAATTATTTTTCACTGTTAGTGTGAGTTTTACTCTTAATTGTCATTTGGTTTTATTATGTCTCTCCCCCCCCCAAAAAAAAAACTCGAAAAAAGTAATTCATTTTGATACACTTCTTTGTTGGTCAACAATAAGAAACAGTGATAATGATGATCAATTGTAGCTTAAGGTTTTTCTAAATTCATCGTTTGTTTTTTAAATTGTATAATTATTATCAAGATTATTTTTGTTAATATTGCAAATTATTTTTTTTAAAGAAAATAAAAATTCTCATTATTATTATCATTTGAACATTGCCTCGCTTATTGTATCATGCATTTCTGATCGTAACGAAAAACCTGTCCATGATTTTTGGTTGGCATTGCTTGTTGGGAGATTCATTTCGGTAGTGGGCATACTCAATCACATTAATAATAATAATGCAATAATGCCAGCTAAGCCGGCGGTGGTGTCAGTGCTGCTGGCTATGAACATCTCTCCTCCCCCAAGCTCTCCAAGGACCACCACCACTGTTGCTGCTGCTGCTGCTTGTCCCAAACTTCTCCAATCAAGAAAAGTTAACAAAGCTTTCTTTGTGCTGAGTCAGTGAGAGATTTCCTACCCATCCCTTCCTTTACCCTGACAACCAGCCTTACTCTGTCCAACAAGGACACACACACACACACACACAAAAGAAGCGCACCATTTTTTTTTGTCTGCTTTAAAATCAGGCCAAATCCTCACAGAAACTTTCTCAGACAGCACCTTGTAACAATGCCTGAATTTTTGTATTTTTTTTTACCTCCATCCAATAATTTTTTTTCATTTTTTTTTTAAATGTTCGTCTGTTTTTTTAAGTTTTATTGTTTGTATGTTTCGTTAAATCCTGCTAATTTTTTTATTTTTTTAAAATTTCTTTTCCTGTCTCCCCCACCCCACCTTCATTTACCCCCAAACCCCACCCCACCTCAACTACCGACCGCTCTCACTTTTTGTACAAGGTTGATGCGGAGAAAAAGAAAGAGAGGAAAGAAAACCCAGCAACCTATTTTCTCAGTCGTTCTTACAGTTAAAAAAACAAAAAAAAAAAAAGAAAGAAAAAAAACCCGAAAAAAAACCGTTACTGTTCTGTTAAAATTCTTCCTTTTTATTCCAATCGAGAAGTAAAACCTTTTGTCAGCATTAACACTGGTGCTTCTTAATTCTTGGAAACAAATACCGAAAATAAACAATTGGATTTAATTTTGCAATAATAATAAAAAATACTTTTCAAAATATGAGTAATGTTTATAACCTTTAAATTAATTTTCTTTGTAATTCTTAATTACCAGAGAGGGCGTATTTTATTCACTTTGACTTAGTTTGGCACAAGGCCACATTTCACGATCGAAGTGTGTCAAACTCGAGCGCTGCGATAAGAACAAAAAGAATTAATAAATAATTAAAAATTCTTTATTTAATTTCAAATAACTTGGCATTTGATTTGAATTTAAATCCTAATGAAATAATAAGTTTTTTCTTTTTTTTTTTTTTTTTTTGCTATCTCTTAAAAAAATACATTTCAATGAAAAATTATTCAAAATTCATGACAGACTATTATTTATTTCCATCCTCTACCAAGAAGCGGTATTCATTGCAAAATGAATATATAAACATTTTCTTCAGTTGTTTCAGAGCTAGTGACCTGTTTTTTTTTGTTTTTTTCTTTTATTGAACAACCTTCGAGTAGACAAGCGTATGAGTCTTGGGCAGGGGGGGGGGGTATTAACTTCCCCAGAACCCAGGCTTCTTTCTCTTTCTATGTTTGAACGATTTATTGTTCTTTGTTCTCTGCGGGGGAGACCTAAAGAAAACGTGCATTGTGTTGTAGGGTTATTGATTTTATTTTCACTTAAATAGCAACAATTTCTTTGTTGTTTGACTTCCGACTCTAATTATAGGAAGTAAAGAAACATATTTTGCATTATTTTATCCATTAAAAATGTAATAATTAAAATACTTCTAAAATCTTTTAAACTTACAGAAACTAAAGAAAATATTAAGAAACAGGAATTATTAGTATAAAGAATGCTGAACTGCTGTAATATCAAACTTTCTAAATGTCAGTGAATGTTGGACAATTTCCTCACATATGAAAAGGAGACTTGAGGCAACAGATATAATTCTACAAAAAGATGCGGAGAATGCAACCTATGGAACATGTGAGCAATAATTTTTAAGGAAAATACAAACAGAAATGACAATGGTACTTAGAATTAGAAAGAGTTGAAATTTCTAGGCTACATAATGTGGAAAGAGATCTTGGAGAATTTGACACAAGGCATACTGAAAGCAAGAGAGGCAACAGGAAAGTGCAAGTGATTTACCTAATTAGCTTGTTTAAATGGAAAGCAGAACAAGGATGGTGGGTGGGGGCAAATAGTAAGGAGACAAACATTGCTTTCAGCAACAAAGTTGTGGAGAGCCATGATCACCCACATCCAGAAGAGAGAGAGAGAGAGCACATAAAGGACTGTTGCAAACTCTATCACTATTTTCATGGAAAGTGCTCCAACAGACTACATTCCTTAGTTTCACCTTCAGTTTTCTAATCTTCACAGATAAGGCCCACAATGCTACGTACATTATAGCAACCCACCCTCATTCATTTCATATTCCATTGGTGAGATGTAAGTTCCACACAACCAGCTTCTTCGTGGAACCAACTCCCAAGAGGATGCTTAGCCTATTACTACAATCTTAACCTGTTCAAGTTTTGGGTTAAGTGTTATCTTCTTCACATATCCCTATAAACTGTGCCTCTTACTCTGTAACTCTCTACCTTGGGTGGCTCTCGGGCCTTATAAACGTGAACCTCATTGTAAAAACAAAAAAAAGGACATTTTGAGTTTTTTTTTATGATAAAACAATAAAAAAAATGTTGGTAATTTTTCTTCTTAACAAATTTAAATCCGTTATATTCACTTGCAGTGAAAGCCCCCCAAAATTATATTCCTTTGAATAACAGAATTCATTTTTAGTGTGGTAATGTATATTCCAATTCTTAATATTTTGATGCTAGAGTAACTGAGCAGAAAAAAAATTTGTTAAATTGAATAAAGTGTGAATAAAATTAAAATAATAAAAACACATCTTCCCTATCCCCAACTTGCTGCTCTATTCAGAAAATTTTAATTGTTTAATTTCATTATGAGAAAACAGAAGTAAATGCATTTCAACAAATAATTATTGGCAATTATTTTATAATTATATGAAATTTTTTTTTTAAATGTGAGGTGATAAGATTCGATACTGTTCATTTTATCTCTTTGAAAATATTCGTAACTGTTGAACTAAGAATTGAACTTTTAAAAAAAAGGATTAATTGATGAGAAAGCGATTATATACAGCTGACAATTTAGATCAGCATTTCTCAACCATTTTTTAACTTCAGAGTGCTGGATATGATGATAAACTACATCTGGCAGCAAGGCCTCTGATCGGGAGATTGGAGGCTTCGAGGAGTGTAGAACCACTGCTTTTGTTTCTGACCTGGGATGGTAGATCTTGTTAGGGTCCTATCTATGGGCAAATAGTGAAAACCCAAACAAATTTAAAACACTATGAAAGTATAAAAATACATTTTCATAGTAGAATTACTAACAATACATTTTATCTCTAGTTGAAGCCATGAAATTTGTGTTCAAAATATTTAGATTTCAGCGTTAAATAACCCATAGATATGCCACTAAACAAAATCAGCTACATGACCAACATGAAAGAACTCTTTCATGATATTAATCCATATAATATTCTACAATTTCTTAAATCAAACTGTAAATATATATGTAAAATATATTTTCAACAAAACTACAAAATAAAACACACATATCACCACCTCTAGTAATTATGTTCACACAAACATGTATATACACAAAAGCTGAGTATCATCTACCATGTATTCAATTGTGAAAGCAGAATAACATATTATATTTTATTACTTGTAAGCTAACCAGAAGAAAATTTAATTTTGGCATTAAATGACCCATATGGAGTTGATATGCCATTAAACAAAACTTCAGGATGCACTTGTAGAATAACTAAAGTTCTGGAACGCATTTTAAATTTTAATAAGGAGAAATTAGTCATGAAATTTGAAAATAGGAAAATGATAAAGAAGTCTCCTGAAATAAGCATTTATTTTTAAGACATTACATTGTATATTTAAGGATGCTTGTGTGAAACCCATGCTTGATGTGCTTTGGCAATTTTTTAAATGTTTGGCCTGATTTGTGATAAACAGGCTCTCATTTCCTCATCAATGAAATTTATAGATTTTTATAGTTTTTTTTTTTTTTTTGTTTTGTTTTGTTTTTTTAGAGAGGCTGATAATGACTGATTTAAATCCCTTAAGGTAGGCAAAAGGAAAAGGATTATCCACTCCTTAAAAATGAGGGAATTTAGCATCCAATTTAAAATATCAAATGACAAAAACTTGACTTAGGCACAAAAGCCATGTGCTTGGTGTTTCTATTTTTTTTTTTAAATGAAGATTTTTAGATATAAGAACAATTCATAAATTACTCTTCTGTTTACTTGGGGCAGACCTGGCTACCTTTCAGGGTGCATTAGTGCACCTGGGCACACCAGTTGAGAGATGCTGGTTTAGATATTTCTGAATGGATTTGGCACTATGCATACCATCCATATGAAAGTCTGAATTTGATGCAGCTATTTAAGAACATGGATAATGTTTTTTAACATTTTTTAAAATGTTTCCCTCTTTTTAATACTATGTCCTTTTAGGATGTATACAATTATAGCACTCCAATATTATCTAGGAATTATTATGATTTCTTGAAAAAGATAGCAGAGTGGTTTCCTTGACTTTCTTCATGGTTTGAATTCAGAGTTGTCCTTTTTCTAGACCGGCTGCCATTCAAGGCTAAGTAACCTAGTCTTCTCTGATGGGAAGAAGAGATTTCTACATCTACCTTTCCTGAGGGCATTAGTGCAAAGTGAATGGAATAAACTAGGAAAACCACTTTCTGATTTCATATTCTGTACTGATAACATTTATGCACATCAATAAAAGACATTGTTTAAATGTTAATGAGAACAAATCATCTCAAAGAGGTTGGAACCAAAATATTCTCTATACATAAAGACCAGTGTTCATTGCTACATAATGCACAAAACATGTAATGCTATGTTCATATCTAACAGTGTAGGGTAGATACAGCCTTCGTACTTTGTATACATAACCGTAAAAAATATGTCCAAATAAAATAGTATAACTTAAGTTACTCATCTGAAGGCTTGTTATCGATGACATTATGAAATTTCGTAGTGTTTGCAGGCACTTTTATAAAAAATTTAAAACTCATTTCAATAATTTAAATATTTTATTTCAAGTTTTAATTTTGGTTTCAATTGCAAGAAAATATAATATTAGTATGACTAAAAAAAAGCACTTTTGTGCAATTAAAACAGTTTTTAGACTTTATCCAAAATTAATTTTAATTACATTCTGATTAATGTCTGCTAATAGAAAACTTAAAATCCTGTAATTAATTATCTTCTAAAAATAAAGTAGCCATAAAAGAAATATGAGATTTAAAAAAACTTAATGTAATGATTACTTAACTAGATTGAAAAAAATAATACTTTTTTTACTTAAAATGTAAAGAAAAATATATTTGTTTACCTGCCAGATTTATTCAAATGTGAAGTGGGTATTGATTCAGTTTTTCTTAATCATGTGTGATGAAAGCTTTTTTAAAGTTGTCTCTCAGAGGACAAGTATGGATGACTAAAAATAGCAAAACATATTATTCACAATGTCCACAGCATATTCCCAAAATTAAGACATCATTGCATATCAAGTAATACTCTAGTATAAAGAATCTGTTTATTTTCTGTAAAAAACAGACAGATTTTCCTGTGTTATTTTCATGATATTTTTTCTTAAAATTTACATGGCTTTCAACATACTTTAAAATCATTTTAGTACTTTTAATGCCAATGTGTTTGTTACGCTGATGTGTGTAAGCCAAGAGTAGAATAAGGGAGATTCTCCAGAGACTAAATTACATCACTGGAATGCAAATATTTGTCCCAGCTATGTGGAGGACAAAATGAAGACAAGTTGCAAATTTCAAGAAGGGGGACATTATGTAATTAATGTCATTTCATGCTTCGTGAGTAAAGAAGCAAAATGTCAATATACTTTAACAGTAAATATGTGAATAAAATACAATAAACTATTGGGTGTGTACAAAAATTTCTAATGAGCATTTTTTTGGAAATGAGAAACTGAATACACAGGAGAAAACCATTTTTCATTTATTTTCTTGTTTCTTTTCTCCTTTCATTCCTTGTTTTACTTTTTCCTTTCATTTTATTTTTATTTTCTATTTCATTCTTTTACCTTTCTTCATTCTCTTTTTATTTTCTATTTCCTTCTTTCTTTTTCCTTTATTTTTTCTTTTTCTTTCACTTTTTTATTTCATTCTTTTTCTTCATTCTCTTTTTTATTTTCTTTCTATTTCCTGCTTTCTTTTTCCTTTCTTCTTTCTTTCTGTCTTTTTCTTCTTTTTCCTGTCTATTTCTTTATTCTCCTTTCTTTTTTCTTCTTTTCATCCTTTCTTTCTTTCTTTTCCTTTTTTAATAGAAAACTTAAAATATTTGTATATAATTCCTAATTTTTCTTAAATTCCAGCTTTTGATGTTAAAATTTTTTAATTTTTAAAAATTTTTTGTTTATTACTCATTCCTGCTTCCCTTGTTTATTTCTCTGACTAAAATCCTTGCTATTGTGAATTCCTGTTTGAGACTCTTCACCAAAAGTTGCTTTGCTTATTCCTTTTACAGGAAGCAAGGCTTAGAACATCACTGAAAATGCAATTTGTAAAACTCTTTCCCAGACACATTTATTAAGATTAATAGCTATGAGCAGTCAATGCAAAACATCAATCCCATAATGCCAATTAATGCTAATCTCAGAATTTTGTTGTTATCCTTGCAACCAATGTGGATTCATCAACAAAGAGCAAGAAGCTGACAAAGAAAGCAAAGACCAACTCAGACAGAGTTCATATGGAATTTTTGTTGTCCAAGTAATCAGCAGTCAATAGATCTTTATCTCATTCAGCTTGTGGCAATCCTAATGTTAGTGCAGTGTTTGTATGCAGGTTGGTCTCTTGACCGTATGCCATCACATGTGAAAGCAGACTCAGGGATAACAAATCCTTTTCTTTTCTCTATTCTTTTTTGCCAGAACTGATTTTTATGTCTGTATGTTTTTTTTTTTTTTGTTCCTGTAGATTACATTTACAATCCATCATCAGTTGGCTTTTTTTATTTGTTTAAAAATGGCAATTGGAAAATTCAAATTTGTAAGCCTCCAAGTTAAAACAGTCAGCTTTAGCTGTGATTGTGAATGGCGTTTCAAACATTAAGTCAATAGTGAGAATCACAATGCCAGTTGATGAGGCTGTATGATTCAGATTTTAAGAAGATATTAGTATTGAATATTATGATACATTAGATTAATTCATGACCACTGACAAATCAATTTTCTAACTTGCACTTCCATCATAGAATGATTGAAATTTATGTATACTATATATATAATAAGACTTATCCTGACAGTAATGCTTGCATTCATTCCTGACCACTGACAATCCCTTTCTTCTTCATTTGCAATGCATTCCTATATAGTAAAATTCTTAGCAATGCATTTACATTATACATATAATAATCATATTCTATCAGTAATGCTTGCATTCATTCCTGACCACTGACAATGCCTTTCTTCCTCATTTGCAATGCATTCCTATAGTAAAATCATTAGAAATGCATTTACATTATACACATAATAGCCCTATTCTATCAGTAATGATTGCATTCATTCCTGACCACTGACAATCCCTTTCTTCCTCATTTGCAATGCATTCCTATAGTAAAATCATTAGCAATGCATTTACATTATACATATAATAGCCCTATTCTATCAGTAATGCTTGCATTCATTCCTGACCACTGACAATCCCTTTCTTCCTGACTTCAAATGTATTCCTATAGTAAAATCATTAATGATATATTTACATTATGTATATATAATTACCTTATTTTAATAGTAAGACTGATATTAGTTCCTGACCATTGACAATCCCTTTTTTCCTTTTTTTTCAATGCATTTTAATAAAATTATAAGTATCAATATATTTACAGTCTGCATGTGCATGTATCCCTCTTCCATAACTAATATTTATATTAATGTTAGAAAAAGAAACATTAATCCTCTTTGCCTATAGTTCTACACTTTCTTCAATGAGCGAAATACAGAAAACAGGTTTTGGTTTGTTAACAATAAATGCTGTCGGTTATCTTAATAAACTCCTGAAATCCGATTGAATGAAATGTTCTGTCAATAAAGTTAGATAGTAGTTCGAAGAAATGTAAATTAGATGATGGCAGAGCTGACAAAGTAAGGGAGGAAAACCAAACAAGAGATAAACAGGAATTTCAAGGTTTCAATAACTTGAGTCATAAAAAACAGACTTTAGCCAATAAATTATTCAGAAATAGCAGAACTTTGACTCTTGCTTATTTTCATCATCATATTGAAATTTATATTTCTCTCTGTTGATAATTAAGATAATATATATGTGTGTGTCTGTGTGTACATATATATAAAGTGGAAACAAGTAACCTCTATAATTTATGTGGATATATATATATATATATATATATATATATATATATATATATATATATATATATATATAGGGAGTAATGGATCATGGCTTGATTGAGGAATCGGAGAGCCGAGTTCAAATTCTAGTTGAGTTCATTACATTCACTTACATACCAATACCCTTGAGAAAGGTATGAATCTATCTCCTTTACCCCCAGTTATGTATAAATAGCAGGACAGACTGGGTTCTATAGCATTGCGTGGCAAACAGTCTAGGAGAAGGACAACTCTGAATTCAAAACTTGCAGAGGGTCATTTGGGGACCTTGTGGTATACTGTGCATCAGTTTGGTGTGTTCATCTCTTCCAGAAAATTGGGTTGGTTCTGCATAAGCCTTCGCCACAATAATCAAATGATATGTGCAGATAGTCTGGCTGTTGGTTCTAAGAACTGAATTTCTTGACCCTCATACATTGAAAATGACAGGCGAGTCCAGTACAATATATATTTATATATATATATATATTATTCACTGTTGCATTAGAACATGTAAATATCCACTACAAAATTGTACATTTTGTTTCAACATTAAAATCAAACATTTCTTCAGGTGGCTAACAATGATGGTACTAAATGATTTTATTCAAAATTGTGATTAATGAAACACTACTTCACTTTCCATTTTTGGAATTTAAAAAGGATTTATATAATGAAAAAGTAAAAAAGATAAGAAATCAATAAAAAAAAAAATAAAAGGAAAGAAAAAGAAAAGAAAGTCAAGAGAAAGCATAGGAAATTAACACTACTACCAAGAAAAAAGACAAAAAAGAAAAACAAGAGAAATGGAGAAGTATATTCTAAATTACCCAGATTCATAAGAAGAGGAAGAAGAAAGTCAAGAAGATAGGAAATAGAAATATTTTGAAATGAATTATATATATATATATAAAAACATGTATTTAATTAAAAAGAACTGACAAAGTATGTTTGTTTCATTTTTTTCCTATATTTTTCCAACCTTAAAATAAGGTGTTGAGTATTGTGTTTTAAGTTGTGGATAAACTGTCCAAAGTTCATATTTTGTCATTGTTTTGTACTTTTGACCGTCAAAATTATTATCAAGAACCAATGTGGTATCTGTGTAATAGTCTACATCCTGGTATTCTTTGGGAAGCTGGAAGTTTGAAATAGTTTACGGTGATGTCATGTGCGATGGTTATTGGAAATGAAGCCGCACAAATTTTTTATTAATTCATTTGTAATTTTTTAAAATATATCTGCACATTAATTATATTATGTGCACTTCAGTTCATTCCAGTAGCCTCTTGTATCTTGGTAGCATTATCACCTTGCTTGGGGTGAATGGATTAAAAAAAAATCCCTACCAATTTAAAAAGTAAAATAAAAAATTGATTTTTTACATTAAAAAGGTTCTACAAAATTACAAATCATGTCATATAAATCTTGACAATATTCACCCCAAATACATAGAGTATATTTTACACCATGGTTTATGACTGTCACTGTTTTGGTGAATGACTTTTACTACCTGTCATCTATATTTAGGACCTGAGGTGATCTCCTGACATTTCTTATTGTTACTATTTATTATGTGCTCTGAAACTTCTTTGCATAAAAGTTCCTGGTTCTGTAGAACCAATCAATAAAAAGTCAGGCCACTATTGGCTAGACATTCCACAACATCCGAAGCAGAGAACCATTCTGGTATTATCAGATGTTCCTTATATAACACTTCGCTTTGATAAAATTTAGTTTTTGATTTGCAGTAGCTGGCATTTTTTTAAAATATAAACCCAGCAGTATATTCTGACAGGTTTATTCTCCTTGGATTTATGGGTATTTTTTGTGTAAGATTAACGTTGCTTCTTTTATAATTTTGATGTATAATCAGATTGAATAATGTGCTGTATATTTAGAGATCTTTGATAAAATCCAAAAAAGAATCTGCAATATCATTGGTCCTGACCTGGCATCTCAGCTTTGGTCACTTTCTAATCACTGTGCTTTTTCTGTAAATACTTTTATGGTAATTGTTCTGATTAACTTTCCTCTGTTGTAATCATTGTAAATATTCTTGCGGGGGGGGGGGGCATTTTTAAATGTTGTTACTTTATCCCTAACCTCAAACAAATTGTACATATGGGTACTAGTTAGGATTTCATAGAGACTTTGCGGTATTATGGTGATTGTAGTAAGAATGTGTTGTTTTGGTGTAAGGAATACCGTGATATGTTTGGGTCAGTAATTGTGGCTAGCTAAGTTTAAGATAAGACAGATTGAAGATCAGCCTTTCCCTGTGCCCCCTTTTGGGTTTGTGCCACATTTTTGTATTTACAAAATAAATATTGCTTTGCTCTATGGTACCTAGAGTATTAATTTAAGCACATTACTAGATTGGCAGATAGGTCTCATCATTTTACAGTTGAAATGGCTAGATGTAACCATAAATTCTATGTTAACAGTTTCTTCTATCACACTTCTTGTTTGTGGAACTCTCTTCTGGCTTCTTGCTTTCAAGTCAAGTTTGATCTTTAAAAATTTAAATGCAATGTCAATCATTATGTTCTGTCTTAATTCCTGTTCTTTTATTGTTCCCACTCTTTAATAATATTTCTACTTTTCCTATATTCTCACATGCCCAGTAAACCCCTGAGTCTTAGTGGCTTTGTTGGTGAAATGATTAAAAAAAAAACTTTGCTTCTTGATTTACTGTCTCAACTTTTCTCCCATTTTTATTCTTGTCTAATTTATCCACACACAACAACTATATTTGTGAAAGGATATTCATTAAATGTAGTAGACATAAAATGTCCATTGTTTCTAAAAATTGATGTTGAAAATAACAATTGCTCTCCAAATATACCAAATTTTCTTTTCTTGCAAATTGAATTGTCATATAGACATTTAAAAATACTTATATATAATTAAATTATGGAACAAAGATGGTGCACACAATGAGATTCAGTCTTGCATCCCATTTCTTCTGGGGCTTTTAATACTTGCTGTATGTATTTTGGGAGTTTCCACATATGTTTAATAAATAATTCTGTAATAATTTGCAATGCATTCAATTATATTATACAGGGTGTGGCAGAAATACCACAGTGGCAATGGTCTCTTCATCTAGCTAATGTCTTACCATTATTTGGGAGGTATTTCTTCATGGTCAGTTATGTGTCAATGATGATACACGATTAGGCGATCATGTATCTTTTGATACATAATTGACGAGGCAGATTTTTTCCTGCAGTAGGTTGCCATTTCTTTCTGCGGTAGACCAGTTACCATCCAAGGTGAAAGAACCTGGTCTGTTATACTATTTACCCATAGCTGGAGGGAGAAGAAGAAGATTCATACCTTTCCCAATGATATTAGCACATAAGTAAATGTAATGGATTTGAATGGAATTTGAACTCAGCTCTCTGATTCTTCAATCCGAGCCGCTATCCATTACTCCACCATGCCTCCTATTGTAAAATCATTTGAATTGTGTCTCTATATGTATTTCTAATACTTGTGTCACTAAATATGTACCCATGAATGAGGATGGACATTTTAACATACAGTGTCACCCGGATATAAGAGAGTTGTTGGGACCGGAGAAGAAGTCTCTTATATCTGGGTTTGGTCTATTTTGTTTAGGTAAGTATGGGCTCTAATTTGGGACCAGATAAAATCTCTCTTATATCCGGGTCTCTTATATCCGGGTCACACTGTATTTGTTTAATAAATCCTACCTGTGATATCATGGATTACAAAGACGAGTTTGTGTTAATAAAAGTCAGTGTTCGTATTTTGGTGTCTAAAATTTGTAAAGTGAAAATAGATTTTGAAATTGAATTTTAATTTGAGATGCAGATTTTGCATTGAAGTGGCAAGAATTTGATCACGTACAAAAAAAAATACGAGAAAGTAGATTCACTGTTAAATAAATCCAAAAAGTCTTTGATTTTCTTTTTATTCTCGCTTGATTTCTTTTATTAGTAATGATTTAAATGTAATGAGCAAAACGTGCAGTTTTCTAAATTTGATAACTAATACTATCCCTTGAAGTATTAACCTTTTTTTGTATTGAAAATAACAACAGAAAAAAGATGAGTGCATATTATTTTATATTGAATTACTTAACATTAAATTATTGATCTACCTTCATGCCACAAGGAGTGATTCTGATACATTAGCAGTGCAAATCTAATCACAAAGAGCCAATAATTGATTATCTGCTTAAGCAGTAAAGCATCCAAAGACATTTTAGCGGTCAATATCTCGAATAGCATTGACTTCTTACATGAATGTGAAATATAATCTATCCACCCGTAATTTTAAAACCTCTTCTTTTTGTTTTTATTGTATTGCCATAAAGCATATCATATGATTGATTGGGTTTATAAAAGTAAATGAATTAAGAGTAGTATAGAGAAAGTCGTTTATCATGATCAGTTTGGGATGACAATAACAAGCTGATAACATTAAAAAGATATACAAATTGGAACAATTTAAATTCATTGTTATAAACAATCTTAGATGATAGCAGTAGTGCAGAGGAAGCTTCTTGTAGTGTCACTTTGGTGGTGGGGTGACTGTCTTAGATGACAATAACCAGCTGATAACATCAAAGAAAGGATATAAAAATTGGAGCAATTTAAATTCATTATTATAAACATCAATACAAATTAATACAAAGTTTGTTACTTTGAACTTATTAATTTTTAAAATTTCATTTCAAATAACATTTTTTGATTGACTGATTTTGATAATCATAATTTTCTAGTAACATTATTGGTGATTATAATAAGCAGCTTCTTAAGATAACATTTTATGAGCATCTATACAAATTATAACAATTTATAGTGGAAAAATTTTAAAATTTCATTTTAAATAAATTTTTGACTTACTTTTTTTTTTTCTTTGTCTAATGACAAAATAAATCTTCCTTTGTTTTGGGGTTTTTACTGGGGTCACAAACTTTCCATTGGTAAAGTTTAAGGTTACACAGCCCCCTTATACTGCCCAAAAGTTTAAGATAATGTAGTTTGCTATAAAAATGGTTTTGAATTCAGAGTTCTTTTTTTTTTAAACTGTTGATTGGTTGCCCATGGGGCAAGGTAGAAGTTTATATTGGGTTAACTCTAGACTTGAACTTAAGATTGAGCTTAGAGACTGTTCCACAAAACAGTTTCATAGTTTTGATTTAACCTATAGCTGGGCATGGTGGGTCCTAGATGGTTAAATACAGTTTGTCCAGCACTTTTCATGCACCTCTTTACACAAAGGTATTTAAATACAAATGTGAATGGAGTTGTCAGTGACCAGAGTTCTTTTTTTTCTAGCTGAAGGCTAGAATTTCTTTGAAACCTATAGCTGGGAGGGCTAGCTGCACCTGATTCAAATGTTGCAGTGACCTTAGCTGGAATTGAACTTGGTATCTTGATTCAGCTTTGTGCTCCAATAACCCCGATGCTACACACATATCTGACATTAAGCAAAGGATATAAAAATTACAACAATTTACATTCATTGTCATAAATTCATTGTTATAAATAAATTTACATTATAAAAATGGCCCAAAACATTGATTATAATTAGTGGATAATTTAAAATTATTAATTTAGACAAAGTGTTTTGTGGCCAACTCATTTTGATGACAATTACTATTTGATAACATTATTGTTTGTCACGTTATTCGTGTGTATTTAAAATACTTTTACTGCAAATTTCTTCACTCGTAAAGCAACTACAATGGCTGGTGTACTTTTCTCTGCAATTTCAAAGCCAATCAAGATAAAACATTTTAACAGTGAAAACTTGGGAACAAATTATTTATAAACATTGATTTTTGGAATTGGCATTTAAGTTTTCGTCCAGCTATAAAAGAATTTACATCATAAATGTTGTCTCATAAAAACTGACTTTTATTTTACAAGCAACACCAAATCAACTTACTATCAATAGTTCTGAACTAATTTCCCACCAGTAGCATTCACAGAAACCAATGTAAAGGCTGTCTCATGATGAAATCGACTTTGTGAGCCAGGAACACTAAATCAACTGTCTATCAATATATTTGATTTCCAACCAGAGACCGTCACAGAAACCAACCTAAAGGCTAACTTTTGGGGGACAAGAAACTTCCAATCAACATTACTATCATTATATTCAAATTGATTTACCACCAGAAGAATTCACAGAAACAAACCTAGTTTTCAATAGAAGTATTTTTGAAATATTTATTAGTAATCTTTTAATTTCAATAAAAAAAAATACTGCTCTTTGGACAAGTTCAAGAGGACATTTTCAATAAATTCATTCATGCTGCTTCTGAAATTCTTGAAATGAGGGTACATGAATTTCCTGAGCATCTATGAAATCCATAATTTCAGAAAAACTCAAGTTTTTACAACAATTGAGCAGCACATTTGATCAGTTTCATCACCAGAACGTCAAACTCCACAAAAAAAAAGGCAAAAGTATTTCTATTTGCATATACTTGACATTACAAACAACCATGTTCATTATTGTCAATAAAATTTAGTTCCATAGAAAATAGTCTACACCTTTCTTTTGGGGGTAAAACATCCAGTTTCAAAAAGAGTCAATTTTTATTATGTAACATATATATATATATATATATATGAATAAATTAGTACATATATGCGTACCTACATTTTGGCATGCGACTATAGTTGCACTGGGTGGTGTTCCCAGTTCATCAGTCTAGACCCCCTGCTGATGAACTAGGAACACCACCCGAAGAAACTATAGTCGCATGCCAAAACATAGGTACATATGTACTAATTAATACATATCTTTGCTCTATGTAACTGCATTGAGCACTATTGCATTTACACCTCATACATGAATTTAACAATTATTTATTTGCTTGCCTGCATATGCACACATGCCTGCTTATATTTTGCCATTTTATTTATCCACTCTACAACTATATATATATATATATATATATATATATACATACACACACACTATTTACATGTGTTATCCATTTTGCTTATTGCTGCTGTTGGTAGTTCTTGTAATGTAGTCATTGTTCAAAATAACCGAGAGTAAGGAAGACCTTAGTTAGAGTATCAAAGGAACAGAGGAAACAAAGAGGAATCGGTTTATTAAATACTTATGCATAGAATAGAATAACTTGAGTGAATTAAATACTACTCAAATCCTATTCTAATGTGGCTTCTTGGCATATTTATATTTAAGAGCGGTTTATTGTGACAGTAATAAGAAAGAGCAAGAAGTACACAGTGTCCTACTCTACAACAGTAGTCCTCAAGAGATGTGGCTTTTGTTATTTGCTACTTTCCTTTATTTGTGAGTCTATAGTGCCAGTCCACAATGTTCAAAGAAGGATAACCTTCATGAAGACTCTTAAACTTTACTCGCTGAAAGCTTTTTTTCACCATTGATCATAGAAATCAATTGTACACAGCTGACAGTTTAGATATTTCTGACTAGGTTTGACACTATGCATCACATCCATATAAAATTCTCAGTCTGATGATGATGCTATTTAAGAATATGACCCGAGTTTTCAGGTTAATTTGGTATTCGTAGTCATTTGTATTATTTGACAAAGCTACCTAAACTAACAACTAAACATCTTTGTTTGACACACTCACCCCAGAATGAAATATGCATGATTATAAATGATTAAATTATGATTACATATCAAAATAAGGTTAAAATATTAAAAACAGTACTACACTAACACCTGAACACCTGTTTGATCATTGTCTTCTGATGAGTCAGAATGAAATATATAGGTTCATAAATGATTAAATTTATAAATTATTGACCACAGAATGAAACAAATATGTGATGACAATAACAATCTGATATCATTAAACGATGGATATAAAATTTGGAACAATTTAAATTCATTGTTATAATATATATGATAAATTAGAGTGTCACTTTGGGTGGGGGGGTGACTGTCTTAGATGACAATAACCAGCTGATAACATTAAACAAAAGATATAAAAATTGGAACAATTTAAATTCATTATTATAAACAAGTTTACATGATACCAATATTTGACACTCCTCTCCTGATGAGTCAGCATGAAATATATAGGGCTATCTATATTTCTCATGTTGTCTGTCTGTGTGTCTGTCGTGGGCATTGTTACCTCGCCCAGGCCACATTTCTCACCCGATTTCGATGTGATTTTCAACACAAGTTTGCAAATGGCTGCCGTAAGGACATGATGGAGCCCAATTTTTGAGTTCAGAATCAGGTTCCGAAAAAATCGATAATCGAAAAAATTCTGCTTACAGAACCAAATTTGACACCCTCTTAGAGTCTACCATTAGAAGTGTTGTCCAGAAGTTTCATGACCACGGGCCCCTAAACAGCGGAAAATCGCTAAAACCCCAAAACCCGTCGCCCAGATTGCGTCTGAACCGCATAATCGGTTTTTAAGCGAAAACCGAGCGGATTTATGAAGAGGCCATTGGGAGTCATCATGTGATGTTTCAACTCTGAGCGTGCCCCCAAAAAACAGAGTGCAAATCGACAATCGGTCAACCCTTAAAAATGTTTTTTCCGGTTTTTTAAAGCTGATCGTATTGTGTTTATTTTGTTTAGTTCTTTTTTCGTAACAGATTTAATGTTTACTATAGAGCTTAGAAAAAGTTGGCAGTGTGATATAGGCAAAAAGTAAGGCATGTAACAACATCAGCATGGCAAAGGGCACTCTTCTAAAGGCAAGGAAGGGCAAAAATATTTTAAGTCAAGTGATTGCGATTGCTGTATTAGTCGTACTATTTTTGAATCAAGCATGGGCAACGCCAGGCCATGCTGCTAGTAGGTCTATAAATGATTAAATTATGATTACAAATCAAAATAATACTAAAATATTAAAGAAATGAGATGTGTGGATTAGTAGAATTTATTTTTTCTGCAGTGTACATTGCTAAATTATGGGTATGTGTTATATGAGAGGAAATGTTTTTACAAATGTAATTTGTATTTGTCTTGAAAATGATTTAAAGCGATATAGAAATTTTTACTTTCTAAATTTGAAAGCAAACATTTTAATAAAACACATGGAAGAAATGTCTGATAGTTTTTTTTTTCCCCTTGTATGAGGAATTCAAAAACAAGTTGAAATTTTGTGGTGTTATATTCACTAAAGTCAGTCAGAATAATTCATACTAACATTTACCTCCTGCAAGATAGATTTATTTTCATCATCTCTGTTGAGGTTGTATATTTGACAAGAAATCATATAAAATGGTTTCAGCGAATTTCTTTATTTTTCAAACTGCCAATCCCCCACCCACCCAACCTCACATTCCACTTTCTCTTGGTCCACAAAAAATATACGGAGAAATATTCAACTTGATCTGAAGTCTATTGTCAACTCAAAATCAATATTTATGTTTTTTTTTTCTTCAAGTCTTCACCATCAGTTGTTCTCTGTCTGTCGGCTTTTAAGCTATTGGAAGAGAGAAAAGTATGATGCAAACAGTTGTAGTTGACTAGTGTTCATGGTTGAAGTGAAAGATATATCTCTAGTGTTAAACAGTGGACTGATTCTGTACTATAAATCTATATTATAAAAGAATACCTAATTATCTGTCTGTCAGACACGTGTGTGTGTGTGTGTATATATATATATATATATATATAAAATTTCAGATAGAATATATCTGTAGATGGATAATATGAACAAAGACAAAAGGAAAACTTAGCAAACTGATTTCATCCTCTGAGAGGAAAAAGGAAAATTATCTTAGCCTTAATAAAGGCTAAATAATTTTCCTTTATCTTTTTCATTCATATATATATATATATATATATATATATATATATATATATATATATATCAAGTGAATATTCTCAGAATACATTCAGCACCTGAAGATTGCAAGACTGCATGAAACTCAGAGTCATGCTATCAACATTGGATATTATATATATTCACTAATATATACTTATAGCTCTGTTATGTAACATTGAGCACTGTATTTATAACATCTGAGGAATAAATATATTTATATGTACATGAAAGTATGTGTGCATATATGTATATCTTTTATCATACCCATACCTATATATATATATATATATATATATATATATATAGGCACAGGGTATTGAGTTAGTTCTCTCAGTTAGTTGTTAATTTGGGCTTGCCTCTTAGTGGAGCAATGGCATGTATTTTCTTAAAATTTCTTGAATCTGGTCCTTTCCAAAATATTTTACCCACGCGCACACACACACACACACACATATATAATATGTGCATATTATGTGTGAGTGACTAACATGTGCTTGTGCTATTTAATGCACACACATATGCACATACACACACAATTTTATTTTTCTGTCTGGCAATAACATATTCCTGCTATAAACTTAAAAGTACATGTACCACATTCTACCAAAGTGGAAAGGTACATAAATATGTTTATTTCTGTAAAATTGTCTTAACTGCACAAAAGAAAAACCACTTTTATGGTTTTCTGGAATGGCTTCTTATCATTATTACAAACTGTATATCGTTCTATCCTCTTTCTTATAAATGTTGGAATTTATATTTTTACTTATATAGCCTCTCTCATATTCTGACTTTAAAAACTATCTCTGCTGTGGAATTTTCTGGTCCAGACAGAACAATAAAAGCCAATAAGCTAGATATATAACTTTTAAAAAATTTACTGAAAAAAAAAGTACTTACTCATTGAGGTAACAATCGCTGTTGATGCAAATATTTTAGTCAAATTAAACTAAATAAATACAAGTATCTAGAAAGTCAAATTCAGAAGATGCGGCATTTCAAAATTCGGACAATCTGAATTGTTACTGGTGCACTAGGCACTATACCAACTTTTATCAACTTGACAGATTATGAACCTATACTACTTGAATTTGAATAGACATTCTCATATATTCACCGAACACTATACATTTTGCAATTCTTCCTTCATATTTTGAAGGTTCTTCTGTGAATTTACTGGATTTTACATCTGCGACATAATTCTAATTTTTAAGACTTTCCTAAAGAAAAAAAAAAGATTACTTCTAAAAGTAATCGGATTACATATTTTAACTGTACATAAATTTTATTGGTAATTACACATATACATTTTAATGAAAGATTAAACAACTATACATATGACATCATACAATTAAGATTAATGATGCTGGAAATGTCAGCTATGTAATCCAACCAATCGTGACAACAATTACGATTGCAGTTTCTTGGGGTTTCAGGTTGAATCTTGGAGGCAACACATAAAACAACCAATCAAACTAACAACAATATTACTAATACATACATTGCAGAAAGAAGACTTTTATAGAGATTGTGGGATTATGCCACCTTGTCTGTGAATGGCTTCACTTAATGCCACTAGATAGCATTGTATTAAGATTATATCATACTTCAAACAGTTTGGAATAGGAGTAGAAACATTTATCTGTCATCCGGTTCACACTCCTCCTCAGTCTTTTGAACCAAAGTAGAGGTTTATCTTTTGTTTCCTGTTTAGGATTAGGTTTCCAGTTCCTTCTAAAGTATTTTTCTATTCTCTTTCACTTGCGTCTTAGTGGTGTTATTGCCTTGCTTGTGATGAATTGATTAGAAAAAAAATTCACCAAACCCTACACATTTTGCAGTGATTCCTTTTTTTTTTCTATTTTGAAGGTCCTTCTTGTGGGTTTATTGGATTTTTACACCTGTGACATAATTCTAATTTTTTAGACTCACCAAAAGAAAAATAGATTACTCCAAAAAGTAATCTGATTACATATTTTAACTGTACATAAATTTTATTTGTACTTACACATAAACATTTTAATGGAGGTTACATATGACATCATAATGTCGGGAATGTCAGTTATGTCATTCAATCAAGTGTAATAACAATTATGATTTGTTGATTTGCAGTCTCTTGCGATTTCAGCATGAATCTTGGAGGCAGCTCATAAAACAAACAAGCAGGCTCAAAACAATAATAATGAGGATAATATCAAAAATAACAATAATATATGAACACAAAATGATGAATATATCAAGCAATATTGTTAAATATTTAGCATTATCATTCTAATATTCAGTTTTATATAAAAAGAATAAATAAAAAACAAATGACAAAATATGACTTGAAAACCAGAAATTAGTAAAAATGATAAAAAATATTAAAAATATTTTCTTCCTTTGAGCAAGTTACTAATGAAGAAAAAAATCATTTTTATGTGTTTCACTTAAATTTGATTTTTTTTTAGTTTTGATTTTTGTTTCACTTATAGTTTGCATTGCCTCAAGTATAACAATATAATGTCTCATGTACTTAAAACTATCTAGGTCTATTCCCCACTGAACATTTTTTCATGACAAAATGAAGTGAAATCTATAAATTAAAAGATAACTTATTTATATATCATGAGTATGCATTTACATTTATAGCCTGTATGTGTTCAGAATAATATACACATTTAATAATATAATGTGTATGAAATAAATACATATATTTATATTATATATTCAAAAAATTCTTCTTTATGAATGTATTTCTTTGCTTCCTGAGGAACTTTATCAAGCTAAATGTGGAGATTTTCCTCAGGGGACAAAACATGTTGGTAAATAAGTTTCCCTTTTGTCTTTTATTTATATTGTCTTTACAGATATATTTTATTTATATGTATATTTTATACATAAACACACATTATATATATATATATATATATATATATATATATATATATATATATATATATATATATATATATAATATATATATATATATATATATATATATTGGGTGTAACAACAGAATTGTCCAAATTGTTTACAACATAATTATCCATCCCACAAAATGTTTCATATCTAAAAACAGCACTAAACTAATTGAGTATCTTTTTTCCAGGTTTTCAGATAAGATGTTTAGCTATCTTGATACCATTTGTCATAAGAATCACTGAAAAACCCTTTGAGTTATTCATCTAGAAATAGAACAGGTCTTCTCAATTGAGCAATGGTGAGAGGAAAAAGATCATTCAGGTCTTCAGTAATGGTACCAACATTCATACTCTGGCTAACATCTTCAAAGTCTATTCAAGAACCATGAAGAGAATGGTGAATAAGTTGACAAAAGAGACAACAGTAGAGAGGAAAACTGGATCAGGAGGTCAAAACAGGAAGAAGGATCATCATTTCAGCTTAGAGCTGAAGAGTTCAATTAGTAAAGAAAAAGATCCAATTCAATTCATAAGATGTTTGGCATGTGATAGAAGAGTTTCAACTATGACAGTCCAAAGAGCTGCGAAAAAGACTTGAAAATGAAATTGTACATGAAATGTGTGAGGCACCTTGTTACTCCAGGACAGAAAGTTAGAAGGTTAGAGAGGGCAAAGATCATCTTGAATAAGTTGGAAAATGATCCTGGAATAATATATATATATATATATATATATATATATATATATATATATATTTTGAATTTTATTTCAATCCTTCATGAGCTTCTGATCCTTAGCTATAATTAATTAATGATGAACATGTCATTTTCATTTGTGATCGGTTTCATCTCTGTTAAGCTTAGAGAGTAATTATACATTCTTACTGGTCAAAGTAGAGTCCAATAGCATTATAAAAACCTTGGAGAATTCCAGTAAGATATTTTTAATCTTTTCTAAAAGATTCAAAGGTTCAAAGCTTAATTTTAATCTGAAAATCGAACAATTATGCTGTTACACCCAGTATATACACACACAGGGGGCAATGGGTGAATTTTTGCCCTTTTATATCTTTAATTTTGCACACACACACACACACATATATATATATATATATATATATATATATATATATTCCTACATGCATACCTACATGAGTTGAAGATTAAATGCTGATCAAATATTGATCGGAATCTGAGGTAAGGTAAAAATAAATAGGAAACTTATATCAATTTAATGTTTCATTTTTATCAGAGATTGAGAGAAAATAGTCTTTCCATTTTTTTGTGTAAGGGATATCTCATCACTTGATAATTGAAGAATGCCAGGGAGAACAATGGCCGAAATATGACTGTAACAACAATGATGAAATTACATATTAGGCATCTGTTTATCTTGGAAGATAAATGTAGCAAACTGTTTGGCCAAAATTCAGTCCTTTGGTGGGGAGACTGGAGGAACCCCTCCAAAATGCAGACCTGAGTTATGGTATATGGAGGCCATGAGCTGCCCAGACTACATGGCCCCCTTCTTGGTCATATTGACAGGATCTAAAGGAATACAAAGCTTTACATTTGGCAATGGCTTGGCTGTAGGAATTGCCTGAAAGTTGTCAGTGTTGACAACCAACCACCATCGGTGCTTCACTTCAGGTTTTCTATCTGGATTTATTTCCATAGCTGTTTCCATGTTTGGATATGACTGCAAGACAGTGGCAATTGAAAACCAGTGTTTTTCCTCCCTTAGTTGGTCTGCCATGTATATATTACCCTAACTATAAATAAAGCATGCAAATATTTATTTTTAACATAATCCCCTTCTTTGTCAATGGACTTAATCACATAGCTTAAATTTCAAAGTGAGATTATGGCTTATTCATTAACCTTCACACAAGTGCAATGAGATAAAAATGCATTAATATATATATATATATATATATATATATATATAACCCCTTTTCTATTGTTCTCCATCCCCAAATTTCTGGTCTTAGATTAACTCACATATTGCCTATCGTTAACTGAATCAAAATGTGGTTCTAAATGTTTGTTAATTAAATCCAATAATTAATGTTAATTTGATATGACGCTGTTTAATGACATCTTTACTTTTTATCCTGGATCTCTCATGCAAAGAAAAATAATACTGATTTCTGTAATCACCTGAGTGTTTAAAATGTAATTTGCTCAAAGCTATAAAATAATATTTTAGTTTCTTTTTTAATGTTCTTGAAAATCTAGAGTATTTCTCTGCCTGAAATTTATTAAATGTTCTCACCCTAGGGATTTCCAGTTTTTGATAATACACAATTATATAAAACATTATAACCTCCAACAATCTTTTCCGTCTGAAAACATGTACTTGGATTAATCTTGAAAATCCCAAGGCCAAACAATATCTCATGTGACTTCTATAGTTTTTGTTGTTTTTAATGAATACCCTAAAACCTTATGGGTTTTTTCATCTTTACAATACATTTGTTTATGTAAATAGGAAAAGAAGAAAAATGAATCAAATAGTTGGTAGCAAATTTGAATGAATATTGTATGTTTTTTTATATATATATATATATATATATATATATATATATATATATAATGGCCAGCTATATTTGTTTTCTGAGCACACCCATCTTCTAGTGTAGGTAACTATTAATCCTTGTTGCAGACACCTTCTCAGGCACATTTGTGTTTGTTCAACACCTACAGAGCCCAACTGTTTCTGGGGGAGAGTACATAATCTGATCAAACAGTCTGAATAAGGCCAATATGCACAAACCCTCAGTCATGATGACTTATAACTTTGTGCTAGCAAAACCATTGTCAGCTTCCAAACAGCTCTGTCTACACAATTTCACTTGCATAGCTTGGGTGAAACAAGACAAACCTACCAAGGTTTCACCTAAGCGGATCGTCAGGAAGGCTGGCTCCCTGATGATCTACTTAGGTGAAACCTTGGTAGGTTTGTCTGGCTCTCTTTTAACTATATATATATATATATATATATATATATATATATATATATATATATATATATATATATATAGATATATATATATATATATATATTTTTTACTATAGGAATGCATTGCAAATGAGGAAGAAAGGGATTGTCAACAGTCAAGAATTAATGAAAGCATTACTGATAGAATATGGCTATTATATGTACAATGTAAATACATTGCTAATGATTTTATCATGAATTTTTTGCATTTTTTTACTATGATTTTCACTCTGTACAAAGCCCAAGAGCCACTCTAGGTAGAGGGTTACAGAGTAAGTGGCACAGTTTATGGGGATATGTGGGGAAGATAATGGTTAACCATAGACTTGAACAGCTTAAGAGTGATTGTGGAAGCATCCTCTTGGGAGTTAGTTCCACAAGGTAGAGGTTTGTGGGAAGATGCTGCTTTGAGTGAAAGTTATACCTCCCCAATGGAATACGAAGGGATGTGGGTGGTTTGCCACAATGTGCATGATATTGCAAATGAGAAAGAAATGGATGGGTTAAATATATATCTACCACTTGCTTCTCTTCCTTCATATTTTGTTTTACTTTTTTCAACTGTTACTCTCTTTTTTCTCCATCTCTCACTTGCCTATACTTTCTTTCAAAATGTCTTTCACATTCCTTCACCCTTTTCTTTGACATCTCTTTCTCTCTCTCTCTCCCTCCCTCTCATTGTTTATTTACCATCAACTTTTTAAACTGTGAAGGTGTCTTTTTTCTTTCTTTTCTTGTTTTTTTTTTTTTTTTTGTATGTGTGCTTCATAGAAATCTTTTAATCTGTCACAAAGTAAATAAATTTCCCCAAATTTCCCAGCCATCCTGCCAAAGACTTTGGAAAAATAAAATAAAAATGACCCCGCCCTAATCTCCACCCCTACACAAAAAAGACAAAGCAAATGTAAATTCCAAGTGAAGAGAGTCCAAAATAGTTCACCCAGAGCATGATGCAAAGATAGAAATGGATTCCTTTCCCAGACACTGTTTATTGTCTGCAGGCTACAGCTTGCTGAATTCTTTGAAACTTGGCTTTTAACTGAAAGATCTTTTGCAGTCCTTTGTCCTAAAATAGCTGCCGGCAGACTGGCACCAGACCAGCCACACCTTCCATCAGCTAATCATCTGGACAGACAAAAACAACAGTCAATACATAAATTAGCACCATGTTTAACTTACTCAACGAAGCAAGTCTTTGAATTTATGGTGATTATGGGAAAAGTTTGAGAAACACTGTGGGAATTTTACATGCTCTTCCTTTGTGGTTTCAACCATAGGATTTTGAGACCTGATTACTTGCCAATAAATCCTTGGATAATTTGCGTAAATTTTCAAAAATGTCTCTGTAACAAAATAAATCAGCAATATAGAACTGCAAATGGCTTGTACAAAGCTGCTCGTACAATCAGCCTTATTTTTACACTTCTTTTTCATATTACTATAGACCAAACACTCCAGATGATGAATATCAAAAAAAAAAAAATTCTTTATTAAATTTTATAAAGGTTAATAGGGATCTCCAGTTTGCAATGTGAATTTGACAAACATGGACAAATGTACCTGCAATAAGATGTGGTGTCAAAAGGACATTTATTTTTAAACTACCTTTACACTTCAGCAATGTTTTATTGTTTTAAAAAGTGATAATTAGAATAAAGCCTAAACATATGATGAAAATAAATTTGTACATTTTTTTGTTTTTCATAATTTAAAACAAAAATATTAAACACTATTTATTTATTAGATTGTTTATTTACAAGAATAATGTTATATTTACAACATTCTAAAAACTAGTACAATTTGAACTAATGCAGTGCAATATTTATCATTTACCAATTTATAAAGAAATAAATGTGAAAACAATTTTTTATTCATAAATTTATAAACATTTACTAAATTATTAAAATATGTGAACCAACCACAAGGAAATGCTTATTATTTATAATTTTATAGTTTGAATCAATTGGCAATTAACTGATGTTTTGTCAATCATTCCAATAAACAATCTAATAAATAAATAGTATTTATTATTTATTGTTGTCAATTCTCAAGAACAAAGAAAATGTATAAATTCACTTTCATATGTTTAGGTTTTATTCCAATTCTAATCATCGCTTTTTAAAACTAAATTGATCCCCCCTATGGAAACCAAAAGAAAATATGCCTGTATGATGTTATTTCTTAAAATGTCAAAAACAATAATTAAAATTTTAAAAGTTATAATCTGGTGTGCATTAACACATGAAAAGAGAATTCCAGATTACAAATTTCAAGATTTTTGTTATTTCTTTTGTTTTTTACATTGTAAGAAATCATATTATATGAGCATATTTTCTTTTACAAATCAGTTTACAATGAATTTACGTTGCACACTGGGCCATTGTATTTTAGTCATTTTTAAAAGAGTTTTTTAATACACATAAAATGTAATATCTTTTAATGAGTTACTGGTTTACAGCCATTTACAACCTCTTTCATGCATAGGAATTTTTTGAAATGGGAGCATCCAAAATAAACAGGCACCCATTTTGAATAATTGCTATGCATAAGACAGGCTGGAAATGGGTAAATAAAAAATGTTACTCATACACACACACACACATAATCTTTTTTAAGAAGTGTTTCAAACCTTTTGCATAAAGCCATAAATCTCTTGATTGTATGTCCTTCAAGGTTTAAATATTTAGGGTATTCTGCCTCAAAGAACACTTAAGTGGAATGTTGTTGCTATCAAGTTTCTGAATTTGCCCTTTGCTCTACCATTGAGCTATACCTACAAGAACTACCATGCAGTTAACATTCTTTGGCCATGTTTAAAATCATCATCTGGTAGCAATAAAGATTTTGCTCACCAATTTTTTTTTTTTTGTTAATATCCAAGGAGAAGAGTGTTTCCTTAATCTTCTACAAGTCTCTCAGACTAAGGAGTGAGGTAAGGGGAGTGTCAATGGAGAGCAGACAAATAGGAGGGTAAAGGAGTTGCTGACATTCAGTTTAAATTAGTTGAGTTTGATGGAGTAAGGCTGATTTAGGGAGCTAATTTCATCAAGTGGTTGCTTAAGGGGTGCTGAAAAATTCACACAGATCTAAAAGAATGACCTTGAGCCATAAAAAATGCAATCTTTTCCATATAATCTCCTCCTAAGTTCAACACACTTAGCACATTAGTTCTTAACTTTCATTCATCTTTAAAAAAAAAAAACAAATTTCTATTTGCCATTGAAATACAGATTTTGGGAAGTAGATCAGGCAGAGAACTTTTCAGCACCCCTCCCATATAAGTTTGGATAAAATGGGTAAGACCTTTGCTAAATATATTATTCATACTTATCAGAGGAGGCAAGGTGAAGTAATGGATAGTGTGTTAGATTGAGAAATCAGAGAGCCAAGTTCAAATTCCAATCAAGTTTGTTACGTTCACTTCTGTGCAAATACCCTTGGGAAATATAGGAATTCATCTCTTCTCTCCCCAGCTATGAGTTAAATAGCAGGACAGACTATGGTGGCAAAGGAGAAGACCAACTCTGAATTCAAAACCTCCAACTATAGGTTAAATAGTCTCACCAATTGGCCAAGCATGATGAATATGGCTACAACCCTGAAGACATGGATAATCAGGGATGGGTTCCTTCAAGGAGTGAGAAAACCCTGAGTCTATTCTAATATTCTTTCATCCCTGGGGTACCTTTTACTTATCATATTGCCTTGATTCAATAGAGAAAGGGTGACTAATGTCAGTAGAAAATCAGTAAGCACACACACATAGGCTTTCTTCACACCCCAAGTAATTCATGTAAGAGTATAAAAATAAAATGCCAGCTCTCTTCAGGATGTAGGTGATCATGACTCTCCACAAGTTCCGTAACTTTATTATTCATGGATTGCCATGCATTATTAGAAAAAATAATGGAGTGGTTTCCTATTACCTTTTCCAAAGACTAGAAAGCTTAGTTTACCATGCTATTTAGACCATAATTGGTAGAAAGAAATGGATTCATGCCTTTCCCAAAGACATCTGTGTGAAATTAAATGCAACAGATTAACCAGGGATTTGAACTTGGCACACTGATTCCCTTTTTCATGCCAATATCTGTACACTAACTGCACATTCCCAATTGCAGGGTATGACATAAGTTCAGTTTTAATGTGGGTTGTCTATACACGTACATTAGAACCAGTCAGACCAGTGTTGGTATCCCCCAACCATTCCCCTTTAGTGAAATAAGGTATTCTGTCTCAGGATTAGAATCTCCAGGACGAAGCATTCCTCAAAAATTTTGATCAAAGACAGAAAATACTACCCCACCCCACCCCTCAGTGACAGGATATGCCACAAGGCTGGTTTAAAGTGAGGAGTCCAAACATATGCACCTGGTCAAGGCCAAAAGATTTGCCTGATCTCCACAGGCAAGGTTGTACAGGCATTGATATTCTATTGACTCTCCTTTTTTGGTACAGTGAGGGAGGTGCTGCCACTGGGTTAGAATCCTTAGGACCAGGCATCCCTCATTTATTTGTTGTGTTCTGTTTGAAAACAAAAACACACCTGAGCAATAAAATCTAGTTTGTTTGCCTGAAGGCAGATACAACACTTTGATCCTTGCCTAAAGGCCAGGGAGTGTACATTCTGATCCTGGTCAGGAGACATGATTGTAAAATTTTTGCCAAAAGAAAGACTGCTCCCATTATATATTCCAGAAATCTATCTCTGACCTATCTTTGTGTTTCCTGCAAAAAAAAAAAAAAAAAAAACCAAAATAACTTTGGTTTGCTTTTCATCCTATAATTGTGCTTGTCCCTCCCTTTGTGAGTTCACACAGCCTTTACACTCTGCCAATACCTCATAAATAATGGACTATTCCATTTTGATTGAGGGGAGTAGACACTAGTTGGTTTCAGTTAGAAAATGAATGAAAGAAAAAAGTAGGAAAAATAGAAGTGTTTAATGGCTATTTCAGTGAAATAGAAGAAGTTGTCAATTTCAAATCTTTTCATTTGTACCCTCTTACTTCTTCAAAATAACAACCTGTATTCATATTTATGATTGTTATTGCAATATTTTATTAAAGTTGTTAAGCTCAAATATTTAATGATGTGACAGGGGAATTTCTATGGATATTTTATTGTTGTAGATCTCACCATGAGCTTATTCAATCATTAACTTAAGATGCATTTGAATATTAAAATATTTCATGGATTAAAACTAGCAGTGTCTTAATTTTATGAAATTTATAATTCTGTCTTTAAATATTTATCATCAAAGGATAATCGAAAGTTAACAAGAAGCCAGTTTCAAGATGTCTCATCATTCTTGGTATGACAATAAACTACATCTGGGAGCAAGGCTCTGATCAGAAGGTTTTGAGGAGCGTTGAACCCCTTTTAATTGCTGTTGTTTCCAGGTCTACCCTTACCTAGGGTGGTCCCACCTCTGGGCAAATACTGAACACCTAAACTGGGGACAAAACATGAAAATACAAAAATATATTAGAAAAAATTACAAGCAATACATTTTCATAGTAAATATAAAAAAAATTAAAATAATATATAAAATTACAGCAAAACATTTTTTGAAAAAAAAAAAATTATCAAAGGTCTCAAGAAAATAAAATTTTGGCATTAACCCCTTCCTTGGCAGATACATGTATATATGTTTTTACCAAAAGCGTCTTTTTCAAACAGATGAATAAACATGTCCAGAACGTAGCATTTAAAACCAGCTACAGACGTGTTTATACGTCAATCTTGATTCTTTTTATGCCTTTCTGAGCTTGAAATGAGTCCAGTTGTCAACTCATATGTCTTGTAGAGGGTGTTAGCCATTGTTCGGTTACTTCAAGGTGTCTCAGTTCTTTAGTTACTATATTGAAAACAAATAAAAAATGAAATATTTTTCCAAAATAATTGGTGGGGAAGGGGTTAAATGACCCATAAGGAGTTGATATGCCATTAAAGAAACCAAACCAAGATATCTCACAACTTTTATCAGCATTAAATCTGATAGCTTTTTAGTGTACTGAGTGTCTTCATTGACTTCAAACAGGTTCCAAATATTTGCACTCTTAACTGTTGTGAAACTCTGTAATGTGCTCAACACTTAGCATCTGATCTTGCCATTATTTCTCAAGTTCTCCTGACACTCTGGTTCCTGCCACATTACTTAAACTTGGTAGATGTCAGTCACCATTAAGCAAACATCTCTACATTAATTTCCTTATTACTTATCTAGGACACAGCTTTCATTTATCTGCTATTTCAGTCGCACTCAATAATTAACCCGCTCCATCTTGATGCATACCATATGTTTGCAAAATATCTTGTCCTCTAGCTGATATCTTCCTTTGTTTTGTCACTTGGGTACAGTTTTCTTTTCTCACTGGCACAAAACTGTCAAATGGGGGACAGGGTTTCTTCTTTTCAGTAGTTTATGTACGATACAATTACAATGTTATTTTAAAACACTTGACTGATTAACAGTCATATGTAATGAAAATCAACAGAGTAATACAGTAATATAGAAGAATGATGTTATTAATGTTGGAATCTTTGAGATAAATTATCATTATAAGCTTTTCTATTCAGACCAGTATCCTCATCTTGGTTGTTATACTCACAACATCTGTCAGAAACTTTGAGATGAGAAATTATCATTTATTATATGCTTTTCTATTCAGACCAGTATCCTCATCTTGGTGGTTATACTCTCAACATCTGTCAGAAACTTTGAGATGAGAAATTATCATTATTTTATGCTTTGCTATTCAAACCCTCATGTTCATTTTGATTGTTTTTTTTTTGTTTGTTTTGTTTATGGTGGTGTGTGGTTAATGGACATTAATTAGTTAATTTCATAAACCAAACACTATACCATACAGTGAAAATTTCAAATCAACACTCAGCTCCTAACTGTGTATCAGGCTACAGACTTATCGATGCACCTTTTTCAAGTTATTCTAATGTTTTGATATAATTTTAATTATATTTTTTTTGTATTCAGGATTTGATTTCATTTCTCTACACTTTAAGCAATAGTCAAAAATAAATGTCATTTTTCCACTCATTGTTTTAAGTTTGAATATAAATATAAAACCAAGTACACCTGAAGTTGTACAAAGTTATGGACATCATGGGAGTTCCATTACTATATCTGTAAAACAAAAACATGATAGATTTCAATAACTCAAGATAATTTCACTGGAAAGTAATTATCCAGAATGCTATTGACATAGATCAGAAGGTTGCGTGTTCAGATCACGTCGGGGTTACGAATGTGCAAGAAAATGTGTGGGTTGATTTATTCCGTCAATACCACTACAACATCAACAGGCATTTGGCCCAAAGTTTACACATCCTGGATATGGAACAAACTATATCTGGCAGCAAGTCTTGGACAAGAATGGAACCATCTTTTAATTGCTGTTATTCCCAGGTCCACCCTGACCTGGGGTGGTAGCACCTGTTAGGGTCCCAGCTATGGGAAATAGTTAACCCCCAAATTGGGGCCAAAACACTATAAAAGTATAAAAATAAATTTTTATTGTAAAAATAACAGCAATACACTTTTGAAAAAAACAAATATTATCAGCAATACATTTGACTCTTGACAAAAACCCTCTTTACAAAAATACTTCAACAAAACCTGATCTACAAACTTATTTCTTACAACAAATGCATATTCTGTTCAGGTGAACTGATCCTAAAAATCTTGTTGACATTAAATAACCCATTGATGTTGATATGTCATAAAAGAAAATAAGCCAAAAAAAAAAAAAAAAAAAAACCAAGGTAGGTGCATGGATGGATATTTTAACAGATAATTAAATATGAGGTGTCAGTAAAAAGTTCTCACCTGGCTGCCAGAGTACTAATTTGCTGGCAACTTCATCATCATCATGCCAGATGCAATGTTCTGCTAGATGCAACCTTCTTTACTACATCTTTGATAGCTTAATATATAGTTCAGAATTTGATGTGTGACCTTCTCCAGGAGTACCACCCTGAGCACATTTGTATATAACACCCTTTAATCTGTTTTTTCATAGATTTGGTCATAGCCCACATATCTGCTCCATAGGACAGGAGAGTTACAATTGATATTACTTTACACTATTTACATTGTTCGGACTGGTGGTCTTCATCTTTGTTGCCATATTGATGTTGTTTCAGCTGTGTACACTCTGGCCTTCTTCAGGAAGCTATACTCACAATATTTCAGCCACTGTATGCTTTGGCCTTCTTCAGGTGATTGGAATTTTGAACTGAACCCTTTATTTCGTCTACTGGGAAAGATTGTTCTAGTTCCACGTGCCATGCTTCTTCCAGATGTCTCACTATCAGTTATCTCCCTTTTAACTCAACTTTCCAAGGTTTTGTTCACCTCAGCTGTAGCCAGGAATTGAACTCACAACTCTTTGGGTCAAGTCACTGGATTCAACCAATGCTTTTATCCACTGGACCTCAGGGACACATGGCCTATTACTTTAGATGGGAAAAATTTCGGAGCATTCCCAGACTTGAAAAATAACCTTGTCTGATGTTTTCTTCCTGACTAACTGTGCCCCAGTGATTGCAGAAAGTGTCTAGCTAATATCAAAAGGGGATGTACACAGAAGCCAAATTAAACCAGTGTTTTCTATGTCCACACTGGAGGATTACAAAAAATATCTTAAGCTAAACAGTCAAACAAATTGTCATGTTTTCAAGCATTCCACATCATCCACCTCCACCCTTGACCTTTGACACTGAGGCAGGCTGACAGAGAAGGTTATTGGACTGTCTGGAAATTCTCCAAATATTTTCCCATAGAAATTAACAATAATTGCTTCTTCATTTTACATGTTCCAGATAAGGGCAAGGGTGGGTTGGTAACCTGTGCTGATGTACTTTCATAAAAGCCAAAGTTGTTGGTGTAAAGCAAATTTCCAAAAAAGCAAGGGGTTCCTGTAATTTGGGTGTGGCGCTGTCTCTGAATGATTCAAGAAAACACGAAGCCACAAAACTTGTCCAAATTACATCAAATTTGGAACATGACATTCCATAATAAATCTTTTTTTCGGTCTTTTACTAACCAGATTACATTTGTTCTAAGCAAATAAGATTAGGTTCAAATCTGAAAGGAAAGAAGCTTTGAAATAAATATCTCAATACACACACACACACACACACACATATATATATATATATATATATATATATATATATATATATATATATATTCAATCATTGATAGAATTAAGAGAAGCCAGATTAATGGAGGAGTGATTTGAGTTCTCAACATAACTCTTTTAAGGTGCTTCCAAATTGCATGTGTTGTTTATTTTTCTTCCTTGCTATCCAACAAGGTTGTCCTGACACAAGTTGAAAAGGAGCTAGTTTTTCATCATTACCATCCTCGGCTAACCAGATAAAGCCTCTGTTTTTTTTTCTTTTGGCTAATCACACAGCAAGGCCAGCAGAATTCTCTACTATTATCACTAAATACTGGAATGAAGAAGCAAGCAGCAAAGTCTTCTTCCTTTTACCATTGAAAGCAAAAGGATGCATAGGAAAAGCTACCTTGCTTCACACTTTATTCTTTAAACTGTGTTGACATGTGATGTGCTTATTCTTGTACCCACCCTCACATTCATCTATTTTTTTATTTCTTATTTTGTTCTTTTTCTTCTTTTTTTTGCTGATGCCTTGCTATAGAAACACTTCTCTATCTGGACTTGCTCGTGTTGGGGTACAAGTCAGGATAAGGAAGGGTAAAGATCCTACCAGGCAAAACAAGTAATTAACAGAGAAAGTTCTAAATTCATTGGAGCAATTGCATTTTTTTTTATCACAGCTCATATTGCAAACATTTAAATTTTTTTTTTTAATAAATGTTGAATAAAATTTTTTCTCCAGATATAAAAGTAGAATTTTCAAAAAAAAGAAAGAAAAGATGCCTAAAATATTTTTCTGTTATATACTCTTCTTTATGTGCTGTGTTTCCTCAGGACATAGGCGATCATGGCTCTCCACAATTTCCTGTCATTTGTAGCTCTTAATAAATTTTGTCTTTTTGTTATTTCTCCTAAACCCTGTTCTGCTATCCATTTACTCAAGCTCACTAAATATGTTGTTCGTTGTTTTCCTTTGTCTCTTTTGCATTCAATCTGTCCTTTGAGTATCACATTTTCCAGACCTTCTTTCCTCATTATGTGCCCTAGAAATTTCAACAGTCTCTTCCTGATGTTAAATATGTTTCCTTTTTGTTTTCATTTTCTCTAAAACTTGATTGTTGCTCACATATTTGGTCCATGATATTCTCAGCATCCTTCTGTAGAACCACATTTCTGTTGCTTCAAGTCTCTTCTTCCTCTTTAATGAGATTGTTCAGCATTCACTGCTATATAGGAGGACAGCGATTTCTTAAAATTTCTCTGTGCAACATAATAAATCATCATCATCATCAAAGTTTAAGTTTTTATTTGAAAACCTTTTAAATTCATTACTATCAAAAGAAGAGAAAAAATAAAAATGAAATTCATTATTATATAAAAAAATAGTAATAATTAGAGATAAACATAAGATTTAGAATAAGACTAGCAGCATGACCCGGCGTTGCCCGTGCTTGATTCAAAAATCGTACGACTCATACAGCAATCGCTATCACTTGACTTAAAATATTTTTGCCCTTCCTCGCCTTTAAAGGAGTGCCCTTTGCCATGCTGATATTGCTACTTCTTGCCTATCTCACACTGCGAATTTTTTCTAAGCTCTATACTAAACATTAAATCTGTTACGAAAAAAGAACTAAACAAAATGAACACAAAACAATCAGCTTTAAAAAAGGACTCGTAACTGGAAAAGCCAAATGAAAAAAGAATGTTAACAACAAATACTTTTTCACACCCAACCCAGTTCTGCGGAATCAGAATCAACGTTGAGTTTAAGCAAGCGAATGAGCCAATTGGAGTAAAGTGCCATGCAGATTTAAATTTTTCCCACTTGTGACAAATGCAGCTATCGATTTTTTGCATACTAGCATGCTAGTTAACATTAAATGTCAGTCAGGTGTTGGCTCTCATGCTGGCCAATAGAATCTTCCTGCCTATTAAGTGGCAGCCAGCTATTAGCTCTCACTCTGGCCAGTACAAAATGGCATAAACTACATGAAAACTGCCATAGAAGCATGAAAAATCGATTATTTCCACTATTGATGGGAGTTGGGAAATGCAAGGTCGGTCTTGGCCTTCCTGCTAACTTGGAGCATGTGCATGTAAATTTTGGTGTAAATCCGTCGAAAATTGCGGCCATGCATTCGTTATACACACACACACACACACACACACCCTGCCTTTTAGATAGAGATATCACTAGCCATTTATTGTTATGAGTTTGGGCCAGGGGTTTCAAGTGAGGCTTGAGCCTCAGAGAGTTGTCCACATTGGCATAACCTTTCTTACAGAAGATGTCTTGGGTCATTATGCGGCGCCAGGGCTTCAAGCAGTTTTTTTGCTGTGCGTCTACCAAATTCCTCTTTAAACCCTGACCTTGTGTCACATTCTGTGCGAGTGTGATCATGCATAAATAGTGAGTTCTATACTTACTTGTGGCCTTGTATCAAATTTAACCTCGCCGTGGGGTAAAGTAAAAATCTTACAACTGTGTTCGATCCTGACGAGTTATTTGTTGCTGTACCTTAAGCTTCGTAAAAAAACCAAAAAATCATTTGAATTTTTTTTTTTTTGTGAATAAACAGTAAACACATGGATTATGCCATAGTTACTGACAAAAATATCTATGCATTGATTTAAAAACAGTTTCATTTTGCTTTAATTTTAAGATTTTGCTTTCTTTCTTTTTTTTTTTTTAAAAAAAAAAAACAATTTTTATGACAAAAATTTGTTACTTTCTCTCCTTATTTTAAAAATAAAATTCCTAGAGATTGTATTGTACTTGTAACCTGTTTATAAAACTTTTAAAAAAGTGTCTAAATTATAGTTATTTTCTCGTATTTATCAATTGTAATCGACTATTGAAAAAAAAAACTAACGTGATGTAGATTTTAATTGCAAAGACCTTATAGAAGAAAATTTTATATTTTTAAAAAGTTATGATCCTTTTAGTTTTTAGTTTTAGGAAGATTAGCGACGTCACACAATCTCATTTTGTAGTAATTTAAAAACAAATAATTTTAATAATAATAGTTTATTTTAATTTTAAAGAATGAAGAAGGAAAACTTGTTTATTTTAAAATCGAAAAAAAATTTTTTTAATTTTCTCGTAAATATTATTCCAATGATATTGCACGGTTTGTACCATCCTGAAAAGTGCGTGTGCCATGTTATTTCTTTACGTAAAAAATGTTAACAGGAGTTGTTTTTCTATATATATATATATATTTTTTTTAAATAAATTATTTTATTCCGAATTAGTTTTATTTTATTATAATTTCTTTAAAATTAAAATAACTTCGAAGTTTCAGGTAAATGTAAAAATGATGCGCCATAACGTTAGTCAAGTTTGGGACCATAACTTTTTAAAAGTAAACTTCACCTGTTAGTTTTTTATTTGTTATCTTATTTTTCAAAATTACTGAAAACAATAACAAAAAAAACAAAAAAATGTTTTTAAATCTTGAGTTGCGTTATAAAAACTAACTTGCACTGCCTGTCTTTGTCTTTCCCAGTGTGGTAACAAACGAGTTTTTGAACTAAATAAAATAATAAAAAAAAACAGAAAAAACATTTCTATTTTATTATACCAAAAAAATTGTTCTTTGTCTTCCTTCCTTCCAACTGATTCCAATTTTCGCCGTCTTTTTGTCTTTTCTATTTTATGCTAATTTAACTGACTGAGAACCTTAAAGACAGTAAAAACCATAAACTTTCTCTTTTTCTCTTTTTCTATCAGCCCTCTCTTGGCTGCCCTGATTCTGAGAGATTGAAAATGAATTCAAGTCATGGTTGAAAAATGTGCTGATTCATGACTAGAAAGTTAAAGACAAAATTTAATTCATTCATTTCTCGGTCATTTTTTTTTAAATTCATATATATTCCAGACTTTGGTACATTTTCACTGACGACTCGCTTTAAATTAATTTTATTTTAAATGCTGGAACTTCGAGTAATTGTGCAATTGTTTAATTTCATGACACACATGAATAGAATACATTTGAATACAATATCAAATTCAAATTTGAATTCGTTTTTTTTTTTTTTAATCAAGTCAAAGTTTCTGAAAATAAGATTATTTAAAATTTCAAATAATTTTATTTTATTCGCAAGATGTAAAATATTTTAAGAACGTGTAAAGAAGAGAAAACATTGACAAAGAGAATAAAGATGGATTTTATAGCAAAAAAATAAAATTGGAGAAAAAAGTCATTTTTTTTTTTTGGCTTGTTGACTGGCGAAAAACGGCAAAAAATAACACTTTCGTTTAAAATAAATAATATTTTATTTCATATCTCTTAATAAAATAAACATTTTAAATTTATAACTAATATTTTAATAAACTAAATGTCGACAGAATTTTTAATGTTTTAACGAAATTTTAGCAGACACAGCCGCGTGTTAAAAATAAAAATTACGTTTTTTTTTTAATTTACTTAAGTTAAAACTTTATAAGTTAAAAAAATGACATTCATTTATTTTATTTTAAAATATTACCCATTTGAAATGAAATAATATTTTCTCTTCTTTTTCCTGTCGACTAACGGAAAGAGAATTTCTAAGAAAATAAAATCCTAATTTTTCCAATGTGTATGTTTTTGGTTCGATGACCTTTCCATAGTCTTTCTTTATAAATAATGGGGATTCAACTTTTAGAGTTTTTAGTTTTAGGAATGTTAATTGCACGCTTATTTTTATCTTTGGAAAATTGATCATTTAAGCCACTTTTTAAAAATATAATTTATATTTTAAAAAAAATGGTTAAAAAAACTTTATTAATTATAGAATTTATATAAATTTATATTTTTATAAACCCCTTTTAAACCATTTAAAAAATGTTTTTTAAATAATTATTTAAATGTGGTCATAATAATGATGTTGATCTTTCAGTCCCCTCATGGCTCCCTGTAAATGTCATGTGACAGCAAGTCCTTTCAATACGATTTCAATAATTCTTTTCAATATTCTTGTTACTTATGCTTTCGTTTGATGCTTTTGAAGCCTTTTATCTCCTCCAATCTATTTTCGGAACTATTCCAAGCGTGCCAATAATGATGGGGAGGGGATGATGATGATGATGATGATGGTGATTATTATTATTATTATTCCCTGCCCTTCTCCATTTTGTCTTTTATTTGTTTTGTTTTTTTGTGAACACTTCTTTGTAACTATACCTGTTTCTTTTAATGTTCATTCATGAATAACCTATATCCCCCCCCCCGGTCAACCTCCAATTTCACTTTCTTTTTCCCCATCCTAAAGTAAATTTAAAAGCAAGCTTGAGAAGTGGATTGAATCCTGAGGAAATGAAAAAAAAATAAAAAAGAAAAGTGTATTTAGCTTTCTCTCATTCTTTCTTTTTAACCGACCCCCCCTCCCATTTAGCTGTAAAGTTTGATACTTTATCTCTCCTACTGTAGAGATGTTGAGAACAGGGTGTGGTTGTGGCGAGCAGCCGGCCGACAGGGTGGGTCTGGAGATTTCAGGATTCCAGTTTGGGTGCCTTCTCCTACAAACCCCTTGAAAACACTCCTTGATCAACTTTTCTTTCTCTTTTTTTTTATGTAATTATTTTTATTTATTTGTTTATTTAATTTTACTTTTTATCGAACCGGAATTATACAGAGGGAGGGTGGGGGAGAAAATTCTGCCCAGGATTAAGTTGAACTAAAAAAGAAATAAGTACACCAGGAGAGAAGTAGCTAACAAAGAAATATATATGTGAACATTTTAAAATCTTGATAATATATTGGGTACTATTTAAGTATACTGGTCTGCTTATAAAAAATAGGGAAAATTTGGGGGAAAATAATTTTTGTAGATTAGCATTATTTATCTTCCCTAGGCCATGATTAATAAAAAATATTGATAATTAAAATAATTTAATTTTCATAAGTTTTAAGGTAAAAATGGATACTACTTAAATACAGTGGTCCACTCATAATAAATGGAGGGAACATTTTTAGGAAATAATTTTTGTACATTAGCATTCTTTAGACCTTCCCTAGGCTGCGACACATATTTGAATCAAAACATTGATTTATTATCAATTTAGAAAGGAGGTCCTATTTATAATAATGCTACAGTGTCAAATCGAACCCTGACTTTTACAGAGTTATTGGCCTAAGACTAAGTCACTTAGCTGTTATTTACAAATGTCGAGTTTGACAATGTACTAACATCATTCATATGTGCATATTTTTTGTTTATTATTTATTTTGAATTTTAAATAATTCTTAAAACTTTTTTTTACATGCTAACCCGAAATGAATAGGGCTTACACCAGTTTACATATGATTACTGAAGTTAAGCAACATCGAACTTGGTCAGTACCTGGATGGGTGACCACCTTAAGCTTAGATGTGCAGTTGGTGTAATGGATAATGGCTTGGAATGGTTAATTGGAAAGCTGAGACTCAATTCCAATTAGGTTCATTAATTCACTTAAGCACAAATACTATAGGGAAAGGTATGAATACACCTCTTCTCCCCACATCTATGGGTTAATTAGTAAGATTTGTATCATTAGACCATTATTATTTCCCCAACAAAAAAAAAAATTCTTACACTATATTTTCTGGCTTTAAATAACCTGCAAAGGGTTGATAAGCCATAGAAAACGGATCATTGAAATACTGATTAGCTACACAGGCATGTATTTTAAATTTATTTACATTATTTGGAATATAAATGTATTGTAACATTCCACAAAATAAGGGCTCAGTTTATATATTGATTGTAAAATAGAATTGATCCCCCATTTTATATCCATATTATAATTTCTTGTAAGTTTATCAAATTCTGATTAGTTATGAATCCATCTCTTCTCCCCCAGCTATGGGTTAATAGTAATATTTGTGTCACTAGATAATTATTATCTCCAAAAATAAAATAAAATTGCCTACCAAATATTTAGATTTTGGTATTAAATAACCCATAGAAATTGATATGCTGTTAAACAAAAAACAACCAACATGAAAGGATTGGTTTCAGCAATAAAAATTTGCAAAAATTGTGGAATTTCCATGGACCCCACCCTACATGATTAAAGTAAATAGATATCATAAAAATCTATTTGTAAAATCATAACACAGTATGCAATGTATGATTGTGTGGGTATTTAATGAATGCTTACAAAAACATCCCCCCTTTAAAATAAAGTGTCAACCTATCAATCACAGAATTTCTATTGATTGATTGATTCATTCATTTTTTATGGCTTATCAACCTTTTGAAGGTTATTTAAAGCCAGAAAATATTTTTAGATAGTAAGAATTTTGGGGGGAGATAATAATGACTTACTGATACAAGTTTTACTAATTAACCCATAGCTGGAGGGAGAAGAGGTAGATTCATACCTTTCCCAAGGGTATTTGCACTTAAGTGAATGTAACAAACCCAACTGGAATTGGAACTTGACTTTCCGATTTCCATTTCTGAGCTGTTATGCATTACACCACCCTCACATCCATGCTTACATCACCTTGTATTCTCAAATGGTCACCCATCTAGGTACTGACCAGGCTTGACGTTGCTTAACTTAGGTGATCATACAAGAACCAGCATTTCAATGTGATTTGGCTGTAAATCAGAATTTCTATGGGTCCAGTTAATTGTAATAGTTTAAATGTTTACTTGGCTTGTCCCTCAGCTGAGTTTGACAGTGATTATATCCTCTCATCAAAAGACTCGATTTAAAAATGTTATTTTACAGTAAGATAAAAATTAAATAATTATATAAAATATAAAATTTCTTTTTTGTGTCAGTGTGAAAATACAATCTTCATTATTTCTATTTTTAATATTATCTTGCTTTTATAAAATTTACAACTTTGCTTTTTTGCCAAGTAAAGTAGCATATTTCTAATCAAATAATATATACTTGCATATAACATAGACCTATAATTTGGCAATGAATATTTGGAAAGAAAATTAATATTCAATTAATGATGCATATATATATATATATATATATATATAGCTTAAAGTGGTCTGTTTTTATTTAAATTATTTGCTCTGGATTTACATTGAGCTCTCTGGATTTTATCCTCCTTATGTTTAACCATACGGATTACCTGGTTTTTCATAAACTAAATATATATTATGAAATAGACAAAGTCTGACAATTATTTTAAAACATTTTTATGTTTATACATTCTTTTTATAGATACAAATATTTAAGTAAATGCTCTGTTTATAATAAACAGTACTAAACAACATATACCGGCCTGAATGTCCAAGAAATTTTCACAGAATTCAGGGTGGTAAAATGTTGTTTAATACTATTTATTATAAACAAACATTACTTAAATATTTGTATCTATAAAAAAATGTAAACATAAAAATAAAATATATATATATATATATATATATATATACTTTTAATATTTTGATATTATCTTGATTTGTAATTATAATTTAAGCATATGAGATAATGATATATAAAGTTTTACTTGCATTATTTACATTATTCGGACGGTTATCCTCATCTTCATTGCCATATTCACATTTCAGCCGTTGTACGCTCTGGCCTTTTTCAGGTGATTGGAAACCATACCCTTTATTTCGTCCACCAGGGTAGATTGTTCTACTTCCACATGCCATGCCTCTTCTGGATGTCTCAATTATTTCCCCCTTAACTCAACTTTCCAAGTTTTTGGTTCACTGCTGTGGCTTGCTATTAAACTCACAACTATTTTGGGTCTAGTTACTGGATCTAATCAATGTATCTGGGCCATGTGTACTTGAGAGTTGAGTTAGAGGGAAATAAATGAAACATCCAGAAGAGGCATGGCATGTGGAACTAGAACAATTTACCCTGGTGGATGAAATAAAGGGTTTGGTTTGAAATTCCAATTACCTGAAGAATGCTGGAGCATACAACAGCCAAAACATATAGCGATGAAGATGAGGATAACAGTCCAAATAATGTAAATAATGCAAGTAATCATAATACCTCATCTCAGAGATATTGACAGATATAGTTTTATATATCAAGAACAATATTGGAGGAAAATGTATGACAAATTGGAAAAAGTTTTTGTGTGACGCATTTCATTCAATGAAGTCCTAAATGATGAAATGTGTGGCACAAAAACTTTTTTCTACTTTGTCATATATTTTACCCCAATATTGTTCTTGATATATAAAACTTTATATATCGTTATCTGGCCTTCTTTACCTGTCTGTCTTTGTACTCTATAACCTTCTCAGAATTCTTGAACCCTTTATTCAATCCATGGGGATAGATTGTTCTCATTCTTCTTTTCATGCTTGAGGTAATTTGCATTAGTACTCACCAGTCTTCTTTAACATTGTTTTTTGTTTTGCTTGTTTGTTTCTTTCAGTGAGCTCGATTATGTGACTTTCCAGGACTGCCATATTCCAGGATTGAACTTTTAACTGCCAAGAAACCCAATCAGTTTTAATCAATGATTTAATTCACAGGCCATATATTTCTTGAATATATTTGACAAAAAGTAAACCTTTTCTTTTTAGTTGAAAATGTACACTATTTTTTTTTTTTGGTATCAGATAATTTTAACTGAGCCAAGACATGCTTATCAAATTCTCAGATTTAAGTCTTATTTCATGCTTAGAATATAATCCTCATGAGAGTTAGAAATTTTACATTCTGTTTGCTAATCATTATTCAATAAAAACCATTGTTCTATAAAAAAAAAAGATCTCTAATTCTTTGCTTTTATGCACAATAAGAGTAAATCCAAAGTGCAAAGATCAGGGATTGCAATACAAAATTTATTCTAAAGTTTGAGAAAAGTGAAATTTTACTTTAAAACAATTTTTTTTTAATTGCATCACCCCAAGGAAGGCAACAATGCCACTAAGACACAAGAGGTTATGGGAAGTGAATGAAGTGGCCAGGAGGATTTAGAAAAGGACAAAAAAGTAACAGGGTTCAAGAAAACAGACAATGGCGATTAACATTGCATTTAAAGTTTTGAAGATTGTAGTTATCAGAGAAGCAAGAAATAGGAAGGGAGTCCCACAGGTGAAAAGTGCAAAAAAAGAAACTGTTAGAGTAGAAGTAGCAGTTGCATCTAGCTAGTTCATCAATAAAATAGTGAGACCTAGTTGCCAATCTAGTAGCACACTTAAATTCACGTATTTGGGACACCAGGAAAAAAAGCACTTCTAAGCAGTTGCCATGAAAATATTTGCAGAACAGACAAGGGGAAGCCACTTCACATTGGTGAGAAAGTGACTGGAGATGAGATGTCTTGTCAGGATCAATTATATTGCAGATCCTTCTCTGGATCTCAAGAGGCATAGTAGGAGTAATAGACCAGATATGACAACAGCATTCAATGGTATATTTATAAATGTGCAAGATGGATTCTGATGAGAAAATCTTTCTTAATAAAGTTGTATTAAATAATTGGTTCTTCACTTCAGGTTTAAAATGTGCTCAATTTTGGGACTAATCTGAACTTTGACATGCTTATAAATTGTATGGTAATTAAAAAAAAAACAATGTATAAGGTTTGGATTCTTTCGTTATAACTACTTTCAAGTTTCTTTGAATGGAACCATAGTTACATTTTGGATCACTTAAATCGGAACTCTGGATTTTACAAAATAAGTTAAGCACTGTAGCAGAAAATTTCTTTTTTTTCTGTTCTTCTTTATTTTTATCCCTTTAGTTGGTATTCATTCTGTTTTGTATTTGTCATGCACACCAAAGCCAGGCCAGCTTCAGTATTTATGATAGCCTACTCAAGATATTAGAATGTCAAGTTTCTTTACAATGACTAAATTGCACTTCTTCCGGATTAAGCACAAACCTTTCGTTGGGACAGAGTTGCATAATTTGACACGCATTGAAAATGCCTTTTGCACATTAAAGAAATATTTTTCAGATTGTCAGCAAGGCAAAAACAAAAATAAAAAAAGAAAATATTTTTTGAGAAAAGAGTGGGGAAAATATCCTGGAAGAGATAAATGCTTTCTGAGCATTCATCCAAAAACTTGAGAAAGATAAAAGAAATGTTTGTTTACTGTAATTCTTTGTTAACTATAACGAAAGAGTTTTTTTTGGTGGGGAGGAGATTATTCAGAAAATTGTTCTGGGAATTTTCCTAGATTGTTTTTTTTTCCCCCTCTTGCTCTGTCAAAGGTTGGCTCCGCTTGTATACAGCCGATAATAACCACATGGATGTTCAACAACCATGCTAGCAAGAATACTCAACATTACCCAGTATCTGTCTCATCTCGGCTTCAGTCACTTTCCCACTGCTGTAACATAGCTTCCCTGTGCCTTTTCTATAAATATTTTCATGGTAAGTGTTCTGAAGAGGTTTTTCTTTTCTCACCAGAATCTATCTTACACATTTATAAGTCTACTATTCATCAATTTATTGAATATTTTAACACATCTGATCTGGTGGTTCTGCTATGTATTTAAAGTTTCTTGATAAAATAAAAAGAAGAATCTGCAATGTTATCAGTCTTGACTTGGCATCTCAGCTTCAGTCTCTTACTCACTGCCACCGTAATTGTTTTGATGAATTTTTTTCTTTGGTATCTAGACTTTATCAATTTAAGCACAGTACTAGATTGGTAGCAAGGTCTCATCTTTTTACAGTTGAAATGGCTAGATGCAACCATAAATTCTATGCTAACAGTTTCTTTTCTTGCATTTCTTGCTTGTGGAACCCTGTTTAGGCTTTTTGCTTTCTAATCAGTTTTGTCCTTCAAAAATTTAAATGCAATTTCAATCATTATCTTTTGTCTTCTTAATTGCTATTCTTTTATTATTTTCTTTTCCTTATATTCTCTTTCATTCAGTAACTCCTTGCTTCTTAGTGGCTTTATTACCTTGTTTTAATTAGTTTGGTAGCCTTTGTTTTCATAAATATTTTCTGAATTTTCATTTATTTTCATTTTTTCAATTTATTTATTTTTCATATAGTAAAAATTCTATTGTATTTATATTGGCTCAGTATATTGTTATAATAGCTGAATGATTGATTGATTTGCTTTTTATGGCTTATCTAATCTAGTGGTAGCACCTTTTAGGATCCCAGTTATGAGCAAACAAAAGAAAAACACTATGAAAGTATAAAAATACATTTTTAAAATAAAAATACCAGCAATACATTTTTATATATAAAAAAAAGACCAACAATACATTTTATCTCTAGTTGAAGCCCTAAAATTTTGTTAAAAATTTTAGATTTCAGCATTAAATAATCTAGAGGTTGATATCCCACTAAACAAAATCAGCTACATGACCAACATGAAAGAACTCTTTCATGACATTAATCCAAATAATATCCAACAATTTCTTTAATCAAACTGTATGCCAAAATATAACTTCAACAAAACACATAACACCACCTCTAGTAATTATGTCCACACAAACATGTATATGCACAAAAGCTGAGTATCATCTACCATGTATTCAATTGTGAAAGCAGAATAACATATTATATTTTTATTACATCAAAGCTTCCAAGAAAATTTAATTTTGGCATTAAATGACTCATATGGAGTTAATGTCATTAAACAAATCAAATCAAATCAACCATTGATTTCAGCTTGTACATGTCTTGTGCCTCTAACAGTCACTATGAGCTCATTCCAGAGAGGGTAGTGTTTTTGTTTTCTTACCTCATTGGGTGTGATTTTTTACTTTTGTGGTCTCCTATGGGAACTTTATTGTCTTTAATGACATTTTCAAGTGAAATAATCTTGATAGCGCAAACTTTAGAACATGATAGAAAAATAAAGAAAAAATGAAAATTGCAGTCCGGGCCTTTTCTCAAAATGATGATATCTGTCAAAGCATGAACAGATTAGGATTAGTGAACTGAAGAGGATTTGATTTGTGAAAAAGAAGTCAAAGTTAGCACTCCTTTAAGTATGGCTGATATTTGTAAACATGATGCCTTCAAAAAATAACTTCAACTCTAGAACCTACTTTCTTGATGGCATTTTTATACGCTTTGATATGGACATCATATTCATTTAGGTGGAAGTTATTTACACATACATACATATATACATACATGATAGGATAAAGAACAAATAGAAAACATTTATCAATTATGTATTTTTGTGTATTTGGGCAGCAATCCCTCTCTTATACATGTTTCATTAACAATGACTGCTGTTAAGGCTTTTATTATATTTTACTTGTATGCAAATAAATGATTTCTTTTAGGGACTCTTTTATTTATTCATATATATAGTCATCCACAGACAGACTGTTTTGCTGCATTACAGCTCATCAGTGTGGCTAGACATCAGGTTGCCTCTAGCTAGGATGGAAACCTGACTGAATTGGCATCAGTCAGAGATTCTACCCCTAAGCCGTTGGCGCACAGCAGGGATGAAAGTGAATTTAAGCGTATTTATTTTTAAATAAACACACAGTGACAGAGAGAACTCAATTTGTTTTACTGAAGAGTCTTGCATTATTAGCAGTAATAGTCACTGTTTACAAACTCACACTTCCTTCCCAGAGAGCTCAACTGGAATAAATTTTTCAGGAGCATATATATTGTCATATTTAGATTGTCTTTAGGTATAGATTGCATTCAAGTATAGACTGTCGCTGCTCAGTGTTGACTTCAATGTCCATTTTTATATTTACATATACTCTATTTCTGATATTGAGCACTTTAACCCATAAATATAGCATACCTTAAAACTATATTTTTATCATTCATATAATATATAATTAATATAAGTAAAAGGTTTCTCATTTAGCTGATTGATGTTACTTTCAGTATCTTAATTCCAGAGTTTTGTAGACAAACCCTTCAGTCCACTTGTCTGGGGGTATCAGCAATTGACTGCTTACACTTCTTGATTTTTCTTTTTTATATGCACTTT
>CAHIKZ030005198.1:225000-310000 GCA_903632075.3 Acanthosepion pharaonis | reverse complement strand
AATTAATTGCTCCTGGCATGGTATCTGCAGTCACTTTCCCACCAATGTAATGTGGCTTCCCTGTGCCTTTTCTATAAATATTTTCAAGGCAATTGTTCTAGTGAGCTTTCCTTTCTGGTACCTTGATTGCATGAATTCTAATAGTTTCTTTTCTCACACTTCTTGCCCGTGTAATTCTCTTCAGGTTTCTTGCTTCCTTGCCACCTACGATCTTCAAAAATTTAAATGCAACATCAATTGCAATCTTCTGTCTTTCTGAAACCTGTTATTTTATTGTCCTTTCCCCTTACTAACATCTTCTCAATTTCTTTCTTTTTCCTTTGCATTTTAGTGGCATTATCACCTTACTTGGGGTGAAAGAATTAGAATCTTTGATTTATCTTTTTTTTTTCTTTCCTTGCAATCAAAATGGAATTGTTTATTATTTATCTGAAGTAATGTCAGGGTGTAACACACATGCTAACTTACTAACTTATAATGATAAAGCAGAATTCTAATATGATTATTTTATTTCCTTTGATTTCTGGTGTATACTCATTTCTTTCTAGGTCCCAACAAGAGACCTAAGGTCAGAAATGACTTTATGACATTTTCCAGTGATCATTTAAAAAAAAAAAACCCAAAAAACCTAAGATCACATATCTTACATAGATAAAGCTCTTCATAATATGTAAGCTGTACTTATGAGTTTATTATTATTATTATTATTTGGTTAGTAAATCTCTGTAGTTGTTTTATTTTTCCATTTTTCAAAATCTCCATTCTGTCTTTCAAATATCCTCTGTCTCTCCCTCCTTATTTTTTTTTCAGTCTCTTCCCACATCATTGCCCCCCCCAACAACACATCCAGTTGTTTTTCAAGCAAATCATTGATAAATTTATTTCACTATTGATTTTTCTCCCTCCATCACCTTCAAATCTCTCTTCTACAGAAACTGTCAGCGTTCCTACTTTTTATTGAAATATATATTTTCAAGAGAAAAAAAAAAAACATATGCCATATAAATTTGAAATATATTTAACTAAATTATTTTTTCTACTGTCAATAATTTTAAAAAAGCAAAAATTATTCTTAGAACTTCTTGTAAAAGTTTTATTCTCTCAAAGTGATTCGATTTAAAGCCAAGCTTCAAATATTCTTCAAGTTTTCTTCCAAGTATAGCAAATATTGTAATTTTATGCAATGTTTCAATTTTATTTTATTTTATTGCAATTCAGGAATAGACCCTCTTCACTGTTATTATATCCCCCAATTTAAAATACACTTTCTTGAACACTGTTTCTTTTCTTTCTCTTTAATTTTCATTTTTTATTCAATTTATACTTCTACATTTCATATAATGACCAACTTTTAAATATGACATTGTCAAAAGTAAATTATTCAGACAATGTACAGTCATTCAGAAATGAACAACAAAAATGAAAAGGTTTGCATTGCATAATGTAAAACCTGCATTTCTCAATAGTTCACAGCTTCAAACTAACACAGATGCATTTTCTAATATTATTGAATACTTGCGTTAACTGCAGGTAGTTGTTTCAGTGGAACGTTGAACAAGTCATGAATACCATGGCAGATTGTGATAGAAGAAATATAAATAAGTAATAGCTGCCTGCTAACTAATCCCTGTTGCTGACACCTGCTCAGGCAGATTTTGTATTTCTTCCATACTCTCAGCCAACTTGCTGAGCTTAGTCATAGTTTCTGGGAGAGTGAATGAGTGAGTGCATAATCTGGTGTGATTAGGTATTGAACAACACCAATAGACACAAACCCTCAGTCAAGATAATCTGTGACTTTCTACTAGAAATGGATTCTCACAAGGCTTGGTGTGTTTTTCAGACACTTTCCAGTGGCGCTTCACTGTGAAATCCTCTCCTAATCATCAAGAACTCACCTCCATGACAAATTGTTCATAGTGAGATTCAAGTCTTATGATTGGAATGCCAATGTTCTAACCACTCAGCAATATTGCATAAAAAAAATCATAATACAGCATTTAAAATCATTATCATGAGTGAACGGACCAATAGATATAATACACACTATTTGAAATAAATATGGGGTGTCTGTTTCAAATATGGGTATCCAGTAAAAATAATGATTAAAGTAATAAAATTGTCAAATTAAAAATAAATCTGTTAATTCTTTAGAAATTGTTTCTTTTTTTGTATTTCAACTACAAAACTCAGCAGATAGGGGCTTTCAAGAAAATTAATCTAAACAATACAATGTGATTTGATTAAAACATTGCTGCATTTTCATAGTCAAAATCATTGTCCAATGCATTTTCATAGTCAAAATCATTTGCAATGCATTTTTACAGTAAAATCTTTTCCAATGCATTTTCATAGTAAAATAACTCTTAATGTGTTTTTATGGTAAAAATAATAGAGTAATGCTTAGTGAGGCTACTCTAGTTGAGTAGTGAGTTTGATCCTCACTGAGTGCCTCATATGAAAATTTGACATTAAATAATCCAACAAGGCTTGATTTTAGGTAAGGTTGGTTGATTTTATTATCATAAAATCAGCCAACTTTACCTAAAATCCCTAAACAAAATAAATCTATTTGCAAAGCATTTTTATATTAATTTCATTTGTAATACATTTTTATAGTAAAATCATTTCCAGGTACCTCAGCATAAGGTAATGGTTATGGCTGTGCCTAGTCTTGTTGACTATTACTATTGAGTAGTGAGTTCAATCCTCATGAAGAGCCCTTTACAAAATTTGACATTAAGTAACCTGACAAGGTTTGAGATGTCATAAATCAACTGACCTAACAGATCTGAAATATTGAAAATTTAATTACAAATGAAGGATATCATAGGCAATATATTGGAAAGAATATAAGACAGTATTTAAAATTAAGAAAGAAAAGTAAGGGTGTGCTGAAAAGTTCTAGACCTGATTCACTTTCCAAGATATGACCACGCAGAATTATTTTTGGAATCCCATTTAAGTCAGGCTGAAAGCTTTTCAGCTCCCCTTCATGTCTCTATATTGTACTGTATCCAGTGTGCTGGTATTATGGATAGAAGATTAAGTACCAAAGATCTGAAAGCAGTAATACTTCACAAAATCTTTTTGTAAAACATTGTCTCGTGAATATGTAAAATGTCAAGTGTCATTTTATTTTTGTGCTGACAGTAGGATATAAAAATGACTAAACAATACTCTCATTGTGAACAAGACTGTCTTTTTGTTATTATATTACACTGGTTTCTTATTGATGTTTGTCCTCTTTGAAAAGAATTGTTTCTGTTTAAAATTGAAAATTTTATTAAAAGTCACGAATATCAATGCTGATGGTGGCAGAAGAAATATCAGACTATATTTTACACACACACACACACACATATATATATAGGCAAGAATTCTTTTAAGCAAGTTTTGTTAAATACAAACAAAAGTCTGTCCAACTTTTTATTATGTTTTTCCAACTTCTAAGTTGTTTTCGGTCAGAATTAAAATTGGTAAACATACTAAAGTTCATTGTTATTTTTTTTATATGAGTAGTTTCAACTGTTACTACAACTGTTATCATGAATTGCGAGTTTAGTAAGTTTATGAAAATGTGTTTTGTTAATTCGTCCATTCCTTTGCTGGAACCAATTTCTAGTTACTTAAAGGTAATATCATTTACTTGGTCAAACAGAGTTTTTATGTGTTTTATACACACACACACACACACATATATATATATATATATATATATATACACACATACATACACACACACACACACACACATATATATATATATATATATACACATACATACACACACACATGCACACATCAGTATACCATCCCCTACAGCAGCAGTTCCCAACCTTTTCTATGTTATTGCCCACTTTCACAAGGAAAATTTTTCCACTGCCCACCTGTATAGTAAGTATTCAAAGGCATGCTAAAATAGTTTAGAAAAGTTTGTTACTGGTTCATAAACTGACTTTATGATGTAGTAAAAATTACCAAAGGGAGGTAATGAATAACACTGGCCTATGCAGCAGTGGCTGCTGATACTACCATACTAAAGAAAAAAGTCAAACTTAGCCATTGAAAACTATGTAAAAAAATACCAAAATATACCTTGTTTGCAGTGGGGGGGGATATTTATATCTTATCTAGAAATGTGACTCAGTTATTCACATTTAGCCTCCTGTTTTTTGTTTGTTTGTATCTTTTTAATATACAGGTTCTCTGTATATTTCCTTTGAATATTTTTTTTGGTAACATATATTGAAACACCTTTTTAATGCTCAAAATCATAGATTGCCCACTCAAATTTCTAATCACCTTCCGTTTTCTGTTCTGTTGGTCATCACCCACCAGTGGGTAATATGACCCAGCTTGGGAAACCTTACTTATGGAGAAAGATACCCTATTTAATATTGCCTGCTTTCCTTGTATTACAACGGCTTCCAGAATTTTAAGTCTTTGTACTGTGTCCTATATAATATTTTGCTGTCATCTATTAAAATTTGCTTTATGTTAATATTATTTTGACTTCATGATATATTGACCTATATGTGTGCGAATCATACTAAATTTTGAAAAATGATAAGTCTGCCTACGAGAGGGAGTATAGTGCACATGCAGCTAATGTAAGAATTTAATGTGGTATGTTGATTGAAATTGGGTAAATAAAATTGTTTAGAAGCTATTGATGGTTGTGATAGTATGAAGTCTCAGGACATCATGACCAAGAGTTTGAGCATGCTGACCATGATCAAAAAAATTGATCACACCAGATTATGCCCTCTCTTCCAGAAACTAACTAAGGTCTGTTTACCATAGTTGCAGTTTAAACCACAGGTGGACACTGTGGATTGAATGGCAATCTATAATAGGAATTTTCTAGCTGTCCTGGTAGACAGTCATTCCCAGAAACAAGTATCCAGCCTCTGACCTGAGATGAGGTATTATGTACGCTATTTACATTATTCGGACTATTGTCCTTGGAATGTCAAACTGAACTCTTTATTTCACTCACTGACAACTGACATTGATTAAACATGACACGTGGAACTAGAACTGTCTATCCCAGTGAGTGAAATAAAGGGTTCAGTTCGACATTCCAACCACCTGAAGAAGGCTAGAGAGTACAATGGCTGAAACGTTGTAATAAATATGGCCACAAAGATGAGGACAATAGTCCAAATAATATAAATAGTGAAGTATCCAGCCATTATATAAACACACACACACACACACACACACACACACATATATATATATATATATATATATATATATATATATATATATATATGTACCAGGTGTAACAGCAAAATTGTTCATATCATGTTACAGCATAATCGTCCATCCTACAAAATGTTTAATATCTAAAAAAAACACTAAACTAATGAGTTCCTTTTTTCCAGGTTTTCATATTGATACCATTTCTAGTAAAAATCACTGAAAGACCCTTTGAGTTATTCAGCTAGAAAGAGAACAGGTTAAAACAGTTTTGTTTCAGCCCCACTGTCTTTTCAACTGAGCAATGGTGAGAAGAAAAAAATCATTCAGGCCTTCAGTAAAAGTACCAACATTCATACTCTGGCTTCCATCTTCAAAGTCTATTCAAGAGCCATCAAAAGAACGGTAAATGTTTAAAAAAAGAGGGAGCAGTAGAGAGGAAAACTGGATCAGGAAGACTCAATAGGAAGAGGGATCATCATTTCAACTTAGATCTAAACAGATCAATTAGAAAAGATCCAACTCAATCCATAAGATGTTTGGCATGTGAGAGAGAAGTTTCAGCTACGACAGTCCAAAGAGCAGTGAAAAAAGACATGAAAATGAAATTGTACATGAAATCAGTGAGGCATCTTGTTACTACAGGATAGAAAGATAATTAGAGAAGGTGAAGATCATTTCAAATAAGTTAGAAAAGGATCCTGTAATAATATATATATATTTGAACTTTATTTCAATCCTTCATGAACTTCCGATCCTTAGGTATGATTAATTAATAATGAACATGTCATTTTTGTTTATGATTGATTTTAACAAGTTTCTTTTGTTAAGCTTGGAGAGTAATTACACATTCTTAAAGCTCAAAGTAGAGTTCAATAGTGTAATAAAAACCTTGAAGAATTCCAGTAAGATAGCTTTGATCATTTCTAAGATACAACAGTTCAAAGCTTAATCTAACAATTGGACAATTTTGCTGTTATATATGATATATAAATTGAAAAAATGTGGATTAACATCTACAGAATGATTAAATAAGAAACAAGAAAACAAATATAAATGTAACATGTTTTCCTTTTACTTTAGCTTCATGAGAATTTTTTGGGAAATGAGTTATGGAAGAGTATGTTTTCTCTTCTATAGTATATTTCCAAAAGAAATTTCTTGTGAAATTAAAATAAAAGGGAAATGTTAAATTTTTCAATGTTTTCCTATTTGTTCCTTAATCATGTGTGTGTATATATATATATATATATATATATATATATATATATATATATATATATATATATATATATATTTGATTTTTTTTTTTCATATATTTTTTTTCATATATATATATATATATATATATATATATATATACACACACACACAGAGTTAATAAACAAATAACAAATAAAACAAGAACAAATAAAATACAAATGAAATAAAAATCATTAAACGCCCCTGAAAATTGCTACAATTCAACAGTGAAGATGCATGGATAAAGAAAGAAGGGACATTTGTCACTACAATGGGAAGGTTTGATGATGTGTCCTGCAAATCCATAAGTATATATTTGCTATGTGAACTAAGTAAAATAATTCCTAGAAATGATATAGGACTCTGCAGGAATGATGGTCTCATAATCTTAAGTAACTGCAACAAACAAAACATAGACAAAACTAGAAAAACATTTATAAAGATTTTCAAAATATGGGATTTGACATAGACATAAAAACTAACCTAAACAAAGTAGATTTTTGAGATGCCACCTTCAACCTAAGAAAAGGTACATATAAACCATTCAGAGAACCCAATGATAACCCAATGTATACACACATCTTCCAACCACTCGCCATCAATAATCAGCTAGATACCACAATCAATTAATCGCAGGTTTTCAGACAATTCTTCCAGTTAAACCATATCCACTGAAGCTAAGAAAGACCATGAAACAGCCCTAAAAGATAGTAGATTCCTGACAACACACATACACTTCACACAGCACACAAAAGACCCAACAGAAAGAGAAATATAATATAGTTCAACCCACTGAACAAAAACATAAAAACAAATATAGGAAAATATTCCTTAAACTCATGCACAAACACTTTCCTGCATCATGCACTCTCCACAAGATATTCAACAAAATCATAAATAGTGGATTCCCGGCAACACTCACATACTTACCACAGAGCACAAAAATAAGCTAACAAGAAGAGAAATATCAAAAGGCTCAACCCACTGTACATCAAAAACATAAAAACAAACATAGAAAATATATTCTTCAAATTCTTACACAAGCACTTCCTGGAATCAAGCACTCTCCATAAAATATTCAACAAAAACACAGTAAAAATCAGCTGCAGTTGCACTGAGAACATGACACAAATAACAGAAAAGCGAAAGGAGAAAACAATCAACAAACCACCTGAACAAATTAAACCCACGTGTAATTGCAGAATAAAGAATGAATGTCCCTTAAACAGCAATTGCTTGCAGAACAATGTAATATACCAAGCCACTGTAAAATCAGCAGATAATGAAGAAAAAAAATATATATTGATGTAACTGAAGGACCCTGGAAACAAAGAAGCTATACACAGAAAACAACCTTTACGAATACTAAAATGCATGAATAGCACATTGCTTTCTAAACTTATCTGGGAGATTAAAAACTAAAAACAAATCACACCAAAAATATCAGGGAAAAGAAGATCAGCCTACAACAATCAATCTAAAAAGTATAAACTCTGCCATAATTACCTTCCCAGTTCAAAATAAACTACTAAATAAATGATCAGAACTCTTCTCAAAATGCAGACACAAAAACAAATTTTTATTATACTACTTAAAAATTGAAAATGAACAAGAATAAATGAAAATAAATAAATAAAATACACAAAACAATTATATAAATTAATCCAAACAAATAAGTAAATGAATTTAGTAAATAATAAGCAACAAAGCACAATCACCAGAATAACCATTAGAATAATACAATAGACTAGCCACAATGCATCACTGACCTGTATATAGATAAAAAGTTGAACAAAAAAAAACAATCCACATGGTCTGACAATAGCATTTAACATGAAACAAAGTGGTTAAGCACCTTATATCCCATGATCTGCTCTCTGACAAGCAATATGTTTTCCGCTTTGCCCATTCTACAGCTGATGTGCTCACAATAACAGAGAAGCTTGTGCCATGGCTCTAGTTATCTCTAAAGCATTTGATAAGGTTTGGCATGCCAGCCTCCTTCATAAGCTTCATGGATATGGAATTTCAGGTCAATTATTTGACTTAATACAATCATTCCTGTCAAACCGTTTAATGAAGGTCATCCTTAACAAATTCTCCAGTTCCTTTCCTATGAATACAGGTGTTCTCCAAGGCTCTATCCTGGGCCCTACTCTGTTCCTTATCTTCATTAATGATCTTTTCAATGTTATCAGTTCCCAAGTAGGCATCTATGCAGACAACATTACTATTTACTCCTGTCTTAAAAGCAAATCTGGTATTGCGGACAAAACTAACCTGGCCATTAGTCTCAGAAAGGATTTCCAATTGGTTGTTGACTGGGGCAGGAATTGGCTGGTTAACTTTAATACCTCAAAAACAAAACTGCTCTCTATTACTCACCACAGGGAACTTTCCCTGCCTACCATTAGAATGTCAACTCTACAAGAGCACCTCTTTGCTTGGTCTCACACTATCAAATACATTGAATCAATAGCTTCATTCAAGCAAGGAAAGTTGGTTCCCTGTGTAGTGCCAGAAAGTTTTTCTTGCCTGAGTCCATCCTTCAAATCTATAAATCAACCATTCGCCCTTGCATTGAATATTGCTGCCATATATGGTCTGGTGCTCCTGCTGTTCTTCTTAAGGTCCTCAATAAAATCCAGAGACAGATATGCAATGTGATTGGCCTTGATCTGTCATCTTATCTACAGTCTCTCTCACAGACATGCCGTCACCTCCCTCTGTCTTTTCTACAAATACTTTCATGGTAACTACTCCAACAAGCTACTTTTGCTAGTTCCCAAACTGCATGAATTTAAATGTGCTACTACGTGGCATCTCAGTATCACCCTTTTACTGTCAAAACGGTTAAATGTAGCTGTCTCTTCTACTCCAACAGCTTCATGTCTCACACCTCCTATCTGTGGAATTCCCTTCCTATTAATTGTTTCCTTGATAGCTGTAATCTTCAATTATTCAAATGTAATGTCAATCGACATCTCCAGATACCTTGATCTATTCCCTGTCCTTCTCTTCATCCTTTCCTCTATCACACCTCTTTACTCTCACTCCTACTCTCTGTAACCCCTTGCAGGCTAGTGGCATCCTGTCTTGCTTGGGGTGAAATGCTTAAAAAAATATATTTATTATTATTACTTAAATGATATTTTTAGTGGATAGCTATATTTGAATAGAAGCTTCATTTATTTATTAAATGGTATTATTTATTTTTGAATATTTAAGAAATGTGCACTTTGACAAAACTTGAACCTGCATCCCCCTTGGCAGGATAAGCTGTCGTTAGATCTGACGTTCTTGAGATTCAGCCACAAAGTGCATCTATCATCAAGCAAAGTTGAGGGGTGCCTTATATATAATAATATATATATATATATATATATATGAAGTAAAGAACAAAGATGATACACTACAAAAGATTTTTGTTGCTTTGAAATAGATATACTTGAATGTTACACAGACCGACAAGCCCAACCACTGGAGTCTGTCTATATTTCTGAGATGAGGTATTATGTACAGTATTTACATTAGTCGGACTATTGTCCTCATCTTTGTCGCCATATTTGTCAAACGTTTCGGCCTCTGTACGCTCTGGCCTTCTTCAGGTGGTAGGAATTTCGAACCAACCCTTTATTTCGATCACTGGGGCAGACTGTTCCAGTTCCACGTGCCATGTTTGATGGATGTCAGTTATCAGTTATCTCCTGCCAATTTTCCCTCTGAAAGTTCTCCACTGCCTTAACCAGGAATTGAACTCACCCTCTTTGGGTCTGTCACTGGATCTAACCAACGCCTTTATCCACTGTGCCATGTGTCCTTGAGTACAACGGCCGAAACGTTGTGACAAATATGGCAACAAAGATGAGGACAATAGTCCGACTAATGTAAATACCCAACCACTGGAGTCGCCACTGATACATACATACACACACACACACACACACACACACACACTCACACACAGATATATATATATATAGATATATAAGATCAAATTAAGAGAAATTATATAGCAATTTGTTAGCTTATCAACTTTCATTATTGAATCATTTTATTACAAATCATGAATGTATTGAGAAGAAATCAATATACTTAAATAGATTTTATCTAGGCACCTTCAATAAAACTGATACATAATGTTTAAAATGCATTTCAAAAAATGAAAAATCTTTTTTGAAGCTTTAATTTTAATTCCAAGTCAAGAGATTAAATTTAACATTTTCAATAAGCCAAATACTTTGGTGTATTTAAACTGAATTTAAACTGATTGGAATCTTTTTTTTTATTTATTAGTAAAGTCAATGAATTTGTCCATATTGACTGATTTGTCAACAAAACATAATTCTCTTTATTGAAAAAATATTTAAAAAATAAAATATACTTTTCTGAAACTTTATTTGAGGAAGATTAACTGATTTAAAGTTTAATTAATCTGAATTGAAACAAACATTACTTTTAGTTTAAAATATTGTGATATATTAAACTAAAACTTTTTTTTAAGATGGAGTGGGTATTTTTAGACATATTGAGTGTTTTATTGACAATCTGATATTTGAGAAATTTAACTAAGGGGAAAATAACTAGAAAAATTACACAACAAATATAATGTAAATGTTGTTTTTTAAATATTTACTTTTAACTGCCTAGTAATCGTAAAAACTTAGAATATTTTAAGCATTCTAATATTTTATTGAATTTTAGATTTTTGTCTGTATAGCCTTACTTATGAAGATACTTGTTAAGAAAATTACCAATAAATTTTAAATTTACTCTTGTTACTGCTTTTATGTTCTGATAATGTTGTGTATGGATGTCTGTATTTGTAAAAATCAACACATTTATACACACACAAAATAAATTCAAAATTCTTTTTAAAATACTGGGGTTTATTGTATTAAGCTTTTCCATATATTAATAGTAAATACAGTTTTAATCTAATAACAATATCACTTGGCTGCTACAAATTAATACAGTTTTAAAAGATTTTAATGTTCATAGTTTATTCAAATTAAAATTTTAAAAAAATCAAAACAATTATTATAAAAATTCCTTATTCTTCAAAAGAATTATTTTTCTTAAGATAATAGTATTCAGAATATATTTTATTCATAAAAGTAATTAAAAAACCTTTTAATTCAATAATATTTTAGTTTTATTGCATTTTTTATTCTATACTTCAGAGGAAACTTTCTGTAATTGTGTGTCCTGTTTGATCAAAAACATTTCATAATTTTAATTCTCCATGAACTTGTACTTATAACTAATATAAACATTAAGTGTTACAGAAAGGAATTTCTCAATATTTCATAAAATTAAATAAATGGAGATAAAAGATTTAAAGTTTTTTTACTAAAATTTTCTGGAGAAAAGAATTTAACAAATAATTTCATTCATTTGCGAATAAATCCTGAAAGATTTAAAATCCAACAATTATCTGATTTCTGCAAGAATTTCCAAATCAGTAAATTTCCAGTAAATTTGTGTGGGAAATTTATTGTCCCATTTTGACACCAGAATAACAAGATTTTTAACCAACATTTCCCAGTTTCTAAAAAGGATAAAAAGATAATTTTTACATAAAAAATCCTTTGATTTTCCTTCTTAATAAGAACACAAAGATTTTTCTGATTAAATTTTGTTTTCATTATATTTTGTGCTATTTTTTTCATCATGCATCCTCTTTTTTAGCAATTTTTTTGATGTACCTAATTTCATTTTATTTTAAATACATTATTTTTCTTAAATAAACATCATATTTTTAATATTTGCTATAAGTTCAGCTTTTTTTAATGCATTGTATATATTAGCAAGAAAATGACCATGTATATGACTCAAACCTCAAATAGTTGACAAAGTCTATTCTATTCTATTCATTCAAATAGTACTTTTTAAAATTCCATTTTTTCTTAATTTATTTTTATACTGCACTTTCTTTAGAGACAGCGTTTTGTCTAGATATCTAAAAAAAAAAAAAAAAAAAAATGATAAACCCTAAATCTTACTTTAGTTGAATTAATTTCCCCCATGACCTTCATTTTCAGAAAAAAACTAGAGAGAGAAAAATAAAAGCCAATGAAAACATTAAGAAACCATAGAAAATCCAATTAGTGAAATACAGATTTTCTACATTTGCCTCTATTTTTATTTATGTCATTATTTTTGGATGTTTCTTTTTTTTTTTTTATCTATCTTCTTACTTCAGCAGCAGTTTCCTTTAACATAAAGATGCCAATAACACTCTTTCTTCAGATTTAGTAGCATATGCCCTTAACTCCTATTTCTTTTCTCTCTACATTCACCCCCCCCAATCTCTATCTCCAATTATACTTGATTGCCTCTTTCAGTTTTGTGAATTTATTTTCATGTCTGAAAAAGAGATGCTAGAAAGGTCAGAAAAATCTTCCTCGCCAGCTCTATGAATAGACACACTCAATTTCATGGTTATCTGTCCGTGATTGCAGGATAAAAACAGTATATTTCAGTCGGTTGTTCTTCAGAACATCTATCATGTAAGTAATGATTGAGATTTATTTACCTCTATAATAGTGAAAGATGCCTTCCAAAATCTAGGCAGAGTATTAAGAAACAGGAAAGTGTCATTAGAAAAAAAGAAAAAAGTACTGGCCTGTTATTTAATATCAGTCTTCCTATATGGTAGTCAATGCTGGACAATCTCCTCTCAGATGAAAAACAAACTCTAAGCAATCGAAACAAAGAAAAGAATGTGTAACTGTTATGTAATATCTGTCCTCCTATATGGCAGTGAATGCTGGACCATAGATGAGGAAGAGACTTCAGGTGATAAAAATATGGTTACACAGAAGGATGCTGAGAATACTATAGACTGAATATGTAAAGAACGATGAAGTTTTAGAGAAAATGGAAACAAAAAGGACACATTCTTCACATCAGAAAGGGCGTCTTGTCTTACTGGAACAGTTACAACTAAGTAATGAATTCAATCCTCACTGGGTGCCCCATACTTTCAACCTTGTACCACATCTAAGCTATGCTTAGAAAATCAACATACTTCACATCAGAAAATAACAGTTGAAATTTCTAGGGCATATAAGGAGGAAAGAAGGCTTGGAAAATTTGATACTCATTGGACATGTTGAAGGCAAAAAGGACAAAGGAAAACAATCAGCTTGCATAAATGACAGGACAGGGTTTAGGAGAGATAATAAAAAGTTTAACAAAGTTTATTAAAAGTTACAAAGGACAGGAAATTGTGAAGAGCTATGATCACCCATGTCCTGAAGGAACATGGCACATAGAAGGAGAAGGAGCTTTTGTAAATAGCATAACAGGGTTTAGGAGAGATAATAAAAAGACAAAATTTATTAAGAGCTACAAAAGAGAGAAAGTTGTGAAGAGCCATGATCACCAACATCCTGAGGGAACAAGGCATATAGATGAAGAATATAATAGAATGTGATGTATAGTTAATTTCTTTTCTTTTTTTATAAGTCATAAAATAATTACTTGGTTCCTTTTAGACATTGTCAAAGATGTCAGGACATGTCCCTGCCTCTATTTCTTACTAAAGTATGTGGAACAGATCTCCTCTTTCATCAAACTTTAGTCAGGTTTCCAGCATGAAGATTGATTGAACTCCTGTCAAGGTTAACTATGGTGGTAACAGCTTCTTGAAGCTACTCCATGAGTAGTTGCATAAAAGTGGATTGTCCAGGCACTCATTCAATCTGTCAATTATTGTGATATGCCTATGAGGGAGGTCGGTGTGGTATAATGGTTATCAAGCTTGTCTCGCTAAAACAATTATGACTGAGTTCCTCACTAGGTGCCCTATACTTTCAGCCTTGTACCACATCTAAGCTACACTTGGAAAAATCACTGTTGTGATGTGCATATGTCAAAATATCTACATATAGAATAGAGTGAAGGGAGACGTGGGTTCAAATCTTAGCCAAAACTCTATGCTGATAAACGTTACATTACTCATGCAGCATATGGGTGCATAGGGAAGAGGTTAGAACATTTCTAACCATGAGACCCAGGTTCAAATCTCACCATGGTCACTTTGTCAGGAAGGTGTCTTCTTGATGTTATTAACCTGGGAAGGCAATACCAACACCAAACCATTTTAGAAAGTGCCCAGAAACCATACCACAGATTAAGCTGAGCCATGTGAATGAAATCGGATTAAATAGAACTGATCAGAAGTGCTAGCACAAAATCACAAGTTTAAGTGTACTGGCCTTGTTCAAACTTCTGATCCTAGTCTCTCCCAGAAATTGCAACTAAGGTCTGCTTAGCATAGTTGCAGTATAAAAACCACAGGTGGTCTCTGTGGGTGTTGAACAAACACATATGCCTGAGCAGGCGTCTGCAACAGGGAATAGCTAGCCAACATAGCAGACAAGTGTGAGTGAAAATGAGTAGCTGGACATTACTCATGCCCCCAGTCTTATAAAAACACTAGCACCATGATCCGGCGTTGCCCGTGCTTGATTCAAAAATCGTACGACTTATACAGCAATTGCTATCACTTGACTTAAAATATTTTTGCCCTTCCTTGCCTTTAAAGGAGTGCCGTTTGCCATGCTGATGCTGCTACATGCCTTACTTCTTGCCTATCTCACACTGCAAATTTTTTCTAAGCTCTATATTAAACATTAAATCTGTTACAAAAAAGAACTAAACAAAATGAACACAAAATGATCAGCTTTAAAAAAAAAAGGACTGCATAATTGAAAAAACCGAGTGAAAAAAAGAATGTTAACAACAAATACTTTTTCACACCAACCTAGTTCTGCGGAATCAGAATCAATGTTGAATTTAAACGAAAATGAGCCAATTGGAGTAAAGTGCCATGCAGATTTAAAATTTTCCCACTTGTGACAAATGCAGCTATCGATTTTTTTGCATGCTAGCATGCTAGTTAACATTCATTTCAGTCAGCTGTTGGCTCTCACACTGGCCAATAGAATCTTCCTGCCTATTCGTGGCAGCCAGCTATTGGCTCTCACTCTGGCCAGTAGAAAATGGCCGCAAACTACATGAAAACTGCCGTAGAAGCATGAAAAAATCGATTATTTCTACTATCAATGGGAATTGGGAAATACAAAGTCAGTCTTAGCCTTCCTGCTAACTTGGAGCATGTGCATGTAAATAATTGTGGCTGTGCATTCGTCACACACACACACACACATCCTGCCTTTTATAGATAGAGATTTAGCATACATTGTATAAGCACTGTAGACTTTCTTGTTGAGTATAGGATGGCAAACGCACCAAGCTGGTGTTGCTGCTGTGATCTATATAGAAATTAGATATAATTAATGTTTAAAATTTGACATTTGTAAATAAAAAGAAGGTGCAGATAACTCTTTAAAAATTCAGGGTTTGATTTTATACTGTATTTATATTATAAAGCAGACCTAAATGTGGCTTGAAAAAGGTATAATGAATGCTAATCTACAAAAATTATACCACCCCAAAAACTGTTCCCTATTTTTTTATGAGCATACAAGTCAATTTAAGTAGTGCTCAAATTTATAGTAATTTTTGGCAAGGCTTGGTCTAGAAGGATACAGAATTCAGAATGCAATATTGGATTTAGTGATTTGTCATGAAAAGCAGGGATTGCATTTGTTTGGAATCTGATGTTTTCCGTGTTCTTCAAAAAGTAAAGGCGCTTAAAAAAAGCATAAGGCATGTGTTTCTGTTGAAGGTCAAAAAAAAAAAATAAAAGATGGATTGACAACAAATATTATTTCAATCCTTACTTTTTTTTTTGGTTTTTAAAAACTTTCTTGATGCAAAACCATCCAAATGTTCCTTTCTGGATATAAAATATTTTCTGCTCTCAATGCACTTCTAACTTAATCAATCTGATTTAGACTTGGATCAGTTTCTCTATCCATGTTCAATATTTGGAAAATATTGTTTCATCAAGAGGGGTTTCTAATCTTTTTTCAACATGCTGGGTGAATACAGAGCATTCCGAAACAATTTGTGGTGTTTCTGATACATATTCAGAGATTCTTGATAAAACACAAAAGAAAATCTGCAAAGTTATTCATCCTGACTTGGCATCTCGGCTTCAGTCACTTAACTACCACCATAATGTAACTTCCCAGTGCATTTTCTATAAATACTTTCATGGTAACAGTTCTGATGAGCTTTCCTTTATGGTATCTAGATTTTATGAGTTTAAACACTCTGCTAGATGTGTGCGGTGTGGTGTGTGTAATGGATAACTGCTTGAAATGAGAAATCAGAGAGTTGCGTTCAAATTACAGTCAGGTTCATTACATTCCCTTGGGTGCAAGTTCCCTAGGGAAATGTATGAATCTATCTATTTTCCCTCCTTTAGCCTTGGTTGACAGCCAGTCTACTGTTGCAGAAATAAACAGAAGACGATTATAATAAAATCTTCTGCCTTGTCAGTTATGAATTAAAAGAGACATGATTATCCCAACTGTGTATCATATGCTACTGACTGACTAGATTGGCAGTTAGGTCTCATCATTTTACATTGAATTGGCTAGATGTAACCATAAGTTTTATGTTATTTCTTCTCTCACACTTCTCGCTTGTGGGACTCTCTTCCAGATTTCCAGTCAACTTTGATCTTCAAAAATGTAAATGCAATGTCATTGTTATCTTTTATTTCCATAATTCCTGTTCTTTTATTGTTCTCTCTCTCCATAATAGTGTTTTTTTTCCCCTCATTTTCTCTCACACTCAGTAGCCCTTGTACCGTAGTGAATTTATTGACTTGCTTGGGGTGAAATGATTAAAAAAAGTTACTGTATTTTTTCGGAATATAAGATGCACTCTTATTTTGAATAAAAAGTTTTACAAAAGAAATAGCTGCAACCAAAATTGAAAAATTTTTATTGAACCAAAAGGTATGAATTTAATTTTATTCCCTACAGCTCTGGGTTAAATAGTAACACAAACTGGACTCTCATGCCTTGATTGGCAACCAGTCTATGAGGACAACTTTGAATTTAGAATTGTTAATATCTTTAGGGGAAGGTATAAATCCATTTTTACTCTCTCTACCTATGGGTTAAATAGTAACACAAAATGGGCTATATTGCCTTGAATGGCAACCAGTCTTGGAGAAGAAGAACTTTGAATTCAAAATTGTTAATATCTCTAGGGAAAGGTATGAATCCATTTTACTCCCTCCAGCTATGGGTTAAATAGTAACACAAACTCCAGCTAGGGTAAATAGTAACGCAAACTGTGCTCTTTTGCCTTGAGTGGCAACCAGTCTAGTAGATGAAATATCCAGATCTAAGAAGAAAGGCATTTGGAAATCACTCCATTTTCTTTCCCAATATGTCATGGCAATTCACAGATAATAATAATAAAAGGAATCTCTAGAAAACCATGATCGCCTACATCCTAAAAGGATATGGCATTTAAAAATATGAAAAATTTAGAAGCATTAATAAAAAATATTTCTTGTTGAAGAGGATTGTGAATAAACTGTTAGAAGAATGAGACAAAAATAAATGTTTAAGACTTGGAACTGAAAATATCTTTGAAATGTGATTTCTAATTACTTTTATTAAGAACCCCCAGGGAATTGTGGGATAACTGATTCCCACAGAGGTATTATGTAATTGAAAAATCCCATTTATATAAAGAGACTTGCATCTAAACATAAATACATTCCGGAACAAAAGTCTTATGAAGCTTGATAAAAATCAAAATTGAAAGTATAAATAAAAGAAATAAAATGTTATACAAAATTTAAGAAAAAAATATTATAAAAATGGTGTAGGCTGATTTCCAGCAAGTTTTACCCATCTTTTGAAATAATAGATAACATAGTGTACAAACAAGTCTATAAAGGTTAAGGTAATCATGTGTACCCCAACTTCCAAGCAGAAACTCTCTTTTGCTTAGTCTCTTTCTTGTCACTCAGTATCTCTCTCTCTCGATTGGTCTCTTCTTTCAATCACTGTCATGATTGTTCTCTTGCAATCTCTTGTTTCTTTTGTCAGTTTTGTTCTCTCAGTCTCTCTCTCTTGTTTATTCAGTTGCTGTCTCTCTTTCATTTGTTTTCTCGTTGTCTCATTCTGTTCGCTTGCTCTCCTGCTTGAGTTCTCGCTTTCTCTCTCTCTCACTCGTTCTCACACTGTCTCTCTTTTGTTGTCTTGCTTTCATTTGTTCTCTCACTGTCTCTCTTTCATTTCTTCTTTCACAGTCTCTTTTTCATTGTCTCTCTTTCATTTCTTCTTTCACTGTCTTTTTTCATTGTCTCTCTTTCATTTCTTCTTTCACTGTCTCTTTTTCATTGTCTCTCTTTCATTTCTTCTTTCACAGTTTCTTTTTCATTGTCTCTCTTTCATTTCTTCTTTCACAGTCTCTTTTTCATTGTATCTCTTTCATTTCTTCTTTCACTGTCTCTTTTTCATTGTCTCTCTTTCATTTCTTCTTTCACAGTCTCTTTTTCATTGTCTCTCTTTCATTTCTTCTTTCACAGTCTCTTTTTTCATTGTCTCTCTTTCATTTCTTCTTTCACTGTCTCTTTTTCATTGTCTCTCTTTCATTTCTTCTTTCACAGTCTCTTTTTCATTGTCTCTCTTTCATTTCTTCTTTCACAGTCTCTTTTTCATTGTCTCTCTTTCATTTCTTCTTTCACAGTCTCTTTTTCATTGTCTCTCTTTCATTTCTTCTTTCACAGTCTCTTTTTCATTGTCTCTCTTTCATTTCTTCTTTCACAGTCTCTTTTTCATTGTCTCTCTTTCATTTCTTCTCTCGCAGTCTCTTTTTTGTTTGTTTCTTTGCTGTCTCTCTCTTACTTGTTCTCTCGTTGTCTCTTTGTTCCCTCACTGCCTCATTCTCTCACTGTCTCTCTCTTGTTTGTCCCTTCGCTGTCTCATTCTCTGTCTTGCTCTCTATCTCTCACTTGTTCTCTCACTCTCTTATTTATTTTCTCACTGTCTCTCTCTTGCTTGTTCTCTTGCTGTCTCATTCTTTGTCTCACTCTCACTTTTTCTCTTGCTGTCTCTCTCTCACTTGTTCCATCTGTCTCTCACACTATCTGTTCTTCTCTCTCTCTTGTTCTCTCATTATATTGCTCTTTCAATGTCTGCTCCTTTTTCTCTCTCTTTTCTTTCTTTCCCACTTGCTCTCACACCCTTTCCTCTCTTTATCCTTTCCTGCTCATTCTCTCCTTCCCCCTCTTTTCTTTCTTCCTCTCATGCATCCTCTCTCCTTTCTGTCTCCTCCACTCCTATCTCTTTCTCCTATTCCCTCTCTCCTTTCTCTCTGTCAATCTTCTTTATGTCAACAACCTTGTGATTTCATTGATTATTTATGGTTTATTAATTCCAATATTGATTAAAATAAACTCCAATTCAGTTTCCTATATATTCTGAAATCCTCATTAAATAACAACTAATATTCTTTATTTTCAAATTGCATTTTCTGTTCTTTGCTGAAAAAGATTCTTTTTTTTTTGTTCTTCATTCTTCTTTTTTTTCTGTACCGTTTATCTTGAGCTGATTTAATTGTTTTTGCAAAACAGTTATCCTCTCTGCTTTATTCACATTAATTCAAAGAGAATTTCTATGCTATTTTGATGATTTTAAAATGAAATAAAATAAGAGAAAAACCTATCATTAATTATTATTCTGATTAAGATATTTAATAATTTTATGAAGATCTGACACATATGATTGGCAACCCAAGAGTTTTGATAATTTGAACATGGAAAAACATACTTACCCTCAGTTTCCGTGGATGTTTTCAAGTACTCTTCTTGAACATGTAAGCAATGGTTTTTCAAAAAGTCATAATTACAACTCCCTTAATGCATTACGGTTTTAGAGGCACCACATGTACTGCAGCAGTGGCAGCAGTTGGTGTGTCTTGGGCAAGATAGCCTGATTGATGCTCAGATGAATGGTAGATTTGTAAATGTGCTAGATGGATTCTGGTTAGAAAATCTGTCTAGCACAACACAGTGAACCAACTTTCCTATACTTATCTAGGTTAGTGACTGTAGTAGATCCCCAATTTCATTTTTATCTTTACTCTCTCTTTTTTTTATCATGCTGTGATTAAGCCCCCCTCCACCTTTTTTTTTTTTTTTTGTATTTTGTATCCTTCTCAGCATATTTTTATTCCATTTTGACTGACACTATTATAATTTTGAAATGGAAATAGTTTATCATTATTTACACTATTTAAATCTGGACTATTATCCTCATCTTTGTTACTGTTATCAGAACATTTTGGCCATTATGCCCTCCAACCTTCCTCATGTGTATATTGATTTGGGTAACCTACAGGGAATTCCAAACAGAACACTTTATTTAATCTACAGGAGTAGACTGTTCTCGGTCCACTGCTCATGTATTTTATTTTTTTCAGTGGAAAAAAGGTGAGCAATAACTGAGTCATGCTAAAGATAAGAACTAGCCAAGATATGATGTGGCCATTAGCCTTGGAGCAACGTATATTATAAACCCTTTAATGAGTGGTATATATCATATAGGAGGCATAGTGGAATAATAGCGACCTGGATTGAGTAATCAGAGAGATGAGTTTGAATTCCATTCAAATCCATTACATTCACTTATGTGCTTGAGAAAGGTATGAATCCTCTTCTTCTTGCCCCAGCTATGGGTAAATAGCAGGACAAATTGGGTTCTATAGCCTTGGATGGCAACTGGTATACCGCAGAAAGAAATGACAACTTACTGCAGTAAAAAAAATCTGCCTTGTCAGTCATGTATCGAAAGATATATGATTGCCTAAGCGTGTATCACACATGGCACATAATTGACTGATATATATGGTGAAAAGTGTATCAACTCTATAATGCCTATTCTGTCATATATGAGTACGTCGGAAGAGATGTTTAATCACAGGGTGTTAAAAATATAGTCATTTGGTTACTCTATATATCTTTTGTGTCATGCCTTTAATTATTAGATAATGAAGATTAATAATATTCATAACTGTAGAATTTTTCTTAAAGTTTCTAACTAAAAATATTTATCAACTTTAATTTTAACTTGTACTTTTTCAGTAGTTTTTTATAGGATTATGCACAAAGTATAGATACATGCTATATTTGTTGTTATTTCTATTTTTAGACAGTCAGTGTTAACTGATTAATTGATTACACATGGTATTATATAAATCACTTTTTGCTCAGTATCTTTTCATGTTAAAAGGTCTATGTTTTAATATAACACTGACTCAAAATAGAAAAACCTCTCAAAAGAAAAAGATTAGTAACAATGACAAAGGCTTTGCCATTATTGCCGTCTATCTTGAGACCAAATTGAAGTAAGACAATCACTTAGTAGATAGAGTTATGTGTACCTTGCAAGAAAGGCTTGCACAAATAAGACTTCAGTCTGAGAAACATAATCATAAGGAAACTGATTAATCAAGTAGTTTATTGGCCTCTATTTTAGTTGTGAATTCTGGATCTCTGGTTTATTGAATCTCAATAAAGTGTTTCAAAACTTTTGTCTCATTGCATTTCAATATTAAAACTTTCTATCATTTTAGGATGTGCATTGTGGTGTAATGGATATTGGCTCAGGGAGCTGAGTTTGAATTCCAATCGAGTTCATTGGATTCACTTATGCACAAATACCCTTGGGAAAAGTATGAATACATCTCTTCATTCGCTAAGATATGGGTTGAATAGCAGGACAGACTGGGTTCTTTCACCTTGGTTGGCAACCAGTCTACCGCAGAAAGAAATAGTAACCTACTAAAAGAAAAAAATCTGCCTCGTCAGTAATGTATCAAAAGATACATGATTGGGTAATCATGTATCATGTACAGCACTTAACTGACTGAATAGTTTCGGTCAATTTCTATGGCATTGGCACACTATTATTGATACAAGATTTTAATTTATATTAAATGGGGGGGCTCTTTATTATTATTAAGTAATAAAATGATCTTGCTGAAAATGCTGTATATTAATATTTGAAACCAGAGGTTCCCAAACTTTTTTTTTTCTCTAGGCCGTATTTTCAGAATTAAAATTTGTTTGCACTTCAAATTTTATTTCATAAAAAGTACATTTAAAAATAAAAAAAATAGAGAGAAGATTGAAGGGAGATAACTGTGGATTCAAAGTCAGAACATTATCATTGATAACTCTCTCCTTCAATTTGCAGACCCTAGTTACTATATTCTTAATAATTGATATAATGCAAAAATATGACACTGATAAAATCAGCCAATAATTATTTATAACTATTTATACTGGGATTCACGCATGCAATTACAAATAATCATACCATTTCACCTGCTATCTTCCACTGCACCTATGAGATGCACTGTACCATTTGAGAACCACTGATTTAAAGAGTCATACATGAAATCTTTTTACTAATAGTATGGACTCATTTGATCACTGAAGTTAAGTAACATTGAGACTAGTTAGTACCTAGATGGGTGATTGCTTGGGAATACCAGTTGCTGTAAGCTTGGATCTGTAGGTAGTTTAATTGATAATGGTTTGGGAAGAGAAATTGGAGAGTTGAGTTCTAATTACAGTCAGATTTGTTATATTCACTTGCATGCAAATACCCTTGGGTGATCATGAATCGAAGAGAAATATGATCACCCAAATGTGTTACATCTGCTCATATCAACATGTCAGAGGTAGAGTAATGAACCATTTCTCCCCATGAATCTAGGGAAGGCTGAGAAAAAAGCAAGTAGTTAATAGAGTTTATTACTCGACTTGAGCTCAATTTATACACACATGCCTCCTTATATTTCCATTTTCATGAATGAATTGTTCAGAATAAAACATCATTAATTATGCCAAGGAACCAAAGTTGAGCTCTTGCTGTTTGTTTTGCTTTCCCACCAAATAATTAGGATACACTTTTTGAAATTAAATGGCAGAAACACTTCCTGGAACTCTTTTGGGATTCTGTGCTATGTGTATTAAGACCAACACACACACGTGCATTAAGTTAAGACATAAATTCATGCGTGCACACACACATACTAATTTCAGATATAAATGCATGCAGATACACTACACACATGCACTAGACTTATATACAAATGCTATTGGGAAAGGTATGAATCCATCTCTTCTCTCTCTAGCTATAGGTGAAATAGTAGGACATGTATCTGTAAAAAAATCATTGCTGTCTTTAAAAAATTGTTAATATCCAGTCACAAAAAAAGAATTATTCTTACAATTCATAAAATATGTTCCAGCTTTAAATAATCCACAAAAGTTGATAAGCCATAAGAAACAAATTAAGCAATCAATCTCTCTCTCTCTCTCTCTCACACACACACACACACACACACACACACTAATCTTAGCTGCAAAGAGAAAGTACATTGTATGTATTATTTACCAGCCTTGACAGAGTTCAAAAGCATTCCTGTTTTTTAAACTATGTAAATATATGTCTACCAGCCTGTGCATTCAAGAGTCTTAAGGTTTATGGCCATATCACATAAAAACACTGGTTCTCATACAATCACTGAAGTTAAGATATATTGAGCTTTGTCAGTACCTAGATGGGTGACCACTTGGGAATATGAAGTACTGCAAACTTGAATATGCAAGTGGTGTAATAGATAAAAGCTTGGCATTGGAAATTGGAGTTCCAATTCCAGTGGGGTTTGTTATATTCACTTAGGCACAAAAACACCATCGGGGAAGGTATAGACCCACCTCTTCAACTCCCCAGCTATGGGTTAATTAGTAGGACTTGTTTCAATAAATCATTATTATCTCTACAAATTCTTACAATCCCCAAATAGTTTCTAGCCTTAAATGACCTGCAAAATGTTGATAAGTCATAAAAAACAAATCAGTCAAGAGTCTTAAAACACACTTCCCGCTCATTTTTCTTTATTAAAACTCTTGAATACACAAGCTGGTAGATATAAATTTACACTCTTTAACCTTTAGCATACTGGAGGTGAAAATTGTTGCTGTAGAATTCTCTCCCTTCGTATGCTGTAGGCATATTCTGTCACCTCGAGAGGTTGCTATAAATAAACACTTGTCAACTGTTATTTCCGGAAATAACAGTTGACAACCCTCTCAAGGTGACAGAATATACCTACAGCATGCAAAGGGAGAGAATTCTACAGTGACAATTTTCACCTCCAGCATGCTAAAGGTTAAAAAAGAGGAATGTCTATTGAAACATGTATATCCACTAAAATATAACATTTGAAGTAATAGGAAATAAGGTTGAATTATAAATAAAATCCATTAATTCTTTAAAAATTACTTTGTTTACATTTCAGCTACAAAAATAAAACTTTAGCAAATATGGGATCTGAAAAAGAGATGTGCATTTTTTAAATAGAGTAATTTAACTTTGCTTGAGTGTGACAGTCTTTCATGTCGGAGTAATCTAAAAGCATGCTGGACTAGACAGTGATTTCCCCAACATGGCGAAAGCTTGTGTTATACTCTGCTTCAAACTAGATCTCATTCTGATTCACTCTAAATCAAAACCTATCAGCTGGATGTTAGTGCTAGAAAGCATAAATAAAAATTTAAAAAAAAAAGTCACTCTGTTCAGGTGCTTCAAGCATCACATCCAGTTCACAAACACAAATCCCCTCAAAAATATATAAAATATATACAAAATAAAAGGAACCAATTATGAAAATTGCTGCTAAAGTACAAGGCATGACAAAAAAACACAAGTCATTATCCATCCTGTCTGTTTTTAAGAATGCTACTCATGGCACTATCAGCATAGTTACAAGCAAGCAGGCATGCCATCAACATCACCACTAGTGACTTTTGTCAAATGAACTGACACAAGCATCAACACCAGACCCTACCAGCTCTCCCTTTCCTCCAAGTCATTTCCCTCCACCACAAAGAAATATTCAGCCTTAATCCTCTATATCTGCAATGCAAAAAATTTTATTTTAACAATTCTTTTCTTTTTCTTTTTACCTCACCAGTAGTACTTGTTTTGTTTGTTCACTCGTGCTACCAGATACCCATTTCTAACATAAGGTACATTCTCTTTATTAAGACTCTCAAATGCACAGGCTGGCAGACACATGTTTGTCTACTCAAACATTTGTATCCACTACATATAATGTTTTAAATAATAAGAAATGTAGATGATTGTAGAAATATTTTGAGGCGATAAATAATTTTGAACTGGTCTTTATTTATTAGATATTTTTCTTGGCCATTTGCATAGCCTATGTTCTGCTTTATACCTTTATATTTTAGCAGGCAACCAATTGGGCATTATGGCTGATAATGTTAACTTTTGATATGATACAGAGAGGAAGTAGGTGGAAATGAATCAACCAACAATTGAGATATCTACTTCTCTCTTACCCCTAAATACACTAAATTTTTATCACCATCATTACAGCTATCCTCATCATCACCACCATCACCCACAGCAACAACAACAACAACATTTTTCTCTTTTCTCTCTCTCTCTCTTTCCTGACCCAGCACTCCATCCTCATTATACAGACTTTAATCAAAAATACACTTCGACTACCCAACTCCACCCTTGACTGTTCGGGCTAGAGGCAATCAAAATAGAAAACCCTATTCACGCAAATGTAACTTTATCCTAAAAAAGGAAAAATGAAACAGGTCTTATTTTGGGGTGAGGAGATTTTCTTTTTTTTTCTTTTTTTTTTTAAAAAAAAAAGAAATTTTCTCCTTCCAGACTATCAAATAAGTGCAACCCTTACACAATCTGAGAGTTTTAATAACCTTCCCTGTTTTGATCAGTTTATTAGATTTTATTTACTTGTTTATTTTGTTATTTTTACTTATCTTGGTTTTCTTTGTGTCCTGCACAAAAATGGAGGTTACACAGTACTGCTCAATACTCATTTACATAAAAATTGTATAACAACATTAATATTGCATTTTTCATGAATATTTTGTCAATTTCAATAAAAAAAAATATGACAGTAAATTATAAATATTGTTCCATGAAACAATAGCCTAGTGGATTAAAGCTGTGGATTTGGTGACAGTAATTGTGAGTTCAATCCCTGTGCTGTTCTCTGTGTTTTTTTTTATATTTATTTATTTATTGATTCATTTTTTATAGCTTATCAACACTTTGCAGGTTATTTAAAACCAGAAAATATTTTTAGATTGTAAGAATTTAAAAAAATAATAATAATGATTTAGTGATAATTGTTTTACTGATTAACCCATAGCTAGGGGTAGAAGAGTTCAATTCATACCTTCCCCAGGGGTATTTGAAATTAAATGAAATTAACACACCCAATGGAAATTGGAGCTATAACAAAATCTTGTAACTATAAAAATTAAAATGAGACCACTAAGTTTTTTTATTATTGATACGGATCCATTCTGAGATTAATAAAATAATATATTGAGAAAAAGTTTAAAATGATTTAACCTATGGGCAATAGCCTAAGGGATTAAAGTGTTGGTTTGAGGATTTCACAATTATGAGTTCAATCACTGGGTTCAGTGAAAATGAGCAAGCAATGACTGAGCCAGGTAATCTACAGGGAATTCTGAACTGAAATATTTAATCTATAGGGTTAAATTTTTCTCTAGTGAAGAATAATTGGATACTTTTATTAATTTATGTAATTTTTTTTTCTTTAATTAAAAATATCTGTTTTCATGCTCAAAATAGCTAAGTCTAATAATTCTGTAAAAGTCAGGGACTGATTTGACACTGTATAATCTTATAAACAGGTCCCTCCTTTTCAATCAATAAAAATTCAGTATTTTTTTTATTCTGAAAAGTGTTGCAGCCTAAGGAAGGTCCTAAGTATACTAATCTACAGAAATTATTTCTCCCCAAATGTTTCCCAATTTTTATTAGTGGGTCAATCTATTTAACTTGTGCCACAAATTGATTTCCTTCTTTTTTTTTTTTTATTTTGAGGAAACCTAGTTTGTATTTGACTGTGTTAGATTTTTGCCTAGATCACCATCATCGGGTCATCTCTCAATTTAGGTCACTCGCATCATGGAGATTATCATGCAAATGAGACAAACAATCATGTAACACTTCGAGAACACATTTACAAAAATGCCAGCCTCCAGTGACAGGAAATATTTGTTAAATAGTAAAAGGTGACACAGAGATGGCAGGCTTTGCTTCCACTGTTCCAGACATCTTTCTCTGGTTCAGCCAACCCTGTTCTTTGTTGAAGAGCTGTTCTCTGAAAGAAATAACTCAAAAAAAAAAAATAAAATAAATCGTTTGCCTCAAAATTAATTTAACTTTCACTATATAAATTCCTGGCCTACATTCATTTTAATCACAAGAATTTCTTTTTTTTTATTAATTTGTATTTTATACAGTTTTAAATCATTATTAGAAAACTGTATAAAATAGGCCAATTTGTTGTGTCTGCTAAACTATTCATTCAGGTCATATGTACTTTACTGTTGTTTACATAAACTGGTTATATTCATGAAATTTTTTTTTATTGTTATCATTTATTTTATTATTTGGTTATTTGACACTTAGTGATTCACAGAGCTCCTTTTTTTTAAAATCATACTAGCTAAAATCATACACATGAAAAAAAGACTTATTATTTACATATGAATCAACAATTCTGCTTGCAACCCTAGTATCTATGCTGTTCTGACTTGAATGAAGGTACCATTCAGTGAGCCTTGACCAAGGATCAAAGACACGAGGTAACTGTTTAGGATCTGGGTGTAGACTTCAATGTCCACTTTTATATTTACATATGCTCTATCCCTGATATTGAGCACTTTAACACATAAATAGAGCATACCTTAAAACTATATTTTATCATTCATATATATATATATATATATATATATATAAATTAGACCAAGAAACAGTAGTATTAAAAAGTGGTCAATACACATATAAAAGATAAAAATTTAACATGTAGAGCTTTTAGGTAGAGAAAATTAGTAGATTAACAGATTTCACTTGCTTGGTTCCAACCATTCGGTATCTTCAGGCGATTTTGGTTAATTGATTTCCTCTCTCTCTCTCTCTCTCTATATATATATATATATATATATACACTATTATTATTTCAGTGAGTTGATTTCATATATATATATATATATATACATATATATATATATACAGTGAGTTGATTTCTATTATTATTTCATTATTATTATTTCCAAAGTTGATTTCATATATATATATATATATATACATTATTATTATTTCAGTGAGTTGATTTCATATATATATATATATATATATATATATACTATTATTATTTCAGTGAGTTGATTTCATATATATGTATATATACACTATTATTATTTCAGTGAGTTGATTTCATATATATATATATATATATATATATATATATATATATATATATATATATATATATATATATATATATATATTTCATTATTTCAGTTGATTTCATATATATATATATATATACACTATTATTATTTCAGTGAGTTGATTTCATATATATATATGTATATATACACTATTATTATTTCAGTGAGTTGATTTCATATATATATATATATATATATGTATATATACACTATTATTATTTCAGTGAGTTGATTTCATATATATATATATGTATATATACACTATTATTATTTCAGTGAGTTGATTTCATATATATATATATATGTATATATACACTATTATTATTTCAGTGAGTTGATTTCATATATATATATATATGTATATATACACATTATTATTTTTCAGTGAGTTGATTTTATATATATATATATATATATATATATATATATATATATATATATATTAACTACTAAATAAAAACAACTATGTTGGTGTACTAACAAAGAACTTGCCAGAATACTTAACACCTTTAGACAAGAAAGAATCCTGAACAAGGAAAGAAAAAAGAAAAACTTAGAAGCAAACTTACTCAGTAAAATAAAATGTTATCTTGACTAAGCAAATTATATGTATTTAAATAGCGATAAAAATTAAATTGTAATAAATGATGTTGGATTTAAATATGACTACTATTAATATTGTTCAAGGTGAACTTGTATATTACTGTTGTTATTTTGATATAATACATAGGCAATGCTGGGTTACCCTGCTAGTTTTGTATAATTCTTTACATCAATTGGTTGACTTTGTATCTGCCTTCTCTTTTTTATTATTTGTACCATTCTGTTTTTGTGATTCTCTGATTTTAATATATTGAATGCAACACACGCTTCTTTTGATCTGTTCCCCTTGACTTGTACTTTGCCAAAGTACATTGTTGCTCGGTTACTACGGCTATGACTTGACCATTCGTGATGTACTTTACTATCGCTCGTGCTATTGATTTCTTTATTTCATTCTCACCATCTCCGACACTGCTGTCTTATTGTTTGCCTGTTTTTATTGCGCCTGCATTATCTTTTCTGTATCCTCTATTCTGAGTGTAATTCTCTTGTTTTTAATGTCTCAACTTCTGCCTTACACTTTGATGTCTACATTATTTGAAATAATGTCAGCCTGATGCTGTATTGTTTACTGATGTGGAGGTTGATATGAAACCTTTTCTTCAGTACTGCTCATAGAGACAGTTAATGGATCTTTTTAATCCAACATTATTTCTGTAAGATGGTACATTTTCTTTTGTAAGACTTTCAATATCTAGGCCAATAGGCACACACATATATATATATATATATATATATATATATATATATATATATATATATATATACACAAGTATATAATTGGTGTATACGAGAATGAATTCAATAACCAACACTTATTATTCTTAAAAGAGTGCTCAATACAAAAGTAGAGCAGATATAATTATTTTTATAAAAAAAAAAAATTTATAACATAAATATGTTATAAAATCACTACAAAATAGCCATTCTGTTTCAACACCCTCGGTGTCTTATCAAGTGATGATGTTGAATTTATTTTATCTTCAACTTTTAAAATCATTTATTTTCTTTTCAACATCATCACTTGATAAGACACCAGAATGGTTATTTTTGTAGTGATTTTATAACATATTTATGTTATAAATTTTTTTTTTTTTATAAAAAATAATTATATATATGTTTTTGGTGTCATACCCTCAAATAAATAATATTGCTCTACTCTATATTGAGCCCTCTTTTAAAAATGATATGAAAATCTTGATCTGACTAGGCTATTCAAGTTTTCAGGTTAATGTTTTGGTTTAGCAGCAGTTTGTGGTATTGGGCAAAACTATCTCTAGTGCAGCCTCTTCTATGTTCAGTTTCCTTCTTTATCTCCTGTGCTAAATTTGTTAAATGCTCTTTGGAAAAAATTCAAGATATAATAAAATCTGACAGTCTATTTGTAAATAAGTGTATTGTTATAATCTATTGATTTTAGAAGTGTTTATTCATCAGGTGATTTTTTTTTTCCTGCTAAAAATTTGATGATGTTAGTTATTGCCTTGGTTTACTTGTAAGTCGATTTGATATTTGTACTTGAAATCAGCCAAGCTGGGACATGCCTTCCAACACTGTTTTTTTTTAATTCTGCACTTTAACACTATTTTTAGGCCTTCTGCCAAACAAATTGACACATTCAATTTCAATACAATCAAGAGCCTGAAACTAAACCAGACCCTCTACGATTGAATAAAAGATAAATCAATAATACTCTTTCAGATTCACTCCTATTTTGACTGCAATAATTTTAATACATTATTAAATGTATGTGTCATATGTACATAATATATTCACGTGTATGGGTGTTAAATATAGCGAATACATTACACATATATTTACTTTTTATCACTTTTAAATGTTATTTTAATGGATATTTGTATTTGAGTAGATGCTTAGTTTATTTATTAAGCAATATATTTATTTATTTTCTACCAGCCTGAATGTGCAAGAAATCTTATTAAAGAAAAATTTACACTCTCTGGCAGATTTTTTCTTCAATAAAATTTTTTGAACATTCAGATCGGTAGACGAAAATAAATAAATATTCTGTTTAATAAATAAACGGAGCATCTACTCAAATATGAGTATCGATTAAAAATAATGTTTAAAGGGATAAAAATATATATGTATATATATATCCTCCATCTTATTATCATTATAATGCTCTGTAGTCTACATTGAGTCTCCCTGGATTTATATTCTCCTCGGAATTAGCGCTTTGCGTCACAAACAGTTAAAACATATTATTTTATATATACACATATATATATATATATATATATATATATATATATATATATAAAGGAAATTTTGGCAGCAACTTTTCTTTCAAACATCTTTTGGCCAACATGGAAGATTGAATTAATTTTTTATTGTTTTTCCAGCATTCTAACATTTTTATGTTTTGTAGGAGTTAAGGAATATAAAAATTATGGATAATTTTTATTGTCCCAAGTGCTTTTGGCCTCTTACACACATATATATATATATATATATATAAATACAAATATAGATAACTATACTCGTTTTGAAAAATCCTCGAATTTTTGATTTGACAATAATCAAATCAATCTCGAGGGGAAAAAAACGTTTTAAAAAAAGAAAGAGCTACAAACATGAAAGTCTGTCGAAAAAAAATCGCACAAATACAGGTTTGAAGCCCAAAGAAAAAACCCTGACACGAGTAAACAACTAACTAACAAAAGAGCTCAATACAACCATAGAGCAGACCTAGATAAACCTAGTGAGCCAGACAAACCCTAGATCATCAGGGAAAGTTGGCCAACTTTCCCTGACGATCCATTTAGGTGAAACCTGGGTAGGTTTGTCTGGCTCACTAGGTTTTATCTATCTTTCTATCTATCTATCTATCTATATATATATATATATATATATATATATATTATGTATTTAGGCAGCAATCCTTCATTTATTCATGTTTCATTAAAAACAACAGACAAGGTACTATGATAAAGCTATTTAATTTTTCTTGTGTTTGAACAAGTGTTTTCTTTTTTGGACATAGATAAAGTGGGAAAAGCCAACACTTAATATGAACTACGAACATGGCCACAATGTGCTATGTTCAGAAAATAAAACATCTCTATAATACTAAAAAGATACACACGACACACACATTCAATTAAACTGAAAAAAATCAAATCATCCATGATAATGGCTAAAAGTATAGCCGAAAGCACACAGAATTATAGAACATTTGGACAGTTTCTACACACTTTGTATTCAAAAAAGAAAACGCTTGGTCGAACACAAGAAAAATTAAATAAAAAGTTTAATTGCTTGGATGTGCCAGAAATGTAATGGGCTTATGGCCATATCACATTGAAACACTGGTTCTGGTAAGATCATCAAAGGTAAGCAATGTCGAGCTTGGTCATTATCTAGATGGTGACCACTTGGGAATACCAGGTGCTGGAAGCTTGAATGTGTGGGTGGAATAATGGATAATAGCTTTGAATTGGAAAGTGAAGATCTAAGTTCCACTTCCAGTTGGGTTCATTATATTTATTTGCAAAATAACATTCTTGCCCTCAGCTATGGGTTAATTATGTTAGTAAAATCATTATTATCCCTCACCAAAAAAATTCTATCTAAAAAATATTTTTTGTCTTTCTCGTTTTTTTTTGTTTTTTTTTCTCTACTGCAAACGGTTCTTATGCTGTAAAAATGGACTTGTGACATAAGGTGATGTAACAAATACACCAATTGAGACACAAATTATAACATCAAGAAAAGCATTCAATAAAAGCAAAAAATGTATATTTTTGAAAGGAATTTGTACACATGCTCAACTGAAGAAAACAAAGAATAATCAATGAAACTACCATCGGCCTCAAGAATGTGGCCATGGAATTGCCCAGGTTGTTGTTGTTCATTTTGGCCATTGGCAACCTTCAGCATTTCTCCATATCATGGGTCCAGCAGATGGTCTCTGTCTCTATCTATCTATCTATCTATCTATCTATCTATCTATCTATCTATCTCAATGATACCCCAGATGTAGTAATAAAAAAGAATCAAATCATTAGTGCTTGGAGACTACATGTTAGAGGAGACATGATTGTGAAAATCTTTGGTCAGCCACTCCTGGGTCATGTAGATCATGTGGAGGGAGCAGAATCCTGCTGGATTTCCCTCTGGTTCAATCTCACATTTCAGGGATTGGTCACCATGTCCAGCATTTTGGTATCAACAGTGGCATTGACCTGGCTGTCTTGTTTGAAGAAGTGGAAAAGTGCTTGACCTGACTCATTTTCCAAAATCTGAATGAATGTTTTTTTTTTTTTTTTTGTTTTTGCAAAGCTTCTTGGTTGGACAGAGAACTTTTCAGTACTTCTCATATTGGGCACCTTGAGATGGTGTAATGGTTAGCAAGCTTGTCTCACTAGAACAATTATGACTGAGTAGTGAGTTCAATCCTCACTGGGTGCCCCTTACTTTCAGCCTTGTGCCACATCTAAGCTACGCTTGGAAAATCGCTATGTGTGTGTATGTATACACAGACATGTTTAAAAGATGAGTGAGTGAGTGTGTGTGGGTGTGTATATTGGATTAGACGTGGCCATAGATAACTCACTCTGATAGAATTACCTGAAGATTTTTTTTTTATCTTCGTGGTAAGGTTGAGAACTTTTCAATAAGCACACACACACACACATATGTGTGTGTGTGTATGAAAATTACATAAAATTTCATTTTTGTTAAAGTCTTCTTGGTAAAACCAAGAACTTTTCAGGAAGCATACTAGCAGCATGGCCCGGCGTTGCCTGTGCTTGATTTAAAAATTGTACAACTTATACAGCAATCGCTATCACTTGACTTAAAATATTTTTGCCCTTCCTTGCATTTAAAGGAGTGCCCTTTGCTGTGCTGATGTTGCTACATGCCTTACTTCTTGCCTATCTCACACTGCAAATTTTTTCTAAGCTCTATACTAAACATTAAATCTGTTACGAAAAAAAGAACGAAACAAAATGAACACAAAACAATCAGCTTTAAAAAAGGACTCAGAACTGGAAAACCAAATGAAAAAAGAATGTTAACAACAAATACTTTTTCACACCCAACCCAGTTCTGCGGAATCAGAATCAACGTTGAGTTTAAACAAGCAAATGAGCCAATTGTAAAGTGCCATGCAGATTTAAATTTTTCCCACTTGTGACAAATGCAGCTATCGATTTTTTTTTTGCATGCTAGGATGCTAGTTAACATTTGTGTCAGTCAGCTGTTGGCTCTCACACTGGCCAATAGAATCTTCCTGCCTATTCGTGGCAGCCAGCTATTGGCTCTCACTCTGGCCAATCGAAAATGGCTGCAAACTACATGAAAACTGCCATAGAAGCATGAAAAAATCGATTATTTCCACTATGAATGGAAGTTGGGAAATGCAACGTTGGTCTTAGCCTTCCTGCTAACTTGGAGCATGTGCATGTAAATTTTGGTGCAAATCTGTCAAAAATTGCAGCCATGCATTCGTTACACACACACACACACACACACACACACATCCTGCTTTTTATATATATATATATATATATATATATGTGTGTGTGTGTAAATATGTTTATTGGATTAAATTCAGCTATAGACACACTGACTCTGACACAGGAATTACATGAAGTTTCTTTTCTTTTTAAAGTCTTCTTAGTAAGGCTGAGAACCTTTCAGGAAATATATATATATATGCGTGTGTGTGTGTGTGTGTAAATATGTTTATTGGATTAGACTCAGCCATAGACACACTGACTCTGACATAGGAATTTGATAAATTTTCAGAAAATTATTGGCTGCACTGATTTCAACTCCAGGCATTTTTGTATTTGATTTTCCATTGTATTTGCTTGGAAATAAAAAAAGTAGAAATTTAAATTCTTATTTTACATTGCTATTTACATAAATGAATTGGATGGCTTCCTCCTGCAGAAATATTCAATGATATCCAAAATTATTTTTCAGTATTAGTTGTATGTTTATTTTTTCTTTTTACATTATATTTTGGCAAACCTTTTAAAAATATTTGATTGTATTTTGTTCATAGGAGAGTTTGAAAACGATTTTCTCTATTGTAAATAAACTGTCATTTTAAAATTTTCAACTTATTCAAAAAAATTTTAATTATGATGGATAATTTTTAGAAAATAATGACCGAACAAGAAGGTGCTTTGTTAAAAAGAGTCAGCAGTTAATGTCATTAATATGCTTTATGTTAATTATATTCTCTTAAATCCCATTTTTGGCAGCTTCTCTTCAATATTGGCTCATTTCCTATTTAGAGAATTTATTTTACAACTGTTTACAAATAATTTTCATCACAAGTCTTAATTATTAATAACTAGCAGTAACCGTAAAGATTTGATGGTTTTCCTATTAGAATTTTCTAATGAATCCTAATTCTTAAGTTAATGACTAAATAAGCTTCTTGTGAGTTCTCTGACTATAAAATACCTGTGGAAATTCACCTATTGCATCATCAAATATTTGAGATTAACACCTTTAACTAAATATTGCTTTTACATTCATAATTATGAATGCAGATCATTATTAAAAGAAGTAGGAGGGTACAAATGAAAAGATTTGAAATTGATAAGGTTGTCCATTTCATTGAAACAAATGTTAAACACATAATGTTATCAAATTATGAAATGGACAAAGTCCAACAATTATTTTTTAAGACATTTTTATGTTTAACATTCTTTTTATAGATACAAACATTTAAGTAAATGCTCTGTTTATAATAAACAGTATTAAATAACATTTACCGGCCTGAATGTCCAAGAAATTTTCATAGAAAATAAAAATGTTTTAAAAAAATAATTGTCAGACTTCGTCCATTTCATGTGTGACGTCATTTGTTTACATTTGATACACCATGAGCAGACATGAATGTACGTGAGAGATTCATGGATGATTGAAGTTTAAAAGCAGTAAATTCGACCTTGCTAACCGATTGATCCTCTGTGGCAAAATCGGTAAAAGCACGTCAGGCTAAATGATGGTTCCATATAGGATACAGGTTTGCATCCTGTCAGAGGACGAATATTTTCTATGAAAATTTCTTGGACATTCAGGCCAGTAAATGTTATTTAATACTGTTTATTATAAACAGAGCATTTACTTAAATATTTGTATCTATAAAAACAATGTTAAACATAAACATGATGTTCTCTCTTTCTTTCTTTGCTCTGAAACCAAACAGTGTCTCTGTCTTTGTTGACTATAACAGAATAGTCCATTATTTATTGGGTATTGGCAAGGTATAATGTACATGCTATGACTGAAGGTTAAAGTTTTATCACTGGTATGCCAGTATGGCTGATGGAACAAAGTGCAGACAACTCAAGATTCTTCCCTATTTATTTCCTGAAGAAAATTCAGACAAACAAGTTGTTTGCCTTTGTAACGAGAGGAAATCTAGGGAAGAAGGATTTATTCCCCCATTTAAGATTCTTTCGTTATGGGCATTACTATATCCCTGATATAACAACACTGTAGGTCACGGACCGAATGGAATGGATGAAAGGAAAAACAATGACAAACATCCTTTGTTCTCAAAGAGATTTTTATATTACTTAGACATACACAAAACTCTCTCTCTCCCCCCCTCTCTCTCTCTCTCTCTATATATATATATATATATATATATATATATACATACACACACACACATGTCCCACATGGAGAACTATATATCACATATATCTATATATCAAAGTAAAGTATAAAGCAGGAACAAAGAGGAAAGGTCTTACATATAATTTGGAGATACTCCTGACCTGGTGAAGCCATTTTTAGGACCCCTGATTAAAACAGGCTGGATTCATCTATGTTTGAAAGAGAGATAATCACTTTCTGTATCCTTGCAACTTGAAAAGATTTTTTTTTTTGTCAGTTATTAAAAATTATGCAGAGATTCAATTAGATTTGAAACTGTTTTATTCTTCAAATTCTTTACATCACCATCAGACCCATGACCAGGTGTGGACATATGGTCACTGTGCAGCTAAGCACCTGACCAGCTCCCTCTACATGTCTTGGTTGTGTGTCAATGCCTGAGTCTCTATGAATGACCTCCCAGTCCATTCTATTCCATTGTCAGCCCATTTTTACCTCTGTCTGCTTCTTATTTGGCTTAAAGTGTTATCGTGTAGCATAACAGTGGAAAGATTGTTGGCTCTTATGTAATGTCCTTATGATTTCAACTTTCTCCTCTTGACGGTGATTATAAGGTCTTCTAAAGGTGCTTGTTTCATGTTTGATGGTGTCTTGCATAGCATCATTAGTGATATGGTCTACATAGGAGATGTTTCTGTAACCAGTCCTATAATTATATATCAAACTAATAGTTTGTAACAGAGTGACAAAATAGAAAAAAACTGATATTTCATCTCTTGAAAGGACTTCTTTAGACTAACTTATTGATAGAGCCATATATATATATATATATATATATAGAGAGAGAGAGAGAGAAAGAGTGTAACAGCAAAATTGTCTGTCAGATTAAGTTTTGAACTTTTGTATCTTAGAAATGATTACAGATATCTTACTGAAAATTTCCAAGGTTTTTATAAAACTATTGGACTCTACTTTGAACACTAAGAATGTATTTAGCTGTAAGTTGAAATGATGATCCCTCTTCCTGTTGTGACATCCTGATCCTGTTGTCCTCTCTACTGTTTCCTCTTTTTAAAACTTCTCCATTTTCTAAATGGTTCTTGAATGGACTTTGAAGATAGAACCCAGAGCATGAATATTGGTACCATTACTGAAGGTCTGAATGATCTTTTTTTTAGTGGATATTTAGATATTAAACATTTTGTGGGATAGACAATTATCACATGCTGTTACATGATTTGGACAATTTTGCTGTTAAACCCGGTATACAGGAGAGTGAAGAAATATATCAAATATCAGTTACAATTTTATATTGAGAAATGATGAAGATGCTGAGGAGTTAAATATTTTAATTTTTGATGTCTGGTGTCACTAAATGAATCACCTAACTAACTTTATTTGGCTTTCTACCATTTTGTTTGTTTGTTTTTATTGTCATTGTTTTTAAATTTCACACAATGTAACAGTTTTGTTAGGAGAGGAGATGTTATATAATCCTGGACATAAATTTATTATGGAGGATTAAAAAAATTAGTACATTTTTAATGCATGTTCACTTTAACAAATTATATTTACTTAATTGAAACAGCATCTTTTAGATTAAAATTATGGTTAGACCTGTTACAATAAACAACTAATGCCCTGGGTGTATTATTTTGTAAAAGATCCCTTTTGTATTCATATAATCCTAAATTCCTAGAGGTCTCACCTGTATATTTCTTGGGACAGTTTATACTGTAAATTACAGCTCCATGCTTAATGTTTTATTATTTCATTGTATGTTAATTAAATGTTTTATTGTTTTTGAAGTAGTAAAGATTGTTTGTAAAGTTTTATATAAAGTTTAAATATATTTTTTTTATTTGTATTCATTACTGAGTTGGTAGGTAATATCATGTGCCTAGTTTTATCAAGTTTATTTATATTCTTTTCAAATTTTGTGAATTCAATAAGCTTTATGCTTAGCCTTATATATGAAATAATTTAGATATTGGAGAAGTTTAAAAGTATTTCTAATGTATTGAGTTACCTGTAAATACTGAGGGTTACAAATTCTGCATACTCTTATATAGAAATGAGTAATTTTCACTATTTATACTTGAATTATTATCCTCACCATTGTTGTTGCTATCACAACATTTTGATTGTTGTGGTCTCTGGCCTTTATCAGGTGTATATATCAATCCATTAATCAACAGAGAATTTCGAACTGAACCCTGTTCTTGTTCCACTGCCCATGTCTTGAGATATCTAATCTCATTATTTTTAATACTGCTGCCTCATTTCCACTGATTTTAAATACACACTACTTGGCCCAGGGATTGAACTCACAATTACTATGAACAGAACTAAAAATAAGAACTAGAAGAAATATTCCTAAGCATAGGCAATGGAACAAGAACAGTCTATCCCATGTAGATTAAATAAAGGATTCAGTTCAGAATTCCCTGTAGATTATCTGGTCTGATGTACACCTGATGAAGGTTGGAATGTTGTGATAACACAAACAAAGATGAGGACAATAGTTCAAATGCAAATAATGTAAATAATAACTCCTCATTTCAGAAATTTAGAAACTAGTAATTATTCCAGATTTTATTTTGTTGTTATGGTGTGAATAGAAGTTTATGAACTCATTCTTGTCAGTGTATTTTCAAGTGACATTAAATTTTAGAATATTATAAATATAGTTTAATACAATATTGTTGTGTTTATGAATAAAAACCTTAAAAATCTGTGTAAATTAAGATTTTATAAAACAAATTAAACACTATTTAAAACGTATATCAAATTATTAATATGCAATATTTCAGCTTTTAAGCATGTAGAGTTATTATGTTATTAAGAAATTTGATGCTTTTCAAGTAACACACTTTCAAATAAAGTTGAGCATTTTTCTGTTAAATATTCACATGTATTTTTGTGTTTATGACATCTGCACATAAAATAAATGGACAACGTATTCAGTTAGGCTATGCAGCAGCCATTGTCCAAGTAGTCTGCAAGATAATTTGAGTAGCAGCCGAATGTAACAATCTGAGTTGAAGTGGTTAAAAGATCTTCTTGGGTCTGGTCTATTCCCTGTCACATGAAAAATGTCTTCAAATTAAGAAACTGGCTTTAAAAAGAAAAATGAAATAATTTATGTAAAACACCTCAACAGTTTCTGGGATATAAAAATTTTGGATTTATACTTTATCTTCTTTCTTCTCTTCATTTCCATTTTCTTTGTGGACAAGTTGAATATTTTTACAAGGCCTAATTTTCACCCCCCTCAACCTTCCACAAACTCTTTGGCAGTTTTGTTGTTTTAGAATGAGACACACAAACAGCTATTTTTATTAGATATAGAGTTTATAAAAAGTAACAAAAAATATATAAATCTAAATATATATATATATATATATATATATATTTTTTTTTCCTTTTCATTATTCAAACCAACTCAGATTGGTAAACAAATGTCAGTGGAGCTGGTATTATTAATTTTCTTTCGATATTTGAAGTAAAAATTTTTATTAATCTTTTTCTACCATTTTTTTTCCCTTTCACTTGGTCTTATGTTTAAGATGTTTTCATAATATTTCTCATTGAAATAAAAGTACTGAAAAGCAAATCATTCAACGACACCAGTTATAAACAAGAGAAGGAAAATTTCTGAAGCAAACAGTTCAAATCCCAAAGTAAAGAAGCAAGATTAATTTGACATAAACTGCTTCTAAATACAAATTTATTTGGGCTTTTGCTTTCTTCCTTTCTCTCTCTTTCCTCCTTAGTTTTTCATTTCTCTCTGATTTTCTCTTTTTTCTTTCTTTCACTATTTTCAATTTTACAACCTTCTATTCTCATGTCCTTATCTTTTTTTTCTATTGCAACCTTCTTTTCTTATTTCATTATCCTTTTTTCATTCAGCCAAACATATTTCTTTTTTCTTTCAGCTCACTACCATCTTTCTTTTTTTTCATTCAGCCTGTGACCACTTTTCTTTCTTTCTTTCTTTCTTTCTTCATTCTCACTACCACCTTTCTTTTTTTTTCATTCAGCCCATTTCTTTCTTTCTTTCTTTCTGCTCACAACCACCTTTCTTTTTTTCATTCAGCTCATAACTTACTTCTTCCTTTTTTCTTTTTTTCTTTCTTCTCACTACCACCTTTCTTTTTTCATTTAGCTCATAACTTACTTCTTTCTTTTTTCTTTCTTTCTTTTTTCCAACCAACCAACTAACTACCGCCTTTCTTTTTTCATTCAGTCCATTTTTTTCTTTCTTTCTGCTCACAACTACTTTTCTTTCTCAATTCTTAATTCATTTCATTTTTTTTTATTCAGCCCACTACGTAAATTAAATATTCTCTTTTTCACCATCACTTTCCTGAAGGTAACAAAAAACAGTTTTTCAATAGAATTGCACAGAATGATTGGCAATTAAAAAAAAAAAATTATCTTAAAAAATAAAATGACCCATATTGATGTTGATGCACACACATTTTCTCTTGGTATATTTTCTTGTTTATTAGATTTTTCTTTCCTTCTGTCATTGGTTTCCTCTCAAAATTATTCTCTCAATAAATTTATCTAAGATTATATATTTTTCCTTCATCCCAATTCATCTCTCTATTTTCTTCTCCCACTTCAATCTCTCCTTCTCTTCTACACATTTTTATTTGGCCCTCTCTGTCTATCTGCCATATTTGTTTCTTTTCTCCTGATCAACGCAAACTGATGTCCAAAATAATCTTGCACATTAATTTCTCCTGCAAAAACCATTTTTTTTTGTTTGCCTTGATATGATTGGAGCCTAGCCAATATAGCAGTAGGCTTATCATCATTATTATTACTGGCCATTTTGTGATAGGGGTGGGTGGCATTGATCAGTGTTGGTCTGGGTTGGGTTTTTCATCATTGAGTCTTGGCAGCTGCTCTTCTTAAAAATCTTCTTGTCAATCGTTACAACAATTGACAACATTTTGCATTTTAAATGCATTTCACCTCACATTCTTTGTTTAGAGAAATTGACTTTAACCCTTCCTTTCTGCACTGTTTGCTTTGAGTTGTTTTGCTTGAGAGTTGGAAATCATTACTACTGTAGTGAGTTTCAGTTTCAGTATATGACCCACATTTGTGGCCCTGTGTCAGACTAACTTAGAAACTGAATGCATACTTTTGGAGCATTGTAAAACAAACTAATCTTTTTATTACAACTATTACTGTTATAAGGTGTTCCATTTTCATTGGATATCTTATATTTGTATGTGCTTTGGAATAGGCCAATGGTTAGTGAAGCTAAACTGGTCTGTCATTAATACTGAGTAATGGATTTGATCCTCAGTGGATGCCCTATACAAAATTTCAATATTACATGATATAACAAGTGTTGACACATGCTATAAGATCAACCAAGCAAATCTAAAATCATTTTCAATGCATTTTTCTAGCAAAATCATTTCCAATGCATTTTTATAGTAAAATCATTTCCAATGTATTTTCATAGTAAAAATCATTGTCATGTGCATTTTTATAGTAAAAATCATTAGCCAATGCATTTTCATAGTAAAAATCATTTCCAATGCATTTTCATATTAAAATAAAAATCATTGGCCAATGCATTTTCATAGTAAAAATCACTTCCAATAGATTTTCATATTAAAATCATTTCCAATGCATTTTCATAGTGAATTCATTTCCAATGCATTTTCATAGTGAATTCATTTCCAATGCATTTTCATAGTGAATTCATTTCCAATGCATTTTTATAATAAAAATCATTGGCTAATGCATTTTCATAGTAAAAATCACTTCCAAGAGATTTTCATATTAAAATCATTTCCAATGCATTTTCCTAGTAAAATCATTTTCAGGTGTGCTGATCTGGAGTATTTATTAGCAAGGCTCGTCTCACTGACCATTACTATTGAATAGTGGGTGTCCATACAAAATCTTGACATTAAATAACCTAACAGGTGTTGAAATATCATAAAATCAAACAACTTTTGACCTTGTGTCAGACTAAGATTTGTAAGTACCCACAGTTGCCATTCCATTTTTCTAATTCTGGAATCATTGGGAATAATGATCTTTTGAATTGTGATTTTCAATCTGCTTAGTTATTTTTCCAAGACAGTTAAATATTTAAAAAAAATAATTTTGGTATTTATGCTTTTAATCATACAATTTTGCAAAGTTTCCTTTCTTTTAAAATATCAGCCATATTTCAAAATTGCCTTTCAGATAAAAATCTAGGTTGGTAGTTGGGAATCTATTTCTGCAAAACCTATGTCATAAACGTTGACAGTGAAGGCCATATGCAAAACATGTACATCCTGCCAAAAAAAGTAACAAAATCCAAGGGACAAAGAGTAATAGAGAGGTGGTCAAAGGTCAGCTGCAATTATTGCAGTTGTCTTTGTTAATCAACAAAGGAGAAGAAAGCTTTTTATTATCGACATACCAACTTACTCTTAAGTTCCAAATACAGGAGGAGTGGGGGAGGGTCTCAATAAGTGTGCGTAGTTGGAATTTTTCTCACTATGCAGTAAACAGTCTTAAAGTGAGGGGGTCAGAAAAGTCTAAAAGAGGTGAAATTATGAAATCATGTGGTCTTAATAAGTTTGAAGGTTAGAAAATTTAAAAAAAAACAAAAAAACGAGTAATCAGCAGATTGACACTACAGAATTGCAACCAAAGAACTGTACGAAATAACAGAAACCATATCACTTCAGAACTACCAACAGCAGCAACAACTAAAATGGATAGCACATGTAACTAGAATAGAAAATAATGACACAATAAAAATGTTGACATTCCACACCACTTCAAAGGTTAGGAAGTCCTTATCAATACTGGAAAGAGTTATCATAGCTACTAGACTTGAGAAACTGGTTTTCCTAAAAAAAATTGTTTTAAGAGAAAGATTTTATAAATTTCAACCAAAACTTGTACTAGTTGTTTAGTCAATGAATGCTGTATGTTTCCTTATAAGGAAACAGCTAATATTACCATTTCCATTTGTAAAAGCCAGGTACTTGACAAATTGTAGATGTTGAGTGTGTATTTTGGGAAAGGTAAATAATAGAAACCATATCACTTGAGTACTTGCAATGGCTAAAATGGATATCACATGTAACTCAAAGAGAAAATAATGACATTATCAAGATGTTGACATTCCACACTACTTAAGATAAAAGGTTAGAAAGGAAACTACCATCCATACTGAAAAGAGTGATCATAGCAACTGGACTTGAGAAACCTGTTTTTTTTTTTTTAATTATTTTAAGAGAAAGATTTTATAAACTTCAGTTAAAAGCAGTACTGGCTGCTCTGTCAATGAATGCCAAATGTTTCCTTATAGGGAAACAGTTAATATTACCATTGCCATTCATGAATATCATAACTATTTTTTAAAGTTCTTGTTACAAAAGAAGAATTCAATGCAATTTCACCAAAATTCTCTTTCCCTACCACTACTCTGCAACCGTAGACCTCTACTGCAAGGTTTAAAAACTTAAGAGAAATTCAAAATGGGTCTCATTGTTGTAACTATTTACTAGTGAGGGATTATTTCCAATAAGTTAGGTTTTATTTTCAGTTTAAAGCAGCAACCCCCACTTTTTTTTTTTAATTTGGCCTCAATAGCGATCCTAGAGGCCACAACTCAGTACCAATACTAATTGTGAACTCCATAACCTTTTCAATGGCTCTTTAATCTTGTCCTTCTAGACTGGTTGCCAACCACAGCTAGAGAGCTCAGTCTGCCTTGCTATTTAACCTTGTTTTGTAGAAGGTTGACTGACCTTCACTAAAATGTTGAATATGGACTATAATAGAAGCTATTGACTATCAAAGTAGTCACAAGTTGGACACAAAGAAGTTGCACAGTAGTTACAAAGAAGTGTATCACACTAACTATAATATTTGCTAGTACTGTATTATTAATCTACATGACTAAACAGTTTCTTCACTAATCTTTTGTTCCAGTGCTTTCTTTGGTATATTATTAGCCAGAACAGCAAGCTTATATGAGCATTATAACAAACCCATAGATGAGAGTAGGGAAAAAAGAGATGGATTCAAATGTAATTAATCCATTTTTCCCACCCCCTATTTGCTACTAGATATAAAACAATTCAAGTTATCAATATAATACAGTGGTTCTACAGAAGGATGCTGAGAATACTAGTATAGAATATGTGAGCAATGAGGAAGTTGTAAGGAAAATAGGAACAAAAAGAATGCTTATACTTAAAATCAGAAAGAGATAGTTGAAATTTCTGGGACGCAATAAGGAAAGATGACTTGGAGAATTTGACACTTACAGGATATACTGAAGGGCAGAGAAAAACATTGAGTAACCTGCCTAATGAGCTTGTCTAAATGGATGGCAGTCCATGGGTAGATAAGAGGACAAACATTGCTTAGAGCTACAAAGGTTAGGAAGTTGTGGAGAGCCATGATCATCCACATTCTGAAGGGACATGGCACAAAAGAATGACCTCTAGTCTAGGATAATGACTCTAAATTAAAACAGTAACTTGAAAAGAGTGTTTCAATGAACCATCAGTGGGCCCTGACATATTTAAAAAAAATGTGAATATGGTTGAGTAAATATCTTGTTTTCTTGAAACAACAAATCTTCAATTTTTTTTTTTCTTGCAACTTCAGTTATCTATTGAAAATGATTCTTCGAGGCATATGAAATTTATTTTATCTTTAAGATATGCAAAGAGACAAGAAGGATCCCTTATAGTATCCTATTTTATCACCTTTTTTTTCCTTTTTTTTTTTTTTTTTTTTTTTTTTTTTTAAAGATATATGAACAAAGTTTCTTAGGCTAAAACTCTACATGAGATACTACACTTGAAGAAAAACTTAAAGCCACAGCTATTAAAAGAGATCCAAAGAAATGAAACTCAAAATTAGCCTTCCTCAGGAATGAAAACATATCTCAGTTCTAAGACTGGGCACATTGCTGGTTTTTACCAAATGTTCAGATATCACTGAACCAATTGTATTCATGCACATGGTGCAAATTGTCCACCCTACCCTTGCAAATATTGGCTGTTACATGCTGATTGATCTGTGTTTCTAACCATTGATCTGTTCTACCTATATAGTGTCACACTGACTTTTGAATTGGTTAAATAATATGCAATCATAAATTATCATTCCAATTATAAGTATTCACTATTTTCTTTAGCTAAGAAGAATCTGCAATGTTATTGATCCTGACCTGGCATCTCAACTTCAATCACTTTTCCACTGCCATAATGTAACATACCAGTACCTTTTTTTATAAATATTTTCTTGGTAATTGTTCTGATGAGCTTTCATCTTTATTACCAAGACTTTACAAATTTAAGTGCAATACTAGAGTGGCAGCTAGGTCTCATTATTTTTACAGTTGAAATGGCCGCTAGATGTAACTGTAAGTTCTATGCTGACAGTTTCTTCTTATGTTTCTCACTTATCAAACTCTTTTTGGGCTTTTTGCTTTCCAGTCAACTTTGATCTTCAAACATTTAAATGCAATATAAGTCATTATCTTCTGTGTTCTTAATTCCTCTTCTTTGTTCTCTCTCCCCTTAATAATGTTTCCTTTTTATATTTTCTCAAATTCAGTAACCCTTTGTGATTTAGTGGCTTTATTACCTTGCATGGGGTAAAATGATTAAAAAAATAACAGAAGTTATACAAGCTTTATTTTTCTCACCATTCATTTTTATTCATCTATGTTTAATCACCATATTACCGCTTTAACATATTTTCTATGTAGAAGTCTTGTTGGTTTGTTCACATCTATATTTTAAATTTTCTATTAATTGCTAGAATATTTCAAGTTGACCTCAGTGTCCTGTGTAGCAGGGTTGTCATGGAAACAACTTTTCTTCAGAGCTTTCATTTGTGTTTGAAAAATGTTCATACAAAGTAACAAAACATCAACACTTCTGTTTTAGAACTGTATATTCCCACCAGTTTTAACACACACACCCACACACGTGCGCATGCATGTGTGTGTATTTAGGTAGCAAATTCTTTTTTAGGCATGTCTGATTGAATAAATTACAGGCATTATGACTGAAGGTGGAGGGAGGTCAAGCCTGATTAAGACTCCCACCACTGTGCAGTACTTTGTGAATATTGTTGTTATCTTATCAAATACTTGCACCCCTGAAGATGATCTTGGAAGAAAATAAAAGAAATTTAAACAGCTATAGCACATTTCTCTCATCCTTTAACATCAATACACGGAAGGTTATTCGTGAGTATTAACAGATGTTGTTAAAAATTAGCAGCCATAATGTTTGTCAGTTATTCAATCAGACACACACACACACACACACACACACACATATATATATATGCTTTGCATTATATATAATTTCAGAAAAAAAAGTGTTTAAAAATTGTATTTGTCTTATTTTATGCTGATGAGAATAAGGATAAGTGAACATTTAATTTTCTTTATTAGTATTAATACTCTCTCTCTCTCTCTCTTTTTTGATACAGTCACTATAATTACTAAGACATCTTTCCTTAAAAGCTTTGTCCCCCAGAAATACTCTGGTTATCTGTTTTCTGAATTTTTTGCATTTCTTTTTTTGTTATACAATCTTTATTTTATATATATATATATATATATATATATATATATATTAAAAAATATAGTCTTAAGGTGTGCTATATTTATGGGATAAAGTGCTCAATATCAGAGATAGAGCGTAAAAGTGAATATAAAAGTGAACATAGAATATCAACACAACGTTATGCAATCGCCAGGCCTGTCTGTTTGCATCTAGCATGAAACAGACCTGTCGCCTAAGTGTTGACTTGTATGTTCACTTTTTTATATATATATATATATATATATATATATATTTCAGATAGAGTATATCTGTAAAAGAATAATATGAATAAAGACAAAAGGAAAACTCAGCCAATGTGTTTTATCAAAGCACATTTGCCTTGATAAAGTCCCACAGAGGATGAAATGTGTTAGCTAAGATAAGTTTTCCTTTTATGTTTATTCATATATGGCCTGGTGCGTACTACTTCTGAAACCTATGACTGGAGGTGGAGAGAAGTCAAGCCTGATTAAGAGCCCCCCCCCCCCCACGGGCAGTAGTTTGTGACTCTTGCTATCTTATCAACATTTGCTTTTTTTCTACCTACATTTATATACATTACAAATTAAACTAAGCAAAACTGACTTTTAATGGATGAAAAATTTTTTGCAGATTTTGACATCATTCTGAGCTTTTTTTTTTTTGTCCAAATCTGTGAATTTGTTTTGCGTATGCTGAAAAAAAAAAAACACTATATAAAATTCAATATTTTTATCCATAATGTCGAATCTGTTAAATTATTCAACTTTTCAACAAGAAAAATCTCGAGCTGATGTTAAATATTGCTGCAAAACAGTGTTGATATATTTAGAATTGAATGAACAATTGTGATAAGATTTTTTTTTTTTTAAAGCATTCCACCCCAAACAAGGCAGGAAGCCACTAGCACACAAGGGATTACAGAGAGTTGGAGCGAGAGCAAAGAGGCTTGATAGAAGAAAGGATGAAGAGAAGGACAGGGAATAGATAAAGGCATCTGGAGATGTCGATTGACATTACATTTGAATAGTTGGAGATTATAGCTATCAGGAAAACAAGAAATGGAGAGGGTGTTCCACAGGCAAGAAGTGCGAGACATGAAGCTATTGGAGTAGAAGAGATGGCTACATTTAACAATTTCAAAAGTGAAAGGGTGACAGCGAGATGCCAGCCTAGTTGAACGCTTAAATTCATGAAGTCTGGGAACCAGCGAAAGCAGCTCATCAGAGCAGTTGCCATGAAAGTATCTGTAAAAAAGACACAGGGAGGCAACAGCATGTCTGTGAGACAGAGAGACTGCAGATGAGATGCCAGATCAGGGATAATTACATTGCATATCCGTCTTTAGATTTTATCAAGGACCTTGAGACAAACAGAAGGGGCTCCAGACCATATTTCTATTTAGGTACATAGCCCAGTGGACAAAGGCATTGGTTGAGTAATCCAAAGACCTAAAGAGTTGTGAGTTCAATACCTGGCCACAGCAGAGGGAACAAAATCTTGGAGAGTTGATTTACTAAAAGGGAATTAACTGAAATTGAGATATCCAAAAGGCATGTAAAGGCTGGAGCATACAATGGCTGAAACATTGTGAATATGGCATTAAAGATTAGAACATCAGTCTAAATTTTGTAAATAGTATAAATATACATTGTATTTATTTTCAATTTTTCTTGTTGAATTGTTCACCTATATTGCATATGATCCATTATTGAACATTTTTTGGTTACAGTAAAATCTGTATTTTATATGAATACTAATTTATGAAAATTGAGATGTAGTAGAGTGGAGTGGCTCCAGCCCAGTATATATGATAGACTCCTCTGTTGATTTTGATATATGAGGATCCAACAATCTCATTCAGTTTTTATGTTTGTGTTGTATATAATGTTTCAGTCACTCTAGTGACCTGCATACAAGTCCACATATTGTGCAGCAGCAAGAATCTTAGGACATAACAACAGGAATATTTGCTGATGCTTTTTTGACATTATCTTTGTTGTGTCTATAGTTTGTTGGTTGCAGTGGTAAGTTGACATATTGTAATGATAAAAAATATGTAAGAAAGGAAAATGAAACAAGAGATGTACAACATAACATGTTTATTCATCAACTGAACATAGAACAGAAAAAGTACAGGAAGTATAAAATTAACGCTTTTTTTTTTAGAGAGTTCCTTAGAAAGGGAGATAACTGTATCTACAGTTTACTCTCATCTCTTAGCCTGTCTGATATCACTCTGGGACAAATATCTCCAGTTATTTCTATCCAGGGCAACTCACTTGAAATTAGGATGGAGTAGAACCATATATATATATATATATATATATATATATATATAATAACAAAAATACTAAAGAACTTTGGATTATTTACCTAACGAGTTCTTTCCTATTTTCTATATATTTTTCACATATATATATATATATATATATAATTTTAGAAAAATTTAATGTTAAATTGATTTTAATAACAAAAATTGTCTAAAATTGTCTTTCTTTTTATTTCAGGCTGATGAGAGCATCAATGATGAACTAGAAGCAGCTCAAATGACCAAACGACGTGTTGACCATCTAAAGGAATATGACAGTAGCCAGTCTAGTGCCATGTCCTTATGGAAGAAAACTCGTCTTGACCGAATGTTAGTGGAATACTTTCTGAGGGCCGGCTATTATAATGCTGCACTTCGACTAGCAAAACATTCAGAAATTGAGGTAACATCATTTCCTTGTTATTTGTACAAAGTAATTTAAGATGCCGACACTGACCAATATTGATGGTATTGATTTTAGTTTTATCTTGCAAACTGAACTAAGACGAGAAATTTTGGATTTTTGCAAAACTGTTTCAGTCTGCTGATAACGTGGGTGGAATTGAAGGGAAATTGGAAAACGAGGGGTTTGAAGAATTGGAATATTGAAAAGCTGCAGTAGGTTATGGGAAATATCGACAAGAAATTGGTAATTGAAACTATTTTATTGTTCAGATTGGAAAATATAAATGTAATTTAAATTGAATGTCTAAAGAAGGGTAAACATGGACTTTCAGACCTACAAAAAAATGGAGTGTCAAAAAGACAGTTTTTCCCTTGACACTACTATTATTTTGTCTACCTTCCATTCTCAGCAATGTTTATTTCTTTTAAGTGTTAATTAGAATTGTAATAAAACCTAAACATATGATGAAAGTGAATTTATACAGTTTTTTTGTTCTTGAGAATTTACAACAAAAATATCAAAATATAATCTCATATTTACAACATTCTAAAACCTAATACAATTAGAACTAATGCAATGCAATATTTATCATTTACCAATTTATAAAGAAATAAATGTGAAAACAATTTTTTATTCATGAATTTATAAACATTTAGTAAATTATTGAAATATGTGAACCAACTATAAGCAAATCCTTATTTACCATTTTATAAACTTTGAACTGATTGGCAATTAGCCAATGTTTTGCCAATCATTCCAATAAACAATCTAATAAATAAATAGTGTTTATTATTTATTGTTGTCAATTCTCAAGAACAAAGAAAATGTATCAATTCACTTTCATATGTTTAAGTTCTATTACAATTCTAATCCTCAGTTTTTAAAACTGTTGTGACCTAGCGAAGATCACTGAATAGAATAATCAAATGAAGGTTGGTAATGAACAATAATACTTAGGACAAGAACAACACATATAAGATTCGCCAGTGGCGTGTAGTAGTATTCAACTGTTAGAAGTGAGTCAAGTAAATTCCACCATGAATTTCCAACTGTAGACCAACATACAGTAATAAATACTGTATTTATGTGAATGGGGACATACCTATTATCATCCATAGGTATGCTATAACAAAAGCAATGAACATTGCTGAAGAGTGACAGTAATTAAAATAAAAGTGGTATCATGGGAAAAACTATCTTTTCAACACCATGTTTTTTGCAGGCACAAGGGTCAATTTTTGCTGTACATAGGTAACTATATAATATAATACTATATAACTATATACAACTAAAGAATATAGGTAACTAGTAGAGTATCAGTGAAAATGACAGGATTATTTATGCATGGATACATTATATAAATTATAAAAATACAATTATATTAATTGTATTTTTGTAAAAACAGGCAGCGTGCGATGGATAAATTGTCGTCTAAATTACGCAAAAATGAAAATGATACTGACATATCATTTTAACAGATATATTTACCAAAATTGCACAAAAATACCTTGAAATACTATAGAGTAAATTTATTTAATAAAATTGCCATTGGAATCAACCACGGTCTCCAGACAACTTCAGAATCTCCTGCAAATCTTCTGGATGGTCTCCTTGGTGAATGCTACCATAATCTTTGCCTTCAGTTCATCTTTGTTGTTACAAGGAGTTTTGTTGTTCTTTCACTCAACTGCACCCCACACGTAATAATCATGGCGGTTGCCGTCTGTGGAGTTAGGTGGCTAAATATAAGAGGAGACATGGTTGCAAAAATTGTCTAACAGCCATGACTGGGTTCTCCTGCCTGTGTGGCATGGTACTAGACATAAGGTCTTCCAGCAGCCACCCTCTTGACCTAGGAAGCATTACCTCCTCAAGGCACTTGATGTTGATGTAGGCCTCTTTGTTGAGTCTGAGACTCTGTGGGAAGACATAATGCCAAGCATTTGAGCATGCCATTTCCAAATTTCTAGCAGGGTGAATGGCATCATATTACTCTTTTTCTCACAGACAGTACCCAACTGACTCTACTATATTATGCTGTCAACAAAATCAAAAACAAACATGTGTGAAATTAAAAATATAAAATGGTGACAATCCATCGCACAATGTATTTTAATGGGTAGAGAATTTAAGAACTGTGATGCTAAGGATACCATGGACCAAACATGTGAGCAACAATGATATTTTGGAGAGGATGCAAACAAGGAGGAAGCTTATACTTAACGCTAGGAAAAGGCAGCTGAAATTTCTGGGATGCGTAATGAGAAAGGAAGGTTTGGAGAAAGAACAGGCCAAAGAAGAAAGGAAATTATTATTAGTTTATCTTTCAGATTTGTTTATTGTCATTACTAATGCAAATTGTTACTCTTTTCATTAGGAAAGGTGAGGTTGTCTCCCTTGGGAGTAAGATGAATTCTTAGTTGAAAAAAACCAATAGTCATAGTCAACACTTGCTTGCATGTGAACATCTGGATCATCATCCTTTCTCCTTATCCCCTTTTTCCCCCCACTGTTAAAAAAAATTGTGATGAAACAATTTAGCAAATAGCATTTTTATTGACAGACAGGATTTTTCTTCTGTAGTCAACTTAATATTAAATTTGTCATATGTTAAAACAGAAATGGTATTGTATTTTTTTTTCAATAAATTAAATATTGCAATAATAATAAAATTAACTGTTAACCTTTAAAATTCTGCAGGGGATTTTGTTTGCAAAGCAAACATTTTATCCTGCCACTGTGAGTGACTCAGATTAATGAATGGTAGCATATTTGACTTTTGAAGTTGTGTTGTCATATCCTGCTATAGCAACAGAAAATGACTGACTGAAATTAAGTAGTGTAGTAGAGGAGCCTTGAAAAACAATGCAGTGAAAAGAAAATTAGTGAATAATGTAGAGTGTTAAAGGTTAACAAAATGATCAAAGTTGTGATGATTGTCTTATTCTTATCAGAGTAATATATAGTCATCAGTAACTTAATACAGACCCAGGACTAACCAAAACATTTTAATACGTTGCTTCCAAGAATCAGGAATAGCAATCTATCAAAAGATTATCATTGGAATTTGTTTGCTATCATTGTTAATGCAGAAATACAGTAAATTGTCATCTTTTCATTTGTAAAACTAAGATTGTATCATTTGTAATGTGAAACATTAATGGAAACAGTTTGTTAATAGGTTGTGTATAATAATTCAGAAAATAGCAAACTTACTGACATGTTGAATTTTCTTCTCTCAATGTTTTATTTGTTGCATGTTCAAAAATGCTAACTTATTTGTATTTTCTTAAATAAAATAAACATTTCTATAATAATAAAATTATTTATTAAAGAAATAATCATAAAAATTGTCATCATCATCATCATCATTATTTAACTGCAGATGGGATCATGAAGCCAATGCAAACAATCCTTTCTTTAGATGTATGTGTTACACCAGGTCTACATACAGTTTTGAATTCAGACTTATTTTCTCCTAGACTGGTTGCCACCAAAGCTATAGAACCCAGTCCTGCTATTTGCCTATAACTAGGGGGAAAAGAGGGCTTGGAAAATTTAATGCTCACAGGAAATATTGACGGCAAGAAAGACAAACAAAAGCAGTGCTTAATCTACCTAAATAGGTTTGGGTAAATGGATGGCCAAACACAGTTTAGGAGAGATAGCAAAAAGATAAAATTTATAAAGAGTTACAAAGGACAGGAAATTGTGGAGAGCCATGATTGCCAATGTCTTGAAAGGGACATGACATGTAGAAGATGATCTATGTAATCATGAATTACATAAACAGTTTTATGAAAATGGTCTCTTCAAATGACAATATGACCTTATTTTTTCTCTCTTTGTTTTTTTTAAGCTGTCATATTTGATAGCATGTCATACTGCCACCTCCTTATGCACACTAAATAGCTTAATCTATCATTCAGGTCTTATATGTAAAGACTAGCAGCATGACCCGGCGTTGCCCGTGCTTGATTCAAAAATTGTACGACTCATACAGCAATCGCTATCACTTGACTTAAAATATTTTTGCCCTTCCTTGCCTTTAAAGGAGTGCCCTTTGCCATGCTGATGTTGCTACATGCCTTACTTCTTGCCTATCTCACATTGCGAATTTTTTCTAAGCTCTATACTAAACATTAAATCTGTTACGAAAAAAAGAACTAAACAAAATGAACACAAAACAATCAGCTTTAAAAAAGGACTCGTAACTGGAAAAACCGAATGAAAAAAGAATGTTAACAACAAATACTTTTTCACACCCAACCCAGTTCTGCGGAATCAGAATCAACGTTGAGTCTAAGCAAGCGAATGAGCCAATTGGAGTAAAGTGCTATGCAGATTTAAATTTTTCCCACTTGTGACAAATGCAGCTATTGATTTTTTTTTTTTGCATGCTAGCATGCTAGTTAACATTCGTGCCAGTCAGCTGTTGGTTCTCACGCTGGCCAATAGAATCTTCCTGCCTATTTGTGGCAACCAGCTTATTGGCTCTCACTCTGGCCAGTAGAAAATGGCTGCAAACTACATGAAAACTGCTGTAGAAGCATGAAAAATTGATTATTTCCACTATTGATGGGAGTTGGGAAATGCAAAGTCAGTCTTGGCCTTCCCGCTTTCTTGGAGCATGTGCATGTCGAAAATTGCGGCCGTGCATTCGTTACACACACACACACACATCCTGCCTTTTATAGATAGAGATGAGGCATTTAGAAGGTGACCTAGCCTAACTATATAATACTTTAATATTAAATGTGAAATATGGTACACACAAACTGTAAATCCGACCATTTTACAAATGATATTATCACACTTTATATATACTTTCTCTTATGTTACAATTAAGTCCTTCTGACCAGTTCTTCAAGGCCAACTCTAAAATATACTGTACCTCCTGTGATAATTGCTAAAACAAAACTTTCAAAAATCCTTGTTTGCTTGGCATTCTCACATTTGCATTTTACAATTGTTTTTTATGACTTATCAACCCTTTGCAGGTTATTTAAAGCCATAAATATTCTCAGATTGTAAGAATTTTTTTGAGATAATAATAATTTACTGATACAAGTCTTACTAATTAACCCATAGATGGGGGAGGAAGAGGTGGATTCATAACTTTCTTAAGGGTATTTGCACATAAGTGAATATAACGACCCAACTGAAATTGGAACTCAGTTCTCCAATTTCAAATTCTAATCTGTTATCGATTAAACTGTTTGCACATCTAAGCTTAGAGCAACTGATATTCCCAAGCAGTCACCCATTTAGATAGTGACTAGGCTCGACATTGCTTAACTTTGGTGATCATATGAGAATTGGTGTTTCATCATATGGTCATAAGATTGAGCACAAACCTTATTCTTCATGCTTTTGAAAGACGTCTGTTACAAATCTATCAAGAATGGACATGTCTTGCATGAATGTTGTTTTTTAAAATTTAATTTGATTTCACTGACCAACTGCTGGCACTGAAAGCAAATTCTAAGGCATGTCATTTATTGTATGCATTATAGGATTGTCAGGCAGTTAAGCATAAATCTATCTTACTTCTAAGCTAATGGTTTAAGCCATGTGTTTAGCTGCTCTAATTTAATATACTCTGATGAAAAACTTCATTCAAACTTTGATATATGCATTAATAGAGTCTTCTTGTAAATGAATATATTTTAATGGCCTTATTCTTCAAGCTGTGTCAGGAATGACCAGCTTTCTGATTAATTTGGTTTTGGTTATTGCACACACACACACACACACACACACACACACACACACACACACATCAGGCATTGTTGAAGTGTTCTCAGCTTAACCTGCTTCTTCCTAAACAAAATCTAACCAAATGACTAAGCATCAAAATAATTTTTTGTAGACTATTATTGGTCAGGCTGAAAACTTTTCAGCATGCCCTTTTACACACACACACATATTCATGTTGAATTGTATATAGTCTATGTTTATTATGTTTTATGAATATGTCCTGAAGTTGGTCTATTAGACCGAAACGTCCGACGTTGACATTAAACATTAAAACAGCATAATCGCATATTAGGATTTTTGTTTGTTTTTTCAGTATATTTTTCTTCATACTGTCAGATCTATATCCATATATTTGTTTATATATATATATATATATATATATATATATATATATATATATATATTGTATTTGTAATACCAGGGTGCCAAATCTGTAAATATGTCATGATAGCATTTTCAACCCCTGGCACCTACACAGTATTCTGAACACCAGCTTTCACTTGTGATATATTAAATCTTATATATTTACTTCATGGAATTCCATCTTCAGGTCAGTAGCCATAAAAAAACATCAAAACAAAGACAACAATTTCTCTGTTACTGTACACTTTAACCAATTGGATGCTGGATTAAAAATAAATCCATTAATTATGTTTGCATGCACACACACACACATACACAAATGTGTGTGTACAATATGGACATAGGAATCAACACTGCATGGTGACTATCAATTTCTCATCTCAATGTGATTTCCAGAGAAACTGTTACTACTCCTTTAGCTGTTGCTATATGTAGATCAGTGAGGTGAAAGTCTAGAAACAAACACTAACTAGATAAAGCTTGCAAGAAAGACAAAACAGACACCTACGTTACCAAAAAGCAATAGTGCTTAATGCTCATAGTATGAAGAAACCCAAAATGGGAAGCTAAACCAAGACTGAACTTTACCAACAAAAAACTATCATCTGATGATTTTTGATGTGGAATTCAGTGTCAGTTATAGGTCAGTGTCTTTTGACATATTCATATTTGTTGTAATATGGATACTTAGCTGAGTAGAGTAGTTAGAATGTTTGTTTTCTGACCAGGGTTCAGATTTCTTGTTGTTATCAGCTTGGGGAGACAATCGAAGCATGTCGCACTGTTGGATGGAAAGGGCTTGAAAACAATACCAGAAGTTAACCCAAACTTTGTGAATGAAATTGGGTAGACAGATCTATTCAGAAGCTGTCAATAGCTGGCATAAAGTCACAAGTCATCATGACCAAGGGTTTCAGCACACTGACTTTGTTGAAACTGTTGATCATGCCAGATTATGCACTCTCTCTCTCTCTCTCTCCAAAACTGTAAGCTCAGAACAGTTGCAGGTGAACACCGTAGATGTTGAAAAAAACATAAATATACCCGAGCAGGTGTCTGACCAATCACCAAACATTTTATCCCTGTCTTGGTCAGGTTGATTGGTTTGGTTTATTTTGTTTTACAGAATATCAACCTTAGTTGGCTATTTAATGCTGACAAGATATTTAGGATATGTCCGTATGAATAGAATATCTATTCTTTCTAAGAAATTAGTTTGTAGGAGATCAGGTTTCATTGACGTATCTTTGTAGAGAGGGTTTTTGCCAAGAATCAAATATATTGCTGGTAATATTTTTTTAAAAAAAAAAGGGTGGGGAGAAAAAAGCTAATAAACTATTTTTAGACATTCATAGTGTTTTGACCCTAGTTTGGTTGGGGATTAACTATTTGCCCATAGTTGGGACCTTAACAGGTTCTACCACCCTGGGTTAGGATAGACCTGGGAACAACAGCAATTAAGAGGTGGTTCAACGTTCCTCAAAATGTTCCTCTCAGAAGCCTTGTTGTTGGATGTAGTTTATTGTCATATCCAGGATGACTTGGTCAGGTTGAGAACTTTGCAATATCCCCTTGTGTGTATGTGTGATGAACAATATCTTGTCTATATGAATTTCTGGGATGAGATGCTATTATTGTTTACAATTTATTTATAATAGCAACAAAGACGAGGACATCTGTCTGAATATGAATAATGTAAATAATATGTTCTTTTTTTTTGTATTTTTCTAATTTAATGTTTTTCTCTGACATTTTTCAGGATTTGACAAATATTGATTTATTCCTCAACTCCAAAGAAGTGGAAGAATCTCTTCTGAGACGAGAAACTTGTCTTTGCTTATCTTGGTGCCATGATAATAAATCTAAACTGAGAAAGTTGAAGGTATGTTGACCATTGGACATTTCTGGAAGGAGCAATTATTTTCAGTCTATATTTTAATATTTTTGATGTACAAATCTTATAAGTATGACACCTGTCCCATAATAGTCTTTACATTTTGATATGCATTTCTTGTACAAAATGTATCAACAATTGTGGGACAGAGGTAGCATTTCTACTTAATCCCATAGTTACATTTGCATGTGTAAGAAAATGTAAGAACTATTATGGGACAGAAACAGTAAAAATAATAATAATAATAATAATGGTTGCTACATTTATTACATGAAATATGTATGCAAATATGACCATTATGGGACAGAGGTAGCATTTTTACTCAGTCCCAGAATGGTTGATACATTTGCATACACATTTCATGCACTAAATGTATCAAGTATTATAGGACAGAGGTAGCATTTTTATTCTCTCTTTCACATAATACTTGTTAAATTTGCATATACATTTCATATCCCAACTGTAACAAACATTATGGAATAGAGCTAATATCACACAAAGGGAACAACAGTAGCTTAAAAAAAAAAAATTACAATTATTGCTTTTTGAATCTTCACAACATTATAGTGCTGAAATTTCAATATATTTATTTCTTAACGTTTACATAATTCTTAATTCTAGAACAGAGATAAGTTTCGTTTTTTTTTATCCTAATGAACCAATATTTTTAAATCAGGTCTGTGAGTGTAAAATTAAGTGAGTGAGTCTGTAAAATTAAGTCTGTGAGTGTAAAACATTCAAAATGTTTAATTATATTTCAAATTAAAATCCAATGACAGAGATGTTTCTCATAAAAATTTGTTTTCTTATTTTTTTTTACGAGTGGCAATGCGAAAAAGAATAAAGATTTATTGTTGATATCATCTGCATTGTTATATGACTATCACTTTATTGCAGCTAAAAAGATAGAAATTCGGTGTGAATTTAAACTCCAAAAGAAAATGTTCTGCATTGTAACTATTTGTTTTCTTTATTACAAGATGCTGAGTATAAATAATATTTTGAATTTTTGTCTACAACTAGTTAATACATTCAGTTAATGTTTGTTCTGTCAGCAAGGCTTAAACAATGCTAACTGCACTCAAGAAGAGGGATAAAACAATGCCTATCAAAAAAAAAAAAAAAAAAAGAAGAAATTTCCTCTTTTCAGGTGGATGCTTGCAAACTCGAATATAAATCTGATTAATGCTTACCTTTTTGGCTCAGGTATAAACTATTTGACTCAAGTATAAACTGGAACAGTGTTTGCTTTTTGATGTATAGATATAAGCTGTGTGAACAAATTCATTAGAATTTTTCTCTTGTAAGATTTGTTTTCAATATTAAATGACCAGTGCTACTTAAGTAGACAGTTCCACTTGTAAAAAAATAAAAAGGAAAACATTTTTGGAAAATCATTTTGTTTGTAAATTAGCATTCTTTTGACCTCTCTCAAGGCACAGCATTTGTCAGAATAAAAAAAAAATACTGAATTATTTTATCGATTTAGAAGGGGGATCCTGTTAATGATATTGAGATAGCATAAAATCGGTCCCTGGCTTTTTCCAGAGTTATCGGAACTGTTCTGTGTCTGAAAGGAGATTTAGCAATTCTTAGAGATTATTATATTACTTAAGCATAATAGAAAATCAATCCCCCACAGTCCAGTAGAAACTTATATTAATAATAATTGCGTCTGCTCAGTCTCATGTTGACTGCTGACCTGAGATGGAACAAATACATTGAATCAATTGCTTCTTCCACCGTGAGGAAAGTTGGCTCTCTGTGCCGCGCCAGGAAATTTTTCTCCCCGGAATCGATACTTCAAATATACAAAACAACCATTCACCCTTGCATGGAGTATTGCTGCCATATATGGTCTGGGGCACCTTCTGTTTACATCGGAGTTCTTGACAAGATCCAGAGATGGATATGTAATGTAATTGGCCCTGATCTGGCGCCTCTGCCTGCAGTCACTCTCTCACAGACGCGTCAAAAGCCTCTCTCTGTCTTTTTTTTACAAATACTTTCATGGTAATTGCCCTGATGAGCTGCTTTCATTGGTTCCCAGACTCCATGAATTCAAGCGCCCTACAAGGCTGGCATCCCACTCCCACCCTTACACTGTAGAAACATGTAAATGTAGCCGTCTCTTCTACTCCAATAGCTTCATACCTTGAACCTCTCGCCTGTGGAACACCCTTCCCAATTACTGTTTCCCTGAAAGCTATAATCTCCAACTATTCAAATGTAATGTCAATCGACATCTCCAGTTACCTTGATCTATCCACTATCCCTCTCCTCATCCTTTCTTCTATCACTCCTATCTGATCTTGCTCCAAATCTTCTGCAACCCCCTGCATCCTAGTGGCTTCACGCCTTGCTCAGGGCGTAATGCTTAAAAGAAAAAAAAAATTTATGGTAACATGCATGTAATTGACACAAATATTATGACTAAAACCTGAAACTTCTTGTCATTACTTGGAAGAGATACTCAGAAGGCTACTTGACTAATAATGAAAATTTGACTTGCCACTTGCTAAATATTAAGGAAAGATATTTTGTAGAGTTTTCAAACACTGTATGGTACTAACAGAGGATTAATCACTATAATATAGTGAAATACTATATATATTAAACTTGATCAGCTACAAGGCTACAAATGTGAAACTGCTAATACAAATATGGTCGATATGTCACTCTCACCCCCCACTCCATGGTTCTGTCTCTCCACAAATTGGCCTCCTTATTACTAATATATTTATTTTAGATCTGAGGACATCTTTGAGTGAAGTTGGTTGTGATATCCATTGAACTGGAAAATTCTTGTTACAAGAAAAAAAATGTAATTTGTAGCATAGACAAAAAAACACCTGTTTATAAAAAAATAAAATGACGTGTTTATACAGTTAAGGTTACAAGTTTTGATTATTAACCCTTCAGTGGTACTGTGGTTTTCCTCATTATGGTCAGTCAGTTCTCATGTTGTCAACCTTCATTGAATCAGTAGTTGGCTTAGAAGTCAGATAACTATGGTGTCAGGTCTTCAAAGCCTGTCTTCAATCTTCCTTGACTTTTCTGCAATTGGTAATTCTCACTGTTTAATCTTCTCAGGTTTTTTAATACATTCATCCTGCAAGGGTGGTTTGCCTATTGGGTGTGGCTCATTTTGTCTTCTTGACAACAACTGTCCAAGAAGCAGAATTAAATGTCTTATATTGAAGATCCCTAAGGATGGTTGGGCTAACTGGTTAATGATCCATAAATCCCAGTCAGTCAGTTCTGACATTCTTCCAAATTTGACTTGGTCAATTTCTTCTCTGGGTTCAGTGTTGCTACACTGCAGTTCCATTGATCCAGGTTCCTCTCCCTTGTACCATCAGGGCAGGATAATCCAGTTAAGGTCAATTAAAGTTTCTGGTGAAAATTATAATTTTCCAGCATCAGCATTATCTGTTGACACTCATCTTGACTAACTTGCTAACCACTGCAATAAGAGGCATCTTTCTAGGTTTTTGCTAGAATGAAAAACATGACTTCAATTATGACAAATTAGAATATCTTTCATCTTTTTATACTAACTAGACTCTTCCTTCCTAATTAAAATGTTCCACACACCTACCATTCCATGATAGATAATTATAGTTGTTGTAGTGGATAGTTAACGAGCTTCCTTTTCTATGTACCATGTCCTCTCAGGACGTTGGACATCATGGTTCATTCAGAATCTCCTGTCTTTTGTAGCTCTTAATAAATATTGTCTTTTTGTTATTTTTCCTGAACCTTGTTCTGCCATCCACTTAATCAAGCTCACTAGGTACGCTATGAGTTGTTTTCCTCTCTCCCTCTTCTCTTCAATTTGTCTTGTGAGTATCAAATTTTCCAAGCCTTTTTTTTTCATTATGTGCTCAAGAAATTTCAATTCTCTCTTCCTAATGTTAATATAATTGTCCTTTTTGTTTACATTTTCTCTAAAGCTTTGTTGTTGCTCACATGTTCAGTTCATAGCATTCTCAGCATCCTTTTATAGAACCACATGAATGATTGTGTCTGGTTTTATATATATATATATGCATTATATACACACATACACATATATATTTATATACATACACAATCTTGTAAGAATTCTTTCTTGAATCTTTTTATATTTGCATGTAAATTGTATTTAATTTCTTTCTTTTATGGTCTTCCCAATCTTGCAAATTTCCATAGGCAAATTGTAACTTACTCTACTGAGATTATTTATTACATGTTTTAATCTAATATTTCGACTCTTTCATATGTATTTTTTAAGCGTAGTTTTTCATTTAATTACAGGCTTAAAACTATTTTTATCACTTTCCTTTAGGCTTTGTTAATTTTCCCATATGATTTGTACTTTTGGATTATATATTAAGTGCGTGTGCAAACACATACACACTTATCTTAACATTTTCTTATATATAAGTCACCTTGATAGTTCACAGATATTTATTTTATTTACAATTATTTACTTTTAATTTTATTAATTGTGAAATTTTCAAATTAATCTCAGCATTTCTAAGTAGCAAGTTTGCCATGGTAACAACTTTTTTTCTTTAATTTTTCATATATGCACAGGCCAATCATCAGGCATGGATAGAAATTGAGTTTTCAATCCATGCCTGTTAATTTCCACGTACATGAAACTGTGTCAGACTGTGAGGAAAAATGTATATATATTATGAGTAGTATATATATATATATATATATATATATATATATATATATATACTGTCTGTTTCATGCATAAATGCAATCTTCAGGCCTGAAGATTTGTGTTTAAACATGAAACAGACTGTTTCTACTGGTGTCGACCTCATTGTCCACTCTCTCTCTCTCTCTCTCTCTCTATATATATATATATATATATATATATATATATAGTTATATTTATGGGTTAAAGTGCTCAATATCAGAGATAGAGTAGATGTAAATATAAAAGTGGACATTGAGGTCAACACCCAATAGCAACGACAGTCTATTTCATGCTTAAACACAATTTTTTTTCTCTCTCTCTCTCTCTTTACATTTGTATATATATATATATATATAACCTCCAAATGTAATGAGAATGAAAAATAATATTAATTCTAACATTCACAGCATTAATTCAAAAGAGTGTTTGATACCAAGAGTAGAGCAATAATTATTATAATTTTTACATACAGACAAAATTATAATATATATATATATATATATATATATGAGAGAGAGAGAGATTAGTAAATCTTGCATTCATTCTTGTCTAGAGGCAAACCTATTTTTTCTGGATTTTCAATGTACAGTATAGATATTCAGTGCTGAAATATGCTTGAGCACATTTAAAATAATCAGAAATTGCAAATTCAATGGTTAAATCATGAGATTTCAGTTTCACGCAAAACTGTTATGATTGTGATTTTCATTAACACAATAACTTTCACCTTACAGTGAAACAAGCAAATCATCAAGAGGTGGGCTATAACAAATTCTTCTGTGAGGGGAACAAAATGTTCCTAGGTATAACTGTGAAGCTATTATTTTGTATGAGCTTTCTAGCAGAACATAAATAGGTATTAGATAAACAACTTTTTAAATTTATATTATGTTTATTATGATTATTCGCCTGATAAATCTCTCATAGAAATGTTGGCATCTGCTTATTTATTGCTTATGCCTTTCATAGATATTTGGCATTATATATGAAATCATTTGAATAAATGAAACTTTTAATATATTTAATGAATCTTTTACATTTGCAGTGACTATAAAATAAAACACAATATGACTTCATTGTATTTACTTGTCATGGGCGAATGGTTAGAATGCTTTCTAACCATGAAACCTGGGCTCAAAAATCACCATAGTTGTTTTATCAGAAAGGTAATTTATATCAACCTGGGGAGGTGATCCCAGTGTGCAGAACCTTTGGAAAGTGCCTGAAGACTATACCACGAGTTGACCCAAGCCTTGTAAGTGAAATTGGTTTGACAGAACTATTTTGGGAACTGTTGGTGGTTGTGCTAGCATGAAGTCACAAGTTATCATGACTGAGTGTTTGAGCATATGGGCCTTGTTCAGACTGTTGATCACACCAGATTTCTTTCCCAGAAACTGTAACTAAGGTCCATTCAGCATAGTTGCAGTGTAAACCAGAGGTGGGCTCAGTGGGTGTTGAACCAACACAAATGTGCTTGAGCAGGTGTCTGTAACAGGGATTGGCTAGTCACCCTAGTAGACAAGCACACTCAGATACAAAAATCCAGCCACCACCGTGATCTTTTTTTAATAATGAGGTTTTCTGTTGTTACGGTAATAGAAGCCATTGGTCAATACCAATAAATGAACATTCTTTGTGTCACCACCACAGTGGAATATCTTATTAGTAAAGAAAAATTAATTTTAACTCTCATTTTTTGATGGTACAAGCAAACTAGTAGATACATAAAATGTGTATATGCTTGAATATATATTTCTGGAACACATAATGAAGAAAGAAAGCTTGGAGAATTTGACACCCATAAGCCATATTGAAGGCAAGAGTGGAAGAGAGAAACTGATAATTTAAATAATGACACTGTGTAAATGGTTGGCAGAACAAGATATTGGAGGTAAGGGAACAATTATGCCCTTGAGCTATAAAGGACAAGGAACTTGTTCACCCATGTCCTGAAGGGACAAGTCATGTAGACATCTGAATATATATATATATATATATATATATATATATATATATATATATATATATATATATATATATATGTGTGTGTGTGTGTGTATAATTATAAGAACACATAATACCTTAGTATTAGTCAAGATTTTATGATGTTTGATTTGTTTTCTACATCTTATCAACCCTTTGCAGGTTATTTAAAGCCAGAAAGTATTTTAAATTCTAAGTATTTTGGGGAGGAGGGAGATAATAATGGTTTAGTGATACAAGTTTTACTAATTAACCCATAGCTGTGGAGAGAAGAGGAAGATTCATACCTTTCCCAAGGGTGTTTGCGTGTAAGTGAATATAACAAACCCAATGGGAATTGAACCTCTCCAATTAACAGTTCCAAGCCATTACCCATTACACCACCAACATATCCTAGCTTACAGAATCTGATATTCCTAAGCGGTCATCCATCTATTTACTCACCAGGCTTGATGTTGCTTAACTTTAAACATGATATAGCCATAATGAAATGAAAACAACTGGTAAAAATCTTGATTTATTTTATAACTACCAATATAATTAGCAAAAGATTGAATGTCTTTTTTTTTTTTTATGGAACCTGACACACATTTCATCTTGTGTCAGTTCACACTGGAAAACACATGAATTTTTTAGCACAATCTTGAGAACAAAAGTACGTGTCCACCACAAAATTATTAGGCTGATACAAGAAAAGCACTATTTTATCACAAGATTCTGACTCATTTGTAAATCACATAATGACAGATCCTTGTCACTTTCCTGATTCAATGACAACTCTCTCCAGTTGACATTTATTGTTTGATAAAACTGATTAAGTCTAAGTTCTCATGAAGAATTCATACAAATTATAGAACAAGTGTTGTAAACTATAATTAGTTAAAAGTATTTGCTACTATTTCTCTTCAAGATTAGGATTAGTTTAGCCTCCAGCTGTATCAACTATATATATATATATATATATATGGTGGAGATTTACATATGAGTACAATAACAAGTTCTTGTTGTAATCATTATTTTGCATTTGTTAATATTTATATTACAGTTGAACTCATTTCTAAATTCAGGTCATTAACAGGATTAATATCTGTACAGTCTATAGAAAGAACCCCTGTGTATATATGCTGTACACTATATAAAGAATGCATGTGCATATGTATGGTCCAATTCACAAGTCCTGTATCCCATTAAGTGGCACCAAATGAACTGCAGCCATATCAGTAGTCACACATGATACATGCTTGGGCGATCATGCATTCTTTCAGTACATGACTGACTAGGCAAATTTTTCTCAAATTTTTTTGCAGTAGGTTGCGGTTACTTTCTGTGGTAGACTGGTTGCTATTCAACCCATAGCTAGGGGTATTTGTGTGTAAGTGAATATAATGAACCTGACTGGAATTCGAACTTGGGTCCCCAATCTCCCCTTCTGAACCAATATCCATTACACCACAATGCAAATCCAAATAGCAGTAGTAGTGTGTCTTAGACAAGACAACCTGACAGAGCCCAACTCTTTCTCCAGGCTGGTTACATAAATTACGTAATTTACATAAATGATGTAGAAATTTATTGTTATATTTATAACATTCATAAGTTATAATTATATTGGATATACTACAACATGCCTAACAAGAAAACTCACATTACATCTCTCTGACCATAGCTCAATTAGATCTCATTTAAATACATATGGAGACTTACCAAACTCTATCTGCAACTTTCTTGTTGATAATACAAATATAATAGACTCATCCACATGTATAAAAAGGCTAAAAATAATAGAAGCATTATTAATAAAAAGAAAATGCCAACACTTAATAATATCAACTATGAACACTGCCACAATGTGCTGACCATGTTTGAAAAATAAAGCATTTCAACATAACTTATATCCAGAAAATCACAGTCCATTGTTGGTTTTCTTCAATGAAACATATATATATATATATATATATATATATTATAATACCAATTTATTTGAAATCAGGAAGAAACAACTTTAAAAAAAATTATTAGTGACTATTGGAAAAATATCTTTAAATAATCAAATGAGGTTTGATGTTGTTTTGTTCACATTGGAATGTTACTTTCAGAAGGTTTTCACTTTGCTCATGGATAACATGGAACTACAGGGTGGAGTAGTGGTTTTCTGCATGCGAAACTGAATCTGCATGCGAAACTGAATCTGCATATTGTGTTCAAATTTCAGCTGGGGCAGATTATGTTCACTTTATCTTAATGCCTTTAGCAAAAACATGAATCCACTTTTCCCTGTGCTCTCTCTCTCTCTCTCTCATCACGAGATAGCGGGAAAGTGATTTATCTCATTACTGGCATACCATGGTGATTGACAGATGACAAAGAACAGGAAGAGAGTGCAAGAAGCAATATTGGAACTTTCATATGAGGAAGTGCTGTAAAATTCTTGGCCCAACCAAAAGGCACTTCAAAAAAAGATTATATTTGGTCACTTCTGTCTTACTTTCAGGGATGGGAAGTTATCATTATTGACATTTGGACTAATGTCTTCATTAGTGTTGTTATTATCACAATATTTCTGGCTTTCTTCTGATGTCTGGCAATTCAAGATATTTCTTGACATCGACAGTAAATTGAGATTAAGTAAATCATTCAGTTGTAAATTTTCTGAAGGTTAGCATTATAAAACAAAGAAAAACATAAAAGAAATATTATAATCTTTGTTGTTTACCTTTAGATAAATCAGTTAACAATGAAAATATTAGATGGAGTCATAAATAATTTCTGTTTTTGTTTATCTACTTTATTCTTAAAAAAATAAACTACAATTGGGAATGATTTTTACTATGAAAATGTATTGGAAATAATTTTTACTATGAAAATGCATTGGGAATGATTTTTACTATGAAAATGCATTGGGAATGATTTTTACTATGAAAATGCATTGAGAATGATTTTTACTATGAAAATGCATTGGAAATGATTTTTACTATGAAAATGCATTGGACATGATTTTTACTATGAAAATGCATTGGAAATGATTTTTACTATGAAAATGCATTGGCCAATGATTTTTACTATGAAAATGCATTGGCCAATGATTTTTACTATGAAAATGCATTGGACATGATTTTTATTATGAAAATGCATTGGAAATTATTTTACTATAAAAATGCATTGCTTGTAATGGATTTGAAGATTGATAAGTACATGAATTTATAAGTGACAATTTAAACTACAAGATACCTGAAAAAGGCCAGTCGGCACAATTAGTGATAATAACAACAAAGATGGAGAAATCCATCTGAATGCCAATAATGTAAATTGTGTTTGCTCATTTGGCCAGATTCATAATTTCCATTTTTGTTTATCAACTTTATTTTTCAAAAAAATAAAGTACAATTAGATTTTATTCAATTATTTATTCACCATTATTTGCAATGACTTGTTGCCATATACTAGACAGCTCTCAGATGCCTTTCAAGTAAAATTCTGCAGGTTTTGATGTGAAAATGTCTTTGACAAACACTTGAATCTGATTCTCATTGGAGAAATTTTTCTGTCCGAAAGCATTTTGTAGCAGTCAAAAAAAGGTAATAAGTTGGTGTAAAGGTCAAGTGAATATGCATATTATGTAAAACAAACCAACATTGTTGCAAACATTTTTTTTCTGTGTCATTCTTACTGTATGTGGCCTTGCATTGACATGGAAGAGAACAACATTTTTCATTTCATCCACTGTGTATGCTGCCACTGCCATGCATACACTAAGATATGTAAGTGTACTCAACATTTATTCTTAATTATGATCTATGATTGGTAGTTAGATTTGTAGTAATATGCAAAGTTTAATAAATAAAATAAAAATATTTTTAAATTCCCTAAAATTATCATTTCCTTAACAACCCATTAACATTAACACCACTACTGTAAAGGACAAGTCAGTCATCTAACTTTGTTTCTGAAACCAGATACTTGGATAAGTGAAAACAAAAGATAAAAGATCCAGTACTAAAGCAAAGGACAATCCCATATGCACTCACCACACTCTCTAACTACTTACTGACCTCAATATAAACCTAGGAAAAATAATGCTTCAATATCAGTCTTCTCTACCCTTTTACCAAAATGCAGGACATGCAGGTCCATTCCACTTGACCTCATCAGGACAGCTGCCTGCTACAAAAAAGGAGGGCTCTCTCTTTCTTCCAATCTATTGTGAGCTACAAACTCTGTCTCAACAACAATAAGGATACAAGTTTGTATTTGTCTATAAAAAAAAAAAACCTTCTAAATGTTTGACAAGTGTTAATTCATTTTGAATGTAAAAACAAACACTCTGCATAAATTTGCATAAGATAATAAATTCGTATTTACAATTAGTTTCCCAAAACGGAAATTACTTTTGCCTCAACTTAATAAAAAAATTTATTCCTGAAATAGGAACAGAACTGTCTGAGCAAACAAATTTACCATAAAAATCTTTTCTTTTTTCTCTATAATTCCCATAAACTGCAAAGCTCAAGCCTTTAGTGAGACATACTTCTGAAATATTAACACGATTTGCTTCTAGGCAGTTCCTTTTGCTGGCATTACTTGTGCACTCTCTGATCTTTGAAATATACAAGAACAAAAAAAAATCTAGCTATTTAAAAAGCATATATAACAATAATATAATGGTTGTCTTTAACTTGTGAATCTTGAGATTGCTTTGAATATAATCCTTTGTTTTGAATGAAACTTTGAAATTTTATTTACTATCTTTTATTTTATTTTTTTATTTAATCTCACTTATATTTAAAAAAAAAATCAAATTTAACTGCTTCCTTTTTTAACTTTTTAATTTTTTTTCAAATTTAATCTCTTATTTTTTATTTCATTTTTTTTTTTTTGCAATAGGTTTGTCTATCGCCCAGTTCACACCCTTCCCCATCTTTTGAACAGGTGTAGAGGTTTATCCCTTGTTTCTTGATGAGAATTGGGTTTCCTGGTTTCTTTGAAATTCTTCTCATTCTCTCTTACTTCCAGTAATCCCTTGTGACTGAGTGGCATTATCACTTTGCTTGGGGTGAAATGATTAAAAAAAGAAAAAAAAAGAATCTTCCATTTATGTCAGACGAAAAAGAAATTTCTAAGGGAAAAAGATTACTGATGAAACTTTATCTACTTTTGGCTGTGTGTAAGAGCCAGTTTTTCTGACATTGTATTTGCAGACAGGAAGGTTTTTATTTTTGTATCGCCAATCAAAAGGAATTTCTCTGGGCAATTTTTCTATCATGTATTTCATACAGGAATTAATTTCTAAAAAAAAAATTTGGTGGACACATAAGTAACTCTACAGCTTATATGGTGCCAAGTGTAATTTCCTTTTCCTAGCATTAACCAACAAATCTTTACCAAAGAATATTTTTGAGATGAATATATGAATATGAAACTTTAAAATATTGCAATGCATTTATAAACATGATAATTTTTGAGAAAATTTCATCTTTTTCTGTATAGTCAGAAGGAATTATCCAAAGGAATAAACAAATTTTATATGAAATATTAGTTTACCCATGCTATAAAAAATGATAGCATCTTTTGTAAAGTTGATATCAAATAGCAAAAACTACATCTCTTGAAGACTCATGTAATGAAATAACCTGTCACCCGCATGAGTGACTACACTATAGGTATCTGTAAATCAATGGACTACAGAGACTGGTTGTGATCTGTTGAGTATGACTCAGACTTACGCGAGAACTACCGACCTTCCAATAGTAACGCTCACTACTGGATTGACTTGTGCATAACTGTTACCTTTATACTTATTGTACTGGTTTTAACCCACCTTGTTTTTCAAGTATATATTCCTATTAGCACAGAATATAACAAAGACTTCCAACAGCAACAACAACTCATCTCTCCTCTTACCTAGCCCAGGTGGCTCAATGGGGAAAGGAATAGCTAGCTTGTAAAATTCAATATGGTCAAAACCAAACTAGTAACATTCCACCACCATTGTGCATACCCTGAACTTTTACCTATCATGAGGGGTGAGTCTTTGGTCCTTGTTTTGAATGTCTATTAGAGCTCAAACTCTCCCAGACTTCAAGTAGAATTCATATATATATGACCTATTGCTAAATACTCTGAGAAAATGGTTGGTTCATTGTACTGTTCCAGTAAGTATCTGATATAATCTAACTTTACACCAAAATATTGTATTGCCGCCATATTAGGGATGGAATTGCCCAGTTCTCACTTGCCTGCCTTGATAGAGCTCAAAAGCGCTTATGGAGCCTTATTCCCCACCCCATAGCCCCTTTCCCATAGATGAAACATTGTGAGCCTCTCACTTCTCTATCACTATTTCCATGGCATGTATTCTGACTGGTTACATTCTTAAGTTCAATCACCACTGACCTTAAAAACTGGGGCCCACCATGCCACATACACAAGACTGAATCATTCCATTCTGTTTGTATTCCAATAGTAAGGAGTAAGTTCCACTTGAGTAGCTTCTCCTCAAAAACTGCTTCTTTGTAGAACAGACTTTCAGCAGAATGATTTCTCAATCACTACAATCTTGACACCTCTTCACATCTAGAGTTAACCATTTTCTTTCCTGCATAGACCCAAGAACTTCACTTCTTACCTTTCCTTATGTTTATATAACACTACACAGTAACACTCTATCTTGAGTGACTCTTGGGCCTTGTATATATAATCTGCATATATAAAATGCAAGGTAGTATATATATATATATATATATATATATATAATCTACACAAACACACATATACACACACGATCAATAGTAATAGTGTGGATTAGCCACACTATATAGTTAATTTTGTGAGCTTAAGAAAAGTTTTTGAAGAGAGAATTCCAAAAGTCAGTAGCAATAAAACTTTAGTAGCTAGTATGTAAGTTTTAAATTGATCTTAATTCCTTATATATATATATATATATATATATATATATATATATATATATATATTGTTGTATCTTAAAGAGGTTACAAACAGACAAAGGTGGTACTCAAGTGAAGGAACAGCAACCTGCACATAGATGAAAGAAGAGAGGTTTATTGTAAAAGAGAATACACTAGTGAAAGACAGGGAATTGGAGAGCAGGCTAGTAATTTCTGAAGCAAGCCCCCAGGTATATCCTGTGCTCACTATATATAGCTACTGATATAGTCAGTCCATATAGGCGATAGGTAGTGTGGGACATTCCATTACAACAATATATATATATATATATATATATATATATATATATAATACAAGTCAAAAACAACTATCAAAATCTATTCAAATTTATTTTTAAACATTTCATTCCAAATAAGCCAATAAAACTACAAGGTGTTACTGAGTGTTAGAGAATATGAAAAAAAAACTCTATAAAGGTGAGAGAACAATGAAAGAACACAAATTAAGAATACAGAAGATAATAATCGACACTGCATTTACATTTTTGAAGATCAAAGTTAACTGGAAAGCAAGAAGCCGGAAGAGAGTTCCATAGGTGAGAAGTGCGAGAAAAGAAACTGTAAAATGACGAGACCTTCCTATCAATCTAGTAGTGTACTTAAATTCATCAGGTATAGGTACTCTAGAGGAAACTTAATCAGAACAATTAGCATGAAAATATTTATAGAAAAGGCACATGTAAGCTACACTATAGCAGTGGGAAACTAACTGAAAGAGAGATGTGATATCAGGACTGATAACATTGCATATTTTTCTTTGTATTTTATCAAGAATCCCTAAATATATAGCAGGAGCCCCAGACCATATGTGGCAGCAATATTCGAAGCATGGATGAATGGTAGACTTATAAAAATATGTAAGATGGATTCTGGGAAGAAATATTTTTGAGCACGGCAGAGGGAACTCAATTCCCTAGCAGCAGATTTAGCAATTTACTAGAATTTAAAGTGTGTGCATATATATATATATATATATATATATATATATTATTAGCACGTAAGTGAATGCAGTGGATTCGACTGGAATTCGAACTCGGCTCTGCGATTCCTCAACCCAAGCCGCTAACCACTGCTCCACCTTGCCTCCCATTGACTTACGTGCTAATACCCTTGGGAAAGGTATGTATCCTCTTCATCTCCCTCCAGCTATGGGTAAAATAGCAGGACCGACTGGGTTCTATAGCCTTGGATGGCAACTGGTCTAGGAGAAGGACAACTCTGAATTCAAAACCTGCGGAGGGTCGTTTGGGAACCTTGTGGCATGCATTCGGTGCACCAGGTTTCTGTATTCGTCCCTCCAAAAAGTGTGGCTGGTCCTGCACAAGGCATTCACCACTATAAACAAATCTCATGTGCCGGTGTCGGGATGTCGGTTTCCTGGGGAATTATCAGCCTGACCCTCATACGTCGAACTCGACGGGAGAGTCGATTATATATATATATACATATATATATATATATACACACATCTGGTTAAAGATAAATGAAAAATGTTTGTTAGACATATAAAATTATTTTTTTTAATTTTGAAAGATTTTCTGGTGCATATTGAAATATAAATTGTTCAAAGGTTTTGACTTTCATAAGCCATCATCAAAGAACCTTTGTCTATTGTGCTTTGTTGGTTTCTCACCATATAATTTTTTTCCTTTGTAATTCAGTACTTTTCACTTAAAGCAAGAACTTTACAGATTTCCTTTGGCATATCAAAATTGACAGAATCTTTATTTTTTACTTTGTGTCTATTATTAAGTCAAAATTATGAATTGTTTTATTTCATAATTGTCAATTATCATTAATTTTTACTTGTATTTCTTTCATTTTATTTCTCTTGCTTTTCCACCAAGTAGTAATAGTCTTAAGTTGTCTGAATTTCTTAGATGAAGCCTTGGCAATTATTATTCATTTTTGGCTAGTATTTCTTTCATCTTATTTCTCTTGCTTTTCCACCAAGTAGTAATAGTCTTAAGTTGTCTGAATTTCTTAGACGAAGCCTTGTCAATTATTATTCATTTTTGACTAGTATTTCATTCATCTTATTTCTCTTGCTTTTCCACCAAGTAGTAATAGTCTTAAGTTGTCTGAATTTCTTAGATGAAGCCTTGGCAATTATCATTCATTTTTGGCTAGTATTTCTTTCATCTTATTTCTCTTGCTTTTCCACCAAGTAGTAATAGTCTTAAGTTGTCTGAATTTCTTAGATGAAGCATTGGCAATTATTATTCATTTTTGACTATTGTTTCTTTCATCTTATTTCTCTTGCTTTTCCGCCAAGTAGTAATAGTCTTAAGTTGTCTGAATTTCTTAGATGAAACCTTGCCATTATTATTCATTTTTAACTAGTATTTCTTTCATCTTATTTCTCTTGCTTTTCCAGTAATAGTAAATAGTAGTAATAGTCTTAAGTTGTCTGAATTTCTTAGATGAAGCATTGTTAATTATTATTAATTTTTACCAAGTATTTCTTTTATCTTTATTTTAATTGCTGTTTATTATAAATGAAAATTAACAATAAAGAATTACTATACATATAGAATATTGGTTTGAAAAGGTCATGAAATAAATATACTGCTTGATTAAAAACTGTTTGATTATCAGTGGCAACTTTACGTCACTTTGTTGGCCTTTTTCATTTTCCTGGTCCCTATGTTTTAAGTGAACTATTAATTTTTATTTAGTCAGTACAAATTGTTATCTTTTGTATCGGTCATCAACATAGCATGTGGCTTGAGATATTCAAAGAATGCCAAATATTGCCTGATTTATAGTCCTACTTAGTTTAAGAGTAGCCAGCAATCAATATTGGCCAACAAATCATCTATATTTGCAACAGAACATCCTCATAGATTTTCCTACTCTGTTCTACATTGTCTGTGTCCATAGAAGTTTATTGATTTACTTGCAAATTGAAAAGTCTATGGGCTTGAAGCAATATGCGTTCCATACTGACCTTGTTTAGCTTCTCAGTAAATAATCTCACCTATTTGAATAAAATGAGAGAGTTTAAAATATTTTTCTTTTGTCTTGGTTTTGATCTACTTTTGGTAGCTTATCAGCATTTGATAGTTTCAATTGTCTCTTACAAGACTATATTTGGCACAAAGGACTTGTAAGATAGAATCCTTTCAGAGTGAGTTCAAAGTTCACAATGTTTCGATTTGGAACAAAGAATTCTTTGTCTCAAATGGAAGTCATTTAACTGAAGATTACCAATGAAAACATTGTTAATTTTTCTGTCTGGGTAATTACTATCCTGATTGATTTGAATTTTTATGTCATAGTTATCAGAGTGAAATCAGCATCATCTACTTCTATGTGTCATCTCTCTTCAAGATGTGAGCAATCATGACTCTCCACAACTGCCTATCCTTTGTAGTTTTTGTAAGGTTTGTTTTTTTCACCATCCCTGCCAGTCAATGTTCTGTCATCCATTTGCATACGTTCATTAACCTTTATCACTCTGTATATGACTTCATTTGCTGTACAAAAAGTTTATCCTGCTAATGAAGATGACTCTGATCCCTGAACAATAGTGTGTTTGAATTTCATAGTTGTGCTGTCATATCCTGGTATGGAAACAGAAAACGACTTCGAGTGAAATTAACAATAGGGTTACTGCAATTGAGATGCCTTGAAAAAGAATGTAGTGGAAAGGGAAGTAATATTAAGAATGCAGCATGTTAAAGGTTAGCAAGTTACTCTCTACTTTCTTCTATTGCTCTTGGCTTAAAATGTGTTGTCATTGTTAAATTCTCCAAGCCATCTTTCCTCATTATATGTCTTACAAATTTATTTCTGATTTTATGTATAAGCACCTTTTAGTTTGCAGTTTCCTTAAAACTTTCTCATTACTCACATATATAGTCCATGATATTCTCAGCATCTTTCTGTAGAAACATATTTCTGTTGCCTCAAGTCTCTTCTTCATCTATCATGAGATTGTCCAGCATTCAGTCATTTCAAAGGACCAATATTAGATAATGGTTTAACACTCTTTTCTTTGTTTCTAATTAAATTTTCTTTTTTCTTAATACTTTGTTTAGCTTTTGGAAAGCATTTTTTTCTATTCCAATGCAGCTTTAGTTTTTAGTGTGACATTTTCCATCTTCTGTTGATAACATTTCCTAGATATTTAAATTTTCATACACTTTGGTATCTCCAGTTCATAGTTTGCTTTATGGAATGTGCTGATAATGCATTCTGTCTTCCTACAGTTGGTGTTTTGTTCAAATTCCAACCAAATTGGCTGACGGTCATATCATGTTGAAATACTGTATGATTATCAATGTTAAGCAAAATCAAATTTTTTGAATTTTTGATACTTGTAATCTGGAGTTCTTTGTTCGTATATATTATGCACTACAGATTATGAATTTAAAAAAAAATGTTTTTGAATTTTTAAGAAATCATTAAATTGTTGAGTGGCTTAGGTATGTATTTGCTACCCATAACAAGTATTGAACTGATAGTCTTCAGCTAATATAAACTTGTGCTTTAATAAGTTAATCTGTTCCACCTGCAGTTGAAATGGGTTCTGCTCATTGAGTTCTATATAAACATATAAGGGTTTTTCTCTGGTGGGAGATCAGTCTATTTCCTGTTGAAATTATATCAGATTAGATCAATTTTTGTTTTAGCTTTCAAAGGAGGATCAATTTACATTGATTTTATGTAGCAAAATAGATTGTCTTATTAACTTTTATAAAATTAAATAATAAAAGATGTTTTTTTTTTTCTTTTTTTAGCTGTTCATGATCTGCAATGATTAATCTATAATGATACAGTAAACAAATTTAAAAAAAAAAAAAAGATTATTTCTGGTTGCCATAGTTATTATACAACTCTACCAGTTCATGCAGTTTATCTTGTGACCACATGTTCAATCCCAGGGTCTGGTAGTGAAATCCAATTACTCTGGTTCAATGGAACAAGTGGAAATAGTATCATCAGAGAAAATTATCTAAGAAGATAAAACTTATGAAATTATTCTCTAGCAGGAACATTGCAAGAAAACAGAATGTCTGGTTATTAGCAAAAGCCCAACATGCAAATTACAAATTGGAGATGGACAGATCATGTGTCATAATCATGAGTCCTGTAACTCATTAGAGTTGGTACCAAATGTACTGCAGCCACAGCAGAAGTGGTGTGTCTTGGGCAAGATAGCCTGACAGAGCCCAACCCTCTTCAGGCTGGTTTGAATTCAGAGTTTTCCTTCTCCTTGACTGGTTGCCACCTAAGGCTAGAGAATTCAGTCTGTCCTGCTATTTACCCATAGATGGAATGTGGGGAGAGAGGAGATGGATTCATACCTTTCCCAAGGGTATTAGCACGTAAGTAAATGTAATGAATTTGACTGGAATTTGAACTCGGCTCTCTGATTCCTCAATCTGAGCCACAATCTATTATTCCACCGTGCCTCTAATAATTGGAGATACCAAAATCAAATAAGTACAACAATTGAAATACCTGAGAAGTGCTTTAACAGAGGACATAAAATGTGATACTGATGTCCAAAGACACATTGGTATAGTAAAAGATGCCTTCTAAAAGCTAAGCAAAGTATTAAAAAAACGGAAAATTTCATTAGAAATAAAGAAAAGCATGCTGTACTATTACATAGTCTCAGTCCTCCTATATTACAGTGAATGCTGGACAATCCCCTCACAGATGAAGAAGAGACTTGAACAAACAGAAATTAAATTCTACAGAAGGATGCTGAGAATCCCATGACTGAACATGTGAGCAACGATGAAGTTTGACAGAAAATGGAACCAAAAAGGACTCTTATAATTAGAAAAGAGAGTCTAAATTTTTAGATTATATAATGAGGAAAGAGGTCTTGGAAAATTTGATACTCACAGGACAGATTGAAGGCAAGAGAGACAGGAAAACAATGCACAACCTACTTGGTGAGCTTGAGTAAATGGATGGCAGAACAAGTTTTAGGAGAGATAACAAAAAGACAAAATTTATTAAGTTACAAAGGATAGGAAGTAGTGGAGAGCCATGATCGCCAATGTCCTGAAGAGACACAGCACATAGAAGAAGAAGAAGAAGAATGAGCTTGAGTAAATGGATGACAAAACAAATTTTAGGTGAGATAACAAAAAGACAATTTATTAAGAGCTATGAAGGAAAAAAGGAAATTGTGGAGAGTCATGATCACCAACTTCCTGAAGGGACACAGCACACAGAAAAGAAGATGAAAAGTGAAATGAGACCATTCTAATAAACAGCTGAATTTAAATTCCGAGAGTGTTAGTGAATGGCAGATACTTGACGAAGGCAAGATGGTACAGTGGTTGAAACATTGTGACTATAACATCCAAGATGTGGACACTTGTTTGAGTAAATAGTATACAAGGTTGTTGTGAAAATGTCTTGGTTTGACCACAAATCCCTTCTAAAATAAAATAAAAAAAAATGAGTTTGGGGTTATTTAATCCAATTTTGGAAAGCGGTTTGTGCCAAGGGCTTTACACCAACCCTGATATAATAATCATGAGCTTTGACTTAAAATGGGAAGCATAACACAGTGATCTTCCTGATTGAATAATAACTTTTCTTTCTATAACTTGATTTTAAAGTCAGTTACAGTCAAAAACAACCAACGTCTTTCCAAAGACGTAATTATTTTATTTCTTCTAACTTCATTTCTTGTCAAGCATACAATCAGAACTGTTAGCAACTTATCATGCTGTAATTTCATTTTCCAATGCTTAATAGAATAATGGCTAATAATTCTTCATTTCATGGCAATAATAATAATAATAATAAAAAATATGAGCAAAGAACTTTGTTTGTACAGACGGGAGTTCTTCAGGATCTTCAATAATATTTCACTTTTACAACTTTCATTTTTTTTTTTTTAAATAATGTTACTTTATTTAATTTTAAAAGACACTTTCTTGATTGCCTCCTAGTCTGAAATTGCATCCTATAGTTCATTGGTGTAGTGATAAAAAAAGCATAAGAGCTTTTTTGGGGAAATGAGAAAAAAGAGGGCCTAACTTTCTCAGATGAGGTATTGTTACTATTATATATTGATTCCATTGAACCAATTTCTTTGTCTTTATCACATCATTCCAACCATTCTGACTACTAATATATTTGTGGTTAATTTGCAGATTAGGACCCATGCTCAACATCAACATTCAACATTTCCGGAATACTTACATTTAAGTGTAAATGTACATGCTTCATTCAAAAATGACTTGATAAATTTTATAAAATCTACTATTTTAGAGTTATCGGCAGTAAAAATTCAGATCCATTCGTGTTGTGGCAGCCATTATTGGTGTTGTTTGCATACATTTGCTGTGGAATAGCTATGAGTGGAACATTTACTTGTCTTGATTATTGTGCACACAATATAGTTCTCTGACGCAGTAATTGAGACAAGTTGAGATGAGTAAGATCAGTAAAAAAAAAAAATGGCCATTAACTACGTTCTTCCATGCTTGGGTTTCCACAGCAAATGTATGCAAACAACGCCAGTGATGACTGCTGCCAATGACATGAATGAATCTGAATTTTTACTGTCGATAACTCTAATCAAATTTATCAAGTTATTTTTGATTAAGCATGTACATTTACACCTAAATGTAAGTATTTGGAAAATTTTTAATACAAACTGAGTGTTGGTGCTAATCTGCAAATTAACCATATTTGCTGTCTAAATTTCTTAAATGAAGTATTATTATTATTATTATACATTGATTCTATTGTGGAACACACCTATTCTATAGTTAATAGACTCTCCCACCTATAATAAGTAGGAGTAGTAGAAGTCGCTCAGTGAGTTGGTCAGTCAGTCGATGCCGGACGACCGTTAGTCGGATACTAAACTATCAGTGACGACAACTAGATTTCTCTGTGTCATTACCTATTATATCACGTTCCTAACGTTTTGTACGTCGAACCTATTTTAGGACCGACTTAGTACAAATACAAGCCTCCACTGTGAAACCACTCTACAACAGATTCTTTTGACCCAATTTCCTTGTCTTTGTTTTATTTATCACATCATTTCTATTGATCTGTCTCCCAATATTCTTCCTGTTTCAATTTCTGAGATGAGCTGTTATTACTGTTATACATTGGCTCATTTGAATGAGATATTCTGGCTTCGAAAATACAGAACAGAATTGTTAAATTGGTAAGAACCTGACAAGACACAGTATCTGAGACAATGAGAAAAGTTGCACTTAAATCTGACACAGATATCCAACCCTCTTACATTCCTCATCGGATGTAGGAAACGGAAACTAATTCCCTCTGGCTTGAGTTATAAACATCTGTAAATATGAGAAAGACAAGAAGAAAAACTGCAGGAGCAAATCATAATTGGTTAATAAGAACAACTTCAAGATACACTCTCTGTAACTATGAATAATTGTTCTTTGCCCAAATAACATAGGCAAGGGATAAATCTATAAAAGTTATATAAAGAATTAATACAAGGAAAAAGGAATGATAAAGAATAAATACATAAGAGGAAAGAAATAATTGTTAAGTAAAAAAAAAAAAATAATTAGTTTTACATTGATACAAAATAGTTTGGCAAAGACTTTTACCACTCTTGCTTACAAAATTTTTGTGGTGATTAAAGAACATGCCTGCCAATGAAATGGAAAGGACTGAATTTACCAAAAATTTAAGCCCAAATAAACTAAGCATTTAAAAAAAAAACATATCTTTATCCTTGTAGATGTAGAAAAATATTAAAGGAAATTGGAGATGAAAAAATACAGATTAAAAAAGCCCTTTGAGGACATTTCTGTATTTTTAAGAGAGACTGTCATTTTTCTCATAACTATCAGCAAAGGGTTGAAAAGTACAGTATTAAAAAATTTATTTGTAAATTCATTTAATTTACACAGTAGGAATCTTACATGTATGCCTCATTCTTGAAATCTTACTTATTATAAAATGCAGATTGTGTGTGTGTGTGTGTGTGTGTGTGTGTGTGTGTGTCTGTACATTTATATATTGGATCGGATTTCCTACAATTTTCAACCGATTTCAACAAAACTTCACAGGACTGTGTAAAATTACCTTGCGGTGGTTCTGACAGCGCCAAAAATTGGAAAAACACAATTGTTTTTGCACAAAATCAATTTGAAAACACGATTAAGAGGTATCACGAGAATGAAAGGGGGGACAACTCATATCGAGTTATACTTATTATAAAACCCAGGTTGTTTGTGTGTGTTCGTTTATATATGGGATCGGATTTCCTACATTTTTCAACCGATTTCAACAAAACTTCACTTTTTTTTTGGCAGGTAGTGTTTCTTATTGTCGTGCACACTTTTTTCTTTATTTTTACATTCAGAATGCATTAAAAATTCCATTTACAAGACAATTGTTTATAATAAAATTCTATTCAATCGGTACACTCATAACAATTGAAAACAATGTTTTTGTTTGAGTTTGGGTTTGACCAATTTGTAAAAAAAAAAACTAATTAAGACATGTGTGTCTGTCAACCTTAAACAATAATCTTTGTCAATTTTATTTTTCAGTCTTTATGATGGTCGATACTTGATCTATCTCTTACTGTTACATCCCCGGGCAACGCCAGACTCTACTGCTAGTCTTTAATATAATTTCAGTATGCATTACGTTCAGCAGTAAGGCCTCTGATTGAGAGATTGGAGGGTTTTGAGGAGTGTGGAACTACCTCTAAATTGTTTTTGTTCCTATGTTCACTCTGACCCGCGGGTGGTAACACCTGTTAGGGCCCCAGCTATGGGAAAATAGTAAGCTCCAAAACAAAGTCAAAACTATAAAGTATAAAAATACATTTTTATAGTGAAATTACAAACAATACCTTTTTGTAGTAGAAATTATCACAAATAGATTTTATAGCAAAATAACCAACAATACATTTTATTTGTAGTTGAAGTCATAAAATTGTGTTCAAAATATTTAAATTTCAGCTTTGCATAACCTATAGAGGTTGATATGCCACTAAACAAAATCAGCTACATGACCAACATGAAAGAACTCTTTCATGACATTAATCCAAATAATATCCTACAATTTCTTTAATCAAACTGTATGCCAAAATATAACCTCAACAAAACTATAACATAAAAAACACATATCACTGCTTCTAGTAATCATGTTCACACAAACATGTATATGCACAAAAGCCGAGTATCATCTACCATGTATTCAATTGTGAAAGCAGAATAACATATATCATATTTTTATTACTTCAAAGCTCCCAAGAAAATTAAATTTCAGCATTAAATGACTCATTAAACAAACAAAACAAAATTTTAGCCTCCATTAAAAATCAGGTATATGTAAATATGATGAATATTGGAAGTAAATAGTTAATACTAGGTTACATCATCTACAAATAAATTATTGCTACAGATGTTTAAGTATATATCCCTCTTATTTTAAACAGTGAAATTAATGTTAACTGGCCTAGACATAGAGAAGTCTTACTAATGAAAATGTGGGAATATCTACTCAAGCATCAAACATGTGTACCCACTAAATATAACATATTTTGTAATAAAAATAATGTCAAATTAAAAAATTAAATTAAATGCTTTATATATATATATATATATATATATATGTGTGTGTGTGTCTCTGTGTGTGTATTTGGGCAGCAATCCCTCTTTTATACAAGTTTCATCAGATAACTGACAAGGTACTGCAATTAAGGTTTTTGTTCAGTTTTTCTTGTGTTCGTATGTGTTTTCTGTTCTGAACATAAAGTATGTAAAATTGTCTGAATGCTGTATATATTCAAGCATTTTTGGCTATTCTATTAGCCATCGTCTAGGATTTAAAAAAAAATTTTAACTGAACATATGTGTTTGGCAAATAAAAAAATATTTCTATCACTATAGATACACACACACGCACTCATATATATAATAATAATAATAATAGCGGCCTCTCCTATCAATTTCAACATATGAGTATCCAAAAAAAGTTCAGTTTTTGTGTTCATGCCTAGTGTGACATTTAAATCTTGCCAGTGATTTGCATACAAGTCCACAAGTTGTACAAATGTTGACTGCAAGAAGTGGCTGCTGTTCTGGCTGATGATGGATTAGTTCTGGCTTTTGCTTCTAGTAGCCAGTCAATCGGACCAGTTTCGTAGATCTTGATACCACTTTGACCTTTACTTCTCCACTCCTGTCTATCCAGGCCCACTGCCTAGAATGTTATGTTATGTTGACAGCTGCAAGATTGCTCTTGAATTTGTCCTTATACCTCAGCCATGGCCTGTAAGCATTCCTCTTTCCAGTATCAAGCTGCCTGTACATGATACACTTTGGGTATCCTGTCCTCATTCATTCTGAGAACATTACAAGCCAATTGGAATTGCGAATACATAAGAAAAGTTTCTGTACCACCAATCTTGCACTTGGCAAATAGGTCAGCATTGGAGACTGTGTCTTCAAAGATTTATACACAGATTTGCCTGAGTCAACCTTCATGGGATATAACCAGTTGATTCATATGTAACTTAGATGGAGTTCATAATTTGGGGCAATACAAAAGAGTTGTTAAGATAACAGCTTTGTACACCTGAATGTTTGTATTAAATTTTATACCACTCTTATTTCAGAGGTGATGACAGAATTTACTGAATATTTCAGATTTATATACAAGGTATGTCTGAAATGTAACAGGACTAGGTGTGTCGTATGAACTATGGACAAAAGAGGGATAAGCGGATTGTGTTATTAACTCAGAAGTATATAACTGTAATCTTAGCTTTTTGCCATCATTGGATTTTTTTTCACATGCAAGAATTGTGGCAGGACAAATCATAGCTGCTTCATCACGACAATGCACCTGCTCACAACGCCCTGAGCAACTTCCCTATTCATCTGATCATGCTTGGTGTGACTTTTTTCTTTTCCTCAAGGGGATCATCAAGGGGACTTGTTTTGAAAGTGTAGAGGCCATCAAGATGGCTGTAATGATGGAGCTGAGGAGCATCAAAGAAGAATCCTTCCAGCAGTGCACAGAAAAGAATCCTTCCAGCAGTGGCAGAGAAGGATGGAAAAGTGCATTAGACTTGAGGAGGATTACTTTGAAGGGGAAACCATATTATAGTTTGTTGTTTGGAATTGAAATAAATTGTTTGTGACACCAGTACCATTACTTTTCAGACATCTTGTATGTGTGTGTATATATATATATATATATATATATATATATATACACACACACTTCATTGAAAATGTCTAACAAGGTACTGCAGTTAAATTTCTCATGTGTTCTTATAATTTTCTTCTTTTCTGGATGTAAATTATATAGAAATTGTCCAAATGTTTTGTACAGCCAAAAGCACTCAGACATACAAAACATTTTGACAATTTCTATATAATTACATCCAGAAAAGAAGAAAAATTAAATAAAAAAAACTTAACCACAGTAACTTGTTAATCGTTTTTAATGAAACTTGTATATAAATGAGTTATTGCTGCCCAAATATACAATTTTATACATATTATTTATTATAGTATAATATTAAAAGTTATATTCCATTTGTTCTTATCTCACACCTGGAGATATATATATATATATGTTAAGAAATGGACAATTTAAGTGTCCGAGTGGTTAAGGCATGTCAGCGTATATGACAGTTCCGTATAGGATGCAGGTTCGAATCCTGTCTATGAACGAATATTTTCTATGAAAATTTCTCGGACATTCAGGCCGGTAAATGTTATTTAATACTGTTTATCTTAAACAGAGCATTTGCTTAAATACTTGTATCTATAAAATAACAACGTTAAACATAAATAAAAATGTCTTTAATAAATAAATTGTCGGACCTTGTCCATTTCTTAACATATGACGTCATTTGTTTACATTCGATACGCCAGAGCAGTTATGAATGTACGAGATTCATGGAAGATTGTAGTTTATAACAGTAAATTCGACCTTGTCTACCATAAGGTTCATGGTGGCTGAGTGGTTAAGGCATGTCAGCGTATATGACAGTTCCGTATAGGATGCAGGTTCGAATCCTGTCTATGAACGAATATTTTCTATGAAAATTTCT